>NW_022258867.1:0-11589 GCF_009602425.1 Actinia tenebrosa | reverse complement strand
AACAATGTCAAAACAATTATTTTCTATCATTTTGTACTTAAAAAACATAAATAAAATTTTAAAGCCGTAAGAACTAATCTTTTTTATGCATTTCAGTTGCGCGATGGAGTAAAAATCGGCCGCCAAATAGACAAAGATGAAAGGCTTCGCTTCGCATTTTTTACTGAAATTTTGTTAAGTGAACTATAAACAAAAAATCGCACGATCTTACTCGAGATCGTGCGATTTCCTATACTTTTTTTTATATTTTTTTTTGATTTTTTTAATATCGCAATTTTATTATTGGAATTTGTCCAATCTTGATTAACTTCTCAAGTCAAGCCAATTCCTATGTGACCTTTATTCTGGTGGGGAATTTGAGAAACAAAAATCCAGTCATTTAATTGTATTTTTAGTTACGTGTATCATATTTTTATGTTACGGCCTTTGGTAGTCTGAATTAGATAATTAAAAGATCAAGATTGGATGTACAGAATATAATCACAATCGCCAAAATAAAATTTTAAAATATTTTGCATGTTCTATTGCCGTTTTCTCTTYATTACCCTTTCCGGCTTGCAGAATGCGTTGCATCATGGGGMTGTTTTTTGGACGCTTGGCAGGGCAAGGAAACCTTAATTGTTTCGTTCATTTTCAAATTTCTTTCGTTTCTTGATGATTTCAAAAATAACTTCCGAATATAGCCCAAACCGAAAATGGCGGCAAAATCATTGGGAGAGTGGCTATATATATAGCCYCAAAGGCTCCGGGGTCCCTGCGCATGATACATCAAACTATCTAGCTGTAAACTGGCATACCACGTACAGTTGTAAAATTAATCATTCAGAGAATCAAGACTTGGTTCACCTAGTCGCCAACCCTTACCCGGCCACGACAGTGGGTCTTAATGCTTGCTCCCTTACATGATTGGAAGCACAGCTTTTTACAATGAAGGAATGGAATTTTTAAAAAAATCGTTTCTCAGTAATTAGCGAAAGAAATCAATTTCCTTTTTCKTTTGTGGTCAAAATATTGAGGATCTTAAAATCTATAGGTCTTAACCCTAGT
Source organism: Actinia tenebrosa (assembly GCF_009602425.1). The sequence goes on along the minus strand of NW_022258867.1, from coordinate 10,542 downwards.
ACCCTCCTGCGCAGCCGTTGTGAGGCGCTTCCGGTTCCCGTCATTCCCCCACYACCGTCTGCTCCAACTCGAACAASATTCCTTTCTACATTGTTCTCTATTAGCCAATCAAGTAGCTCGGTGATATGTAAATGTTATTTTATTTTATTTTAATTAATTAATTTATTTATTTATTTTTGTTTTTGTTTTTGTTTAACTCGTATTATCATTATAAGTTTTCAGGCGAGTCGGTGTGTACAATAAGTGACAAGAGGGATATTCCATTGTGTGGAAACATGGTTTATATTTTTCTACCGTATATATCAGTATTTCTTGAAGGAATACAAATATATCTTGCAAGACAGTTTCGTTTTGAATTTACCTCATCGTSAACAAGCTTGGTGAGTTGCCAGTCTCATGCTTTACTCCAGCGGAAACCAAAGCATCATACAATTCAGCATCCATAGCCTACGAGAGAACATTAAAAAAGCTATTATAACTTACAATACTCAGCAAGATACCGCAATGTCTGGGGTGACCCTAAAAGTAAATATCAACATGACAGTGAGAACACTAGACATTTAGGACTACTCCATGCCTTTATGTAAATGCTACAATCTGATTGGTCAGTATGATCACGTGACACATACAAGGATGCTTAAGCTTAAAGAGCAAATCGCTTCACAGTTACAAAACACCGAACGCATTCAATTTCTACCAGTATTAACATAGTCTCCCTCGCATCCGTTTTTAGTGTCGGTCGTCACGCAACGCTAAAAACGGATGCGAGGGAGACTAGTATTAACACAACACAAACTAAAGTTTGTGAATAAGCGGGGCGTGACGGTTAGACCATTGTTCATTTAAGGAGCGATCACCCTTAGTCGCCAGTGAAATCCCACTCAACATTATTCAGATCCTGGAAAAACAAAGTAGGATCATACTATGCGTAATTCCTTAGTAATTCCGTTTGTGCCGGCGCTTTTCTGCAATTTATCTTTCGCACACAGAAGACCATGTTGCGGTCGCTTAAGCCTTCTGATCCTACTCTAATTACGTCCAATAAAGTCTTCGATCCTATAGAAATGCGTGTAGCTTCAGAAATACTAGTATTTCATATTTTCTAATCTTAGCCCCCTCCCCCACTTTGAAATAACTGAATAAAAGTTCAATACACCTATGTTGTTATTGATAGAGGACATTATTCTGTTGAAAACATCTTGATCCATCTTAACTTTCCCATCATTGTGAACAAGGACTTTTTCATGATCTGTTGTTATTTCTGTCAGTAGATTATTCGTATCCTCCAGACAGTGACCCAAAAGCACGGTGTTTGAATGTTTGTTTGTAGCAGTTTTCTATAATCATGTGTCTCCCAGTCACATTTTTTTACGCAATAAATTGTGCTACTGAGTCTAAAAACAGGCGACGAAGTAACGACAACGACCTACATAACAATTATTAAAGAACAAAGAAACTCCCAAAAACTGCAGTATTGGAGTACTGGATCGACACCTGCCAAAATCTGCGACGGCGAAGTCAACCATAATCATAAATAATTTCTCTTTGGGGTTCTGTTCATTGGAGATTTCATTCAAAACATCGTCAGTAAAACTAAACTCATCCACGGGGAAGACAGACTTTGAGGCGGCGAAACCTAAAGTTATTTACACTTCCGGTTGAAGTCCACGTCGTAGATTTTGGAAAGCTTAAGGTCGCTATTTACTTGGTTCCGTTGAAAGACACTAAGCATCAGTAGTAGGCACATAAAAGTTCGTTTCTACGAAATGATAAAGTTCAATGTGAACAGTGTAGTAGTATGGTTGCAGTATTTTTATATATTTTCTTCTCTTTTCAGAGATACAAACAATTGAAATATCAAAATGCAAATGAGATGACGTAAATTCAAGACTACTATTATACAAAAATGCTGTTCTTGAAAGTACTGCTTTTTTATTTGCAAATCATGCTTTTGACTTTTATAAATTTTAATTCAGATGAAACTGTTTACTGGAATAATCCTTAAGGGTCTCATAGTCATTGCTTGGAGTTTTGGCTTGATATTTCGATGGGAAGCATTATATTTTGTGAATTTTCAACAGAGTCTGTGAAGTTATTTCCTCGACAATAAACATCGGAGTAGATAAATCGCTTTGGAACTAATAATCCAATAAAAGAATCTTGAAAAAAAAAATCGTAGCATGATATTCCAAAATAACATAGGTCGATAAAAGTTTGCTGTGAGCCATATCTTTAACTATATGTTTTGTTAGATAAATAACATTCTTGTAAATTCAAAACTACGTACTCGATGAATTTTACATTCATTTATTTTTTTAATAGTTTTTCTACATTTGCTGCAATATATAGGCCACGTATTGTCAAAGTTTCATTAAAACGATTTTGAGCCTCAAACTTAGAACATTTTCGGGCCGACAATCCACTTTGTCAAATATTAATGCACTTGGTATTTCCATAACTATGGTATTTTTCGAACTTAGAAGATTTTCGGGTCGGCAATCCACTTTCATCAAATATTAAGATGCACCTGGTATTTCTCATCAACTCTTCTTTAAAAGTGGTATTTCCAATACATATCGGCAACATGAGGTTGATATGGTCCCTCGGTGGACACTAAATTAAGTTAAATATCAAAAGTACACAAAACTTTTTACCTTGACTGTTTTCTCAGAATTTGCACACGTCAGCATTTCTCAGAATTTGGTCACGAGCTGATCACGTGATTGAGCTTGGCAAAATGCGCTAGAACTCTCCTTTAACTACTGCTTGGACTATTGCACGCATGCGCTACTATTTTCTATAGTGTCGTATCAACATTAGTGCAGTTTTCGTATGACTGTGAAAAGCTCAGTGCCGTAAGCGTGACGTGCCGTGACCGTGAAGCTTTCTAGAATAATAATTGGCTGATTTTTTTCACGCACAATATGACTGGTCTAAAAGTGACGTGATCTTGACGTGACCGTGTCCGCGCAGTTTTTATGCCGTGTTCCGAGCCTTTGATTGGATGGAGAGTAAATTCTCGTGCAATGTGATTTGTCTGGCGTATCCCTTGCTGTGTCACGACCGTGTTCGTGCCGTGAACTTTTCACAGTCACACGAAAACTGCACTATCGGCAAACCGACAAACCTTACCGTGTGATCTTAGCTCCAAGTCTGGTAAGTTTTTAAGCTTTTAATACTACTCAAACTTTATTTACATTCTCATTATGCCGATAATTAAGTGGCTATTCGTACTATAACCGTTCTTGTAATCTCTTTTCATAGTTTTTTTTTTGGGCGGACATTCAAATAATTTGACTATATTCTGATAAACTTGTCATCACTTATCACCACCGCAGCGAGCGAGAATTAAATTGTCCGACATTCGAAGTGAATTAGTTTGTTTGGTTCCATCTTAACTTAACAGTAAATCGCCTTGTATGATATTAGCGACCTTAAGCTTTTCAATAGTCAACCAGAAGTGTAAATGATTTCTTTTTGGGGTTCTGTACATTGGAGAGTGTAAATTCAATACTAATTTATTATTTTTAAAAATGCTGTTCTTGAAAGTACTGCTTTTTTATTTGCAAATCATCCTTTTGACTTTTATAAATTTCAATTCATATGAAACTGTTTACTAGAATAATCTTTAAGGGTCTAATAATCGCTGCTTAAAGTTTTTGCTTGATATTTTGTTGGGAAGCATTATATTTTTTTCGATTTACAGACGTGTATGTCCCTTGTCTTCCCTATACGTAATTAAATTCTGATTGTCCTCCAGGACAAGCTTAACAACGGTTGCTAACGTAAATGTGACGTCAGTGAAAAGGGTCTATTGCAAAATATCATAGGTCGATTGAAGTTTACAGTGAGCCGTATTTTTAACTATTTTGTTACATAAATAACATTCTTGTAAAATCAAAACTACTCGATGATTTTTCTAGTTTTTTATTTTTGTAATAGTTTTTCTACATTTGGCCACGTATTGTCAAAGTTTCATTGAAGCAATGTTGAGCCTCAAATTTAGAACATTTTCGGGCCGACAATCCACTTTCATCAAATATTAATGCACGTGGTATTTCCATAACTATGGTATTTATTATTTTTAAAAATGCTGTTCTTGAAAGTACTGCTTTTTTTTTTTTTTTCTATTTGCAAATCATCCTTTTAACTTTTATAAATTTCAATTCAGATGAAACCGTTTACTAGAATAATCTTTAAGGGTCTAATAATCGCTGCTTAAAGTTTTTGCTTGATATTTTGTTGGGAAGCATTATATTTTTTTCGATTTACAGACGTGTATGTCCCTTGTCTTCCCTATACGTAATTAAATTCTGATTGTCCTCCAGGACAAGCTTAACAACGGTTGCTAACGTAAATGTGACGTCAATGAAAAGGGGCTATTGCAAAATATCATAGGTCGATTGAAGTTTACAGTGAGCCGTATTTTTAACTATTTTGTTAGATAAATAACATTCTTGTAATATCAAAACTACTCGATGAATTTTCTATTTATTTATTTTTTTAAATAGTTTTTCTACATTTGCTGCAATATATAGGCCACATATTGTCAAAGTTTCATTAAAACGATTTTGAGCCTCAAACTTAGAACATTTTCGGACCGACAATCCACTTTGTCAAATATTAATGCACCTGGTATTTCCATAACTATGTTATTTTTTATCAACTCTTCTTTAAAAGTGGTATTTCCTATACATATCGGCAACCTGAGTTTTATATGGACCCTCGGTGGACCCTAAATTAAGTTAAATGTGAACAGTGTAATAGTATGGTTGCAGTATTTTTTGTATGTTGTCTTCTCTTTTCAGAGATACAAACATTTGAAATATCAAAATGCAAATTCAAGACTTATTTATTATACAAAAGTGTTTTTCTGGAAAGTACTGCTTTTTTTCATTTGCAAATCATCCTTATAACTTTTATAATTTTTTCAGTATTCAGATGAAACTGTTTACTGGAATACTGTCTGTAAGAATCAAACATACGGCGAAAAGGCTCAAATTTTCGAATTTGATTTTTTGAACTTTTGATTTCAATAGTGCATGATGCAGAATGAAACACTGTGTGGTTAGTTTTTGAAAATACCTTTTTGTTTTCGAGAAACGGGTAAAGGAAATTTGAGCTCCAGTGGCGATTCTCGCTATCAAAATATGGCTAAAAATTGCTTGTGTTTTTGGCTAGGTCCGCGTAGCAAAACTCTCATTGCAAATAGGAGTTATAATACTTTCTGCTCAAGAGTACAGCTCTTCTTCTCTCGTTAATATATATATCAAACAATCAGACAATTCAAAACATTCTAATCAGAGAATTCAAAACATTTTGGCACAATAAAAAGCAAAGGCCACTGAGTTTCAATGTTCGTCAGTACATCTCAAAAACTGCGAGTTTCATCATGTGCCATATCTCTAAATCTTATAAAATTACGGTCAATAGTTATTGGGAAACTGCTCTTTCGAAAAATGGAGTTTCTATTTTGGGAAAATAATTGTGCGCTTTTTGCGATAGGTTTTATTTTGGCTCATTATACATGCAAAAAATACTATGTTTGGCGATTTCGCCCGGACTAAAGCCTTTTTGAAATAAATTTACTTGAAGCATTATTTCTCTTCAAAACTAGTCGGCTCTAAACAAAAGAAAAAACATGAATATACTAGCCTTTTAACACAAGTAATTTTTCATGAGATATCAAAAATTTTGAACGCTCGTTTATTACTGAGTCTCAAAACTCCCAAAATACAAGCTCTCAGATAACTCACCAGTTAGCCCAACTGTTGTTCGTGTTTCTTTCAATGTGACCGGCTGGTTTTTGATGAGAACTATCCAGATGACTAAACTCGATTTCTACAGTACGGTGCCCATAACTGTCACGGCAAATCAAAATTAACACGGCAGTACAAAATATTCACGGCAAAATGACCAATTGTCAAGGCACTACACAATATTTCACGGCAAAATAACCAATCTTTGCGGCACTACGCAATTTTTCACAGCAAAAGTGAATGCCCCGGGTATCCCCCAATGCGGGGTCCTGGGGTTTCAAATGACTGATGCATGAGTAACTTGCCTTGTATTAAAGTGATATTTACTTGGTTATTTACTTAGCACATAAAATAAATTTCCTACGTAATGATAAAGAAAGAAAAGAAAGCTTCTCACGGACGTTCATGTGCATTGTTCGCGCGCATCCTGTCTACGCACGAATTTAGTGAGCGCGTGATCAGCGTGATGACGTCATTCCGATGCTTTGATAAGCAAAATATTATAATAACGTCTTTAATCCGATTATAGCTCTAAAACAAAGTGAATCACCCCCATTTTTTATTTCTTTTTTTTTAAAGTACTCGGTATACCTAACTTTAGAGAGAGAAAAAATTACAAATCTGACAAAATGGGTTCAAAAGCGAAATTACATATTTTGTGTATAATTGGAATATAATTTCACCTAACGCGAAGACTTCAAGTCTACCGCACTTATAGCACAATAACATTTCATATTTATAATTTTTAACAAAAATTTCAAATGCTAACTATAGTTATTTGGCTATTTTTAGTCTTCTGTGAAATCTTATTTTGACTTATTTTTGACAGCCTTTCATGTTTAACTTGTTCGCGTGTTTTTACCATAGAAAGGGTGAACTTCGACCACGTTTTCTGACGGCTAAACGAAGTCTGCGACCCCCATTAGTTTGTATTTGCTTATTTTACTTCTATTATGATGTTCTTCCATGGTGCAAAATTTTTTAAAAATCTGACGATAGGAACTTTTGCCCATGAACGTTCTTAATTAAATCAATAAACTTTTTCATTAATGCTTTAATGTGGCTCAATGGAGTTTTCTCGGAATGCTACCTTTCAATTTCAAATACGAAGAAGCAAACAATAAAGGGGAAATATTACGACAATCGTCCGAACTTTAATTCAGCTAAATCTTTACTGGAATACCCCTTAATTAAGGATCTAATAATCTCTATAGTTAAAGTTTTTGACCTATGTATCGGTGGAACRTRTTATATTTTTGCGAATTTTTAATGGCGTCTGTGACGACGCTGTTGAAAACTCGCTTTCGAATAATGGAATTTGAAAAGATTCGTACCAATTGACATTCCAAATTACTATTTTTACACAAGTGAATATAATAAATTGGGCACGCTCATTGGTCACAATTTACGTCTTATGCTGCTTTATTCACCTACAGGCCAATATAGCGCGCGCGCTCGCTCGTTCGTTTGTCGATTTGTGCCGCTTGCAGAGTTAAATAACAGCGTCTCGGTAAATATTCCCTGATATTCACTTCCCCTTCGGCGAATAATAGTTAAATATTGGGTTGATTAAAATTCGCTGTGAGCCGTTAGTTTTAAACTATTTCGTTATGATAACTAACATGCTCCTAAATTCAAAACYACTACTACGTTTTTTTGTTGTGTATTTTGAACTCGAGGCAAAGTTGGATAAATAAAATAAATAAATAAATGGACAGTTTCTGAGCGCAGCGCGTTTATACTAACCAGCTGAGTTGACTGCATTTCCCTGAAAGGAATTATGGGTCAACTGTTTGAATACAATGTAGATTTTGGAATTTTGCATGATGAGTTCGACTAGCACTGATTTACAATCGATTTGAAGATTGAAGAATTCATATTTCATGGGTTCTCTTGGCAGAAWCATGGAGCATGCTAATCAAAATCACGAGGAGCTTAAAAAAACTCAGGATTTTGGTCCGTACTCTGCTGTTGTGGGACAACTTGTTGCCCAGGTTAACAGTATCCGAAGTAAGCCGAAACTCTTACTGTAGTCTAACAGCAAACTTTAATCGACCCAATATTTTGAAATATCAAAATTACAACAAACGGTTTTGTGTAATAAATAATAGTTTTGATTTTAGCTTTCTGATGACGTCATGTGAATACTATCTACGGCCTTTATTAGAAATACTGCGCTGCAAAACGTGCTGGTTTGGAAACTACTAAGACTGAATAAGTTAATGATAAAATCATAAAACTAACAATTATAAAAACTATAAACAATGATCAATAAACAATRATAATTATAATCAATAAACTATTCGCATTTAGTAAAAATAAACAGGTGATTATTGAAAATCTCGCGCGCTGAATGGTCGCGAAATTGATTTTTGTAATTCTTTGTTATATGGACTTCCCAAAGGCTCTCTCAAAAAGGTGCAGCATGTCCAAAATGCTGCTGCAAGACTTGTAACCTTTTCTCAAAAGCAAGATCATGTTACCCCAATCTTGTACAACCAACACTGGCTGCCAGTGGAACAACGAATTGTTTTTAAGATTATTTTACTTAACTTCAAGGCCTTACACAACCTAGCGCCCATATATCTATGTGACTTGGTTGAACCCTATGTTCCCTCTCTTATAATCTAAAATCCTATGGCAAAAGGAGTTTTTCATATGCAGCCCCTGAACTATGGAAAGCCGTTGCACCTACTCATCTTGCCACTCRATTTCAACTTTTAACAGTAATGTAAAGAAATGGCTTTTTTAGGAAAACCTTTGATTAATTTCTCTTTTCTAAGTAATTGACAATGTTTTTATCTAGTAAAATTATTAAAGTTATTATTAATCACTTTTATACTTGTATCAAAAAGGAAAAAAATGTATAAAAAGTGTTATCCATTTATATTTTATAGTATTGTAGGCTTAACTTTTAATATATATATATATATATATATATGTATTTCTTATTTTTAATCCTTTTAAAATTATAACTTTCTCCTAATGATCCTTTTAAATTATCCATTTTTATATAACATATATTTGTAAAGCGCTGTTAAACCTTGGGGAACTGGCGTTCAATAAATCGTAATCATCAGTATTATAACCCTCACGCGACTGAGACAAACGAATAAGTATTATTTATTACAATTCCAAGATGAATCCTATTTTTATTGCTTACGTACATTTATCTTTAGGTCAGCTTCAGTCATGACCGAGAAAGGTAAGACTAGTTACGTAGGAAGACTGAAAGACGATATCAAGAGATTGAAAGTAAAGGCAAAAAAATTAGAAGAAAAACTGGAAGACCATGAAGAAAATTGCCAAACGAAAATCCATGCTCTGGAAGAAGAAAAAAAAAAAGACTTAAAAAAGAAATAACAAGACTTGAAAAAAAAAATAAAAGAGATGAAGATAGAAATGGGGGACTTAAAAGAGAGCAACACATTCCTTGAAGAAGAAGTCAATGAAGCCAAGGGGGAAATCGGAGAGTTGAAGACAAAGTTAGGAAACTTAAATGAAAAAATCAAGAAGTTTGAGCTTTCTGAAGATGAGTTGGTTATTCGGCAACTCTGTTCAAGCGTTCAGCAAAACCTCTTGAGGATTGTGCTGCAAGAAAATTTCAACGAAATTCAGAACAAAAAAACTGGGTATATGGAAGAATACATTTCATCACAAATTAAAGACAAAGGCGAACAAAAAAGAGCAAGGTCAAGATGGAAAGAGTTAAAAAAAGAGGTTCACTGGAACGAATTTTTGATAAAACAGCTAAAACCGGTTAAAACAAATGGGAACGAAACTGCTCATCCAACTTTGACAAAAGTGGTCATAGATGCTGCGAAAAGCAAATTGGAAACGAGGGAGAAGTTAGGACCGGAAATGGTCAAGGCAGTAGACCAACTCAAAGATATATGGGAAAAAACAAACCAAAAGCTACCGCAAGGGTAAGCATTTCTTGAAACCCAAAGTAAAACATCATATGCAGGTTTTTATAGGTTGACGTATTAATGTTTATAAACATTGTTATAAAATGTTTTAAATGTGCCAACCATTATAATTACTGATCTTATCAAAATCCATTGTTTTCAGTCTGCATTATCCCAACGAATGCATAGAGGAAAATCAGACATATTTAGTTCATTCCTTATTGGCTTTGTTTCTATGATAAACAAGCTAGAAAGAAAACAATTGGATTTTGATAAGAACAACAATTATACTAGATAATCACTTCGTCACGCAGCATTCGTAGGTATAATGCAGGCAGCTTCGGGCTACGCCCTCAGTAATTATCTATTAATTAACAATAGTTTTTGTCACTTATTAATCAACATTATCCAACAGTTGTCTAATAGGCAATTTAAATGGCAATCAGCCAAAAGAAATTTCGTCACACAAGCGCAAAAATTAATTTAGCTCCAATATTGCAGATTTTTGAAATTATGTTCGCGGAAAATTATTAGTAATTTGGTTTGGTTTTTGCGATTCCATAAAAATACCAGAAGAAGTACTCAGGCCTTTAATTCCTTGTAGTATTCTTGAAAAAAGGCAGAAATGTACTTAGTTGTGATACAAGAGTTACACGAGGAAAACTAATATTGCCGAGTTTCATATCGTGGAAGGACTGGGTCGAAACCGGACCGTGAAAAAGATGTCACATCGGCCACTTGCATTTTTCACGGTTACTAAAAATAGATATAGCAAAGCTTTGTGGGATCCAAATGCGGACAAACATTGCAAATCGAGGCTTCTATTACATGAAAAAGAAGAATATCAGTCCAAAAAAACATAGTTCTTCCATGAA
>NW_022258864.1:0-10131 GCF_009602425.1 Actinia tenebrosa | reverse complement strand
TTTTGTTTTGTTTTGTTTTGTTTTGTTTTGTTTTTTGCTCTGAATTTCTTAATTCCTTTTCTGTTTTACTAATAATTAACAAACCTGAACTTTCTATCTCCATGTCTCGAGTCCTTCCTATGGTATTGATCTTGAGGGGGGGTGTAACCACAATGACCCTTGTGTGGCAATTAAAATAAAATATTGGACAAATCAAATGTATCGTTTAACTACTGTACTAGTAACAAAAATGTGTTTTTTTAAACAAATTAAGGGGGCGATGTTATTAACTCGTGTCCCACAAAGAGAAAAAAAGTTAATCAGAGGTGAAAACAGACATTTTAGTTCAAAAGAAGATACCGGAAGCCACAGCAAAAAAAACGTTCATGCTAGGGCCGATATTCACACTAACCGTGCCATATTTATAACGATTTATTGGGATACTACGCGCGCTATGATTGGTCGAAAAACATGTTTGATGAGAGTATCAAAACACGCTATCGTCATTTTAGCGCGTGCGAGTATCGCAACTGTCAGATTTTAATCTATCGCGACGGCACGTAGGGAGATTTACGTAGGCTTTGGGTTTCTTCCATCTTTTCTCGCGTTTGTCATTTTATAAAACAGATCAAAAACAGTTTTCCGTGTATGATACTCTGATCAAAACACTTGGGATGTTGGGAGAACACTCGAGAAGCTGGAAACCACTCCGCTACGCGTCGTGGTTTCCTACGCTCCTCTCGTATTCTCTCAACATCCCGCGTGTTTTGATCAGAGTACCAAACACGGAAAAATGTTTTTGATCTGTTAAATTGAATAAAATGAGTAGGGCCCATGTCCAAAAATGGCAATGTGTCACTAACCTGAGCAAATCCAATGTAAACCAGCTGTTCATTGGTGAAATTCAGTCCAGGTAGCAGCCACATTTCATTGGGATTTCGCTTTGCCCAGTTGTAATACGCCTGAAAAATATTTACTAATTACAAACCAGTACAAATTGCTGGGTTAACATTTTAACCAAAATAATATTACAAGATAAAACATTGTTCGTGGTTTTCATTAAATAAATGACTTGTTTTGAACAAGGGTACAAGGCACATCTTAATATATAAAGGGGGTGCATTTTTCCACTTGACATCCATCACAAACAAAAAATGGAGTTTTGGTGGACGTCACTTAAAAGAATTACTTGAAGAAGTCACGAGATTTTGTCTCCGAACTTCAACCGATTGGCAGGACAATTCAAGATAAGTAAACAAATATTATATAAAACAATTGATATGATAAACCGAAAAAATATTTAGAAAATTCCAAAATATTCAAGTGCCCCAGTGCCCTTGAGTTTTACACAAAAAACTGGGGCGAAGAAAATTGGTCATATTGCCTTGTCTGCGCTCTCATCCCTAGTCTCCCTCGCAGCCGCTATCAGTGTTTTTGCGCAACACGCTTTCTCTGCGTGATGACACTAATAGCGGTTGCGAGGAGGACTACATCGTTTCCCGACTAGAAACGCCTATTTCTTCGATGGATTCTGTTTTACAACAAATGCATTTGCAATATATACCTTGATAGTTAATTTTAGACCGTCGTTGTCTGCAATATTCTCGTTAACTGTTTTTTCCCCGTTGATCTAATAACATAACATATAATAGTTAGCAAGACTGTCGATACACATTATTATTCATAGGTTTGAGGTACAACTCGTGTGAATTCTTCCATTAATTCTTACTGGCCATTTTCCTAATGTCTTGTACGCGGAGTATTGCTTTACGTAGCAACGTAGTCTTTCATCAAATTCTTGATGCGATTGTTGTGACCACCAATTTCTTCTTTTTCTATCCTTGTCAAAATATTTACCTGTGAAACAAAGACATGCATCACATTATTAAATCTCTACCTTTAGTAATCTATACATCTTTAAAAAAAACTTTGTTTTATTATGTGGTTACTAAATATATATACATATATATTTAGGCACTCCCTGAAAGCGGAACTCCCTATATGCAAGTCACTTTTGAGCCCAATTTGAATGAATCTGAAAGGCRAAAAAGAAATTTGGGGGGAAATCTTCAATTATGTTTTATTCGAGATGAAGATAATGTCTCTCATAATAAAAACCATGCAGTGAAATGCATTACATCGTTTTATTTGCGCAAGGATAATCTCCCGCCTAGGAATTTTGTACACAACTCAACACCATGAAAGATATATAATAATTTTTTATTTATTTTAGATAATTTGGTGCTAAGGCCGGTGCTACACACACACACATACACAACGATTGTCCCCTACAGCAACACTAACACCAATTGAATGAAAGTCTTCTTTGGTTTGCCGATGGGACCCCGGGATAGGAGGCGAACGAAGTTGAATTTTTCTTGAAGAAAAAAACATACGATAGTTGGTCAAAGACAACCGAAAAGATTTATTAAGATGAATAAAGGGCGAATATTTGTTGTAATATGCACTCCGTTTTATATTCCATCCAGCATTAAACACATCAAGCGGGATCCCTGTGTTGGGTACACGGACGTATGTACGTACGTATGAAAGCCATGAAAAATCAACTCGGTGGGCTACCATTTTTTGTTATATATGGTGTTCCGCTCGCGTGGGCCCTCGGCCCGAGTGGGAGCTCCGCTATAAATGAGATCAAGGTCTCGTGTCGCATATTTCAATATGTTTACATTGGTATACAACTTTTCTATTCTATTCCGATGCCAAACGTTCTTCTCAGGAACACAACAAAATAATTGTAAAATATAGTAGGTTTTGTGAGATTTGTTCTTTGTTTGGCAATGTTGTAAAATAATCCAACCATATGTTTATGTCCTGATGAGAAATATTGAAAATAAAATTCCTAAACATTTTTTTAAAGCAACAGTATCTATTCAATTGACTTTCAATTGACTTACCATCTGCGCTAAGAGCTTTCGTCGCCAAGTGACCAGCAGTAGAACCAAATATCCCAAAGTTATAAGCTCTGTGTGTATATAAGAAACATTGCAGATTAACATCTATTGTTAAATTCAACATACAAGGGTGCAATAGTGTTTGTACGTAGGACCTGCTCATTTTATTTATTTATTTTGCTCAAGTTGATAGAATCAGAACGTGCGCTAACGAACACTTGCTGGTAATAGAAAAGGAAAAGACTTCTACAAACGATTATTATTCTTAGAGACTTTGCATTCTGGACTATGTAAGAGCATGTGGAACGATAATACTTGGATTCCTAACATAGAACGCTCATAATTTTATAATGAATACTAAATTCATAAAGTGTTCAAGTCGAACGTCTTTCCACTGAAGGAAATCTGAGATTGCACCGGAACATCTCTACAAAAGTGTCTCTTATAAGCACAGAGACACCTAGCCTAATTAAAACCAGTGTCTAATGTGTTCGCATTATCTGTGATTTAATGCAGTATTTTATCATGCAAGCAATAAATGTACAAAACTACTATGCATATTTAACAAGAGAGCATAAATAAGAAAGAGAAATTTCTTAATATCGCGCGCACATGTATAATCTAAGATTTTTTTAAGAAACCGGATGCAGTTTAAATTTCACTCTACTCCAGTGCGTCAAAGTTGCCCCCGTACACTCTTGCCGTTTGTTGTATTGATCACAAAAAACAAGATCAAAGTAACAAACGGAAAGAGTGGGTGCGAATGCTAAGATTACATAGATTACATTTTAATAGCATCTTGTATTTCAAATAATATAAGAATTAAACTTGCTACTTGCCTTAGAAATTCGTTATGATAGAAGAGTGGTGGGCGAACATATTCTTCTGAAACATCTTCATTTAAAAAAATACTTGATCAGTGGATATTTCAATATAAATTTAGAATGATGTAAACGGTTTTTTAAAGTGTAATACATAATGATTTTTTGGTAAAGAAATTAAAATATTTGATGACATTTAATGGTTGATAGGTTTTTATTTTAAAAAATAATTACATAATGAATTGCTGTCGACAAAGTACCAGGTAAGTGCTTGGGGAGGAGGAAATTTCCATCTGGAAAAAAAAAAGTAGAAACGTTTTCACGGAACGTGCTTTTGGTATGTATGAACCAGCTCAAACACATAAACATGCAAAATGGAATAGAAAAAAAGTACGGCTTTGTTAGCATCCATTTATTACTTAAAACATCCTTTCAATTTGTGGGGGGGGGGGGGGGAGAAAAAAAAGAAATGAAGCCCCTTCCCTTTTTCCATTTTCTGCGAAGATGTGCACGTAGATGTGCACGTATTTGCTGCCCTACATTGTGATTGGCTACTGTAATGCTACTCCTGGCCTTCAAGCTCACTTGTAGATGATCATGATCATGATCAGCAGTAGCAGTAGCAGTAGCAGTAGCAGTAGCAGTAGCAGTAGCAGTAGCAGTAGCAGTATACGCTCAGCTAACCTCAAATCATATAATATTTTTAGAATATTATAGCATATAACTATATTACCTTTATGAAGAACAAGTAAGAAAAGTAATGAGTTAGGGGTGAGTGCAATTTCGAAACAATTAAAGTTAAAGTTTAAAGTTCGTTCACCTTAAGATACATTCGGATATCAGCCCATCATAGTCTAAAATATATAGGCTGTGATAACACACGCAGGTTACTCTGGATACTGAATACCTACGTTTTAGATATTTACCCGGTTTTACTTACAATGCACTATCTATGGGCTTTCTGAAGTCTTTGATTTCGTGTTGCCTGAGTCGTTTCTTGATGGACACTTTGTTTTTGTAATAGGTTTCTGCTGTGATGTTTAGCTGGTAATGGAAGATGTCGTCTCTATTGAGTGTTTGATTGATTATATACCACAATAACACCAATATATAGCTCTTAGTAACCGAGTGCGAGGTCTGTACCGTAAGTTATGAGCCGAGTTTTCCTTCGTATAATCCTCGACACTGCGGGATTCATTATTAATGAATGTATCTGCCTAGTCGCATAACGTCTCTCAACACAATACTCGAGAGTCATGGCTGCTTTCCAAGGGCTACCAAGTATGTGCTCAAATCTTGGAGGCAAGGCACCGAAAAGCATATATTCTGTATCCTGGAAATAAGTTCGTAGCTGGTGTAGTGTGACTGTCGCGAAAAATATCGAAAAATGCATCTCTGGTGCTGCGCATTATATTCAGAGAATTATAATTATCCTACAGGTACGCTACCTTGTAAACTAATTATATTACATTGCTGCCTTATGGACCAAGCGCATAGAGCACGTTCCAAAATAATATAGTTATTATATGGCAAATATCCAGGTTTGGTTTGCCCAGAAAGAGAGGTTGTAGATTCATTTGGAATAAATTTAGCTAGTTTAAAGTTTTTTTGGGGAAAAAACTCTTACCAAAAATGGGGCTTTTTTCCTGCAAAACATGTAATTGTAAAGCAAAAAATGCATAACTAGCAAGCGATGGCCTCAACCAACTCAATGTGAACTTCAGAAGAAAACGCAGTCGTCAAATTGTCAACATTATAAACGCTTTTAACAAGACTTCAAAATACTCAACTGAAATGAAAATCAAGTACTTCCTTACTGCGCTTCTTGTGAGCTACTCAAAATTTATCAAGGCCTTATGATTCGTTTTCAAATTTTTATCCTGAAATATTTTTTATAAATATTTTTCATTTTTTTTAAAAAAAAGATCATCAGACGGCTAACCGTTTCATTTTACTGTACGTAGCGTATAAGTTGTGGACCGCAAATCGACCAATCATATCTCATGAAATTATCTTGTCATTCAATATGTACTTACGCCTCTGTACTTTTCGAATAAGATAGCGAGTTTTGTGCTGTTCAACATATAATCTGGAAAGGCGACATGGATAGCCATGGCATTAATCTGTAAAAAGAAAGAAAAAATAAACAATTAAAAGAATTGAGTTTTATCGAACACTGGAACTCAGGATCTGGTTCGATCTGGTCTCATATGCGGCAGGAAACGTCTAGCTCACAGCGCGAGGAGGAGGAATGAGACAACAAAGTGATGATGTCATGATCATCAGCATCATGGTGGGGGGGGGGGGGTGAGGAGATGGAAGAAAATGCACATTTAATATGTTCAAATCATCATCCATTAATTTAAGTGTTGAATATAGGTTTGGCTTTTGTTACCTACCTTTTGAATTGCTTCACTTTTAGCGGCATTATCTAACCAAGTCAGTTCTTTGACGTTTTCTCCAAAAGCTTGAATTTCTTCGTTTGCCATGATCTTTGCCTTTAAAATAGTGCATATCAATATTTACAGTTTATTTCGCCATTTTGAGAACGTAAATGGAATAAACAAGGCTTTTTAAACGTGGAAAACAGTTTCCTAGAGGTCCTAGAAGGTATTAAAGGCATTGTAAGCTACTTAAATGAGACTTTTTACTTCGCAGATCAAGATGCTCGATTTAATTTACTGACATTACAAAGAAACACAAATAAAGTTACCTATACATTTACTACGAGAAAGAAAGTCTGTAGCAAAAAAAAAAAAAATTGTAATTCCCTTTTCCACTGAATCAAAGACATTTAGTAGGACGACATGTGCAACAAGATGCGAGTCAAACTAACATTAAAGTCAGGACCCGAGTCAGGATTTTAACCAGTTTTATAGTTACATTTGTCTATCAAATTCAATCTCTCATCGAAGATGAAATGAAAAATTTAACTAATGATATGTTTTAATGAACTTGAAACTTGAAAGGTGGCTCAAGAGCTCAACGGTCGGCTCGAAACTCATTTGCAAAATGAAATGAATATATAGTTGAGAATTGGTAGGGAAAAGGCTTGTAGCAATAATTATGTCTTAATACGTACTGCAGCATTAACAAAATGATCATAAAAATTTAAAGATGTTCTCCGATGAGTGCTAAATAACTGATTTGATCTCTTTAGAGGCATTCTAAAATTTACAAAAGAAATCTCTTTTTAATAAATTACACATATTTTTTTCATAAATTTCTGATTTTTATAAGGTCAGATTCAACTTTTATTTAAAAAATTGTATCTACTTGTTTTATAGTTTATTTATTTTCGTAAAAAGAATTGTATATTAGCTCCGAATTTTGACTATTTTCTCTAGTTGTTTTAATACCTTATTCAGTACATGAAATTTTCGAGACATTAATTTCACGACATTAACAAGGCGAAATTAATAAATGGACGCGAAAAATACGTGTCGGAAAAATCAATCACGCGAAAAATTAATTAAGCTAAAACCACAACGCATATTTAAATGAATATTAACTTTAATAATTGGACGTAGGAAAATAAGAAATATGATATTTCTCGTAGTTGTTATAAAGGCTACTTGATGTTCAAATCGAATAATGAAATCAGGAATCCAAAAATAAAGTCATAAATGACCTTTACGTGTTTACTCATGAGGTGCTTTAAAATGGCGGTGGGAACTATTCGATTTCATTGCATTTACTTTCAGAATTCTACCAGAATTTTATATAACCACTTACCATGTTTTTCGACCTTACAAGTTGTGTATGGTTGTCGTTGATGTATGCAACCATTAGCAAATCACCAAAAGACGTCTCAGATGAATAAACACAAGAATGGAAACGAATCTGTTTTGGCACTTTAATACCCTTCATTGCTTCATAGTATTTTACCGAAAGCCACTTGACCTCGCTTCTTAAGACGTACCATACCATATAATTGGCTAGTACGCTGAAAACAAAATAGAAACTTACTGATAGTCTGCAATCAGGCTGCAGTTGCAAACCTTGTGTTATTATCATAAATAGAACTTGTTGTGTACTCTACCTTTTTGGCGTGTTCTGTATTATTCTCAACGCTCTTCTTAGGTAGACAAGTGTTTTCGGGTAGAGTATTTCTGATTTAGGAATCCACAATGGTTTAAACAGTTCGTTGAAGTAACCAATCCAGTCGAACTAAAAAAATACACACAAAATGATGTTATTATTATGAAGCTGAAATACAGTAAGCATTTGTATTATAGCGTCATTACTGTCTTTACAATTGATGGTTTTCACGTCGCCATGTTGGAGGACTTTAACAAAAAAATTGTCAATGAATTATTTTGTTATATCCTCCAACATGGCCGCCGTGTCTTTTGTTATTTAATTCTCTTGGGMATGGTTGAAAACCATCAATAGCCTCCTACGCAGACGTTTAAGTGTCTTTGATGCAATGTTTCCTCCCCACAAACGTCCACTTTCTTGAGCAAAACATTCCTTTTTCATTTATTATTTAATCAATTCGGCTTATTGTTTGTGGAGGAGGCAATAAAAAACCTCTATATGATTCCGTGTGCTATCAAATTTTGTGGTGGAATATATTAGCAAAGTTAAAGGTGGGTTTGAAGCACCAAGCAACGAAATAATGAATGCATGAGTTTTTCAGAAAAAGTTCTTTTGACATTTCTGGCTCGGCAACGAAATTTCTAGTGCATTTTTTTGAAACTTTTTTTGTACGTAGTGATAGGGCTTGATAATTTAGCGATTTACCATAACTAGTTGGAAGAGTTAGAAAACAGTTTGTATCCGCGGAGTAATTCATAAAAATTAGTCTTCGAACTTGTTTCTGTTAAGAGCTCAGGTTTTTAATTTTGAAAACATTGCATAAATAAATAAATGATTAAATAATAAATAAAAATATATACTTTGTTTACTGAATTTAGAACATTTAACGAAGAATATAGATATGAAGAACATTTAACGGTAAAATATTTTTAAAGCGTTCCATTTTTTTAAGTTGACATATATTATGAAATAATCAAATCAAAACCAGAAACCCTTTGAACTCAGGCGAAAAAGAAGCAGAGTCCACAAAATGGGCCATTTCTGTTTTCATTAGTTTTATCGTTCGGGTTAGACATTTTTTAACAATGTCTTTTGACTCTGCAGACAAAAAGACGTCAATAAGCACAAAAGATCGGTAACTGTTTTGAGTGCCAATTCATTGCTGAGACATCTATGTCACCTGAAGAGGCTATTTATTCACAAACAATTAAGCAAACAACAGTTTGTTCTAAATTAACCTTAGTTATCTTACCTGAGGCACCATATGCTGAAAATATAGAAGACTGGTGTTAAAAACGGGGCCTGGTTGAAATAAGTCGTCCAGTAAAGATACCTATCAAGCATGAAACAGAAGATATACATGAACACAACTTCCATTAGAAATAAACTTAAACCAATGATATGCCTTTTTTTGTTGTTGTTGTTTTTTGTTTTTTGTTTTTTGTTGTTGTTGTTTTGTTTTTTTTGTTTTTGTTTTTGTTTTTGTTTTGTTTTTTTGTTTTGTTTTTTTTTTGTTTTTTTTTTAACCAGAAAGATAATAGGAAAATCATAAAATGTAAGCTGGGTTTGAACTAGGAACATAAGCAATTTTTGTGGCTATTTTGACTCAACCAGAAAGACAATGGATTAAGTCATCACAAAACAACGGCTCTTACGTTTGCAAGTTGGCCTTCAAAACGTAACATCTCGTCTACTTTTGCGATAGTGGTATTGGTATCAGCACCCAGCACAACAGTCACGGTAAAAATGATTAGATGTCTTAATTCTGATAATTTCTAGAAAGAAAATATTCATAAGTAAGAAATGTTCATAGCAAAGGAAAGAACCTAATTAACATTTTAGTATATTACAAACGTAAATCATATTTATTTTAAACTTGAGTATGTACCTTTGATCTTGGTTTTTGATATTCCTCGATTGGTATGGATGGTCTGGCTCGATCAATCTACAGTTTGAGAGCAATCATTAGATTATTTACTTCCGTATACATGTATATTCTTAGGAAGAAATTGATAGAATAGTAGCCCAGGCGTTGCCGGCGCTATAAACCCGCAGAACGCTGGCAACGCAGGCTAATGCATGAGAAGTTATGGGCCTTCTCTAGATGTAAATCTGAAAGAGAGAAAAGCCTGAGAAAACTCACGGTACCAACAAATCACTTTCTAGTTCAACTGCGTTTCCAGCGTCCCGATGGTGTAGTTGGTTAAGGGCCGATTTAGACGGTACGATTTTCGCCTACAACCATTGTATACAACACGCTCGCGTCTGTCGYAGGCGAGTTGTAGGCTTGATTTACACGCTACGACTCGAGTTGTRGGATGGCGCGAGCGTGTTGTATACGATAGTTGTAGGCGAAAATCGTACCGTCCAAACCGGCC
>NW_022258862.1:8629-20207 GCF_009602425.1 Actinia tenebrosa | reverse complement strand
GTGGAAAAACCTTTTGGGTACAGCAGTTATTGGAGCATGCGCAAGTGGTGATCAACCCTCCACCTCAGCGTATTGTATACTGTTATTCTCAATGGCAACCGGCCTATTTAGAAATGTTAAGAACCGTGCCTGGCATTGAATTTATCAGAGGTATTCCGCAGGAACTGGATCAAGATAATTTTTTTGATGTAAATGTACGAAATCTTATAGTGATCGATGTCCAGATGACCGAAACTGGGAATGATAAGCGAGTTTTAAACTTGTTCACTAAAGGATCGCATCATCGCAACCTGAGTGTCATCTACACGGCACAGAACATCTTTCATCAAGGAAAAGTTAATCGAGGCATTAGTTTGAATTGTCATTATTTGGTTATATTCAAGAATCCAAGAGATAAACTTCAAATTCTCAATCTAGCCAAGCAAATGTATCCTGGAAAAACTGAATATTTTCTGCAAAAATATGAACAAGCCGTGAGTAGACCTTATAGATATTTCTTCATTGACTTGAAGACAACCACCCCAGACGACTGCAGACTGAGAACCAATGTCTTCCCTGGAGAGAAGAAAGAGCAAGAGAAAAATATACCTGAGGAATTGCTTCATTACCTTGGTAGGCAAAATCTTGTACTACCCCCAGAGATTTCGAGAATGCAAAGCTTGAAAGATCAAATGAATACCCTTCTAAAGCATCCTAATATGGACGAAAGTCAAAAAGCAAGGCAATACGTTCAACTCCAGAACAATTATCTGCGCTACAAGGACAAAATAAATCCCAGCACAGTGGGATTAGGTAATTCAACACCCCTTAGTAGTTTCGCTGCGGAAATTCAGTCACCACCAGACCAATTATCTATCGAGCCCGCAAGGAGTTCCCAGCTACCTGCTGAACCTTCTAACTTTCTTCCTCCACCCGCATTATCACCTATCACTGCCTCTCCTGTGTTACTTTCCACTGAACCACAAATGCCACAGACTTCTACATCATCTCTCATGGCACCTTCTCCTTTGATACAACCACCTTCTTCGCTATTAACCCCACCTGATTCACTTCCCAAACGTCGTAAACGACCACGTCTTGAATTACTAAACTATTTAGAAGGTGACCCCAACAAAAAGCCTGGAAAAAGTGTGCGTCGATCAATACGAGTAAAGATGAACCGTTCCCCTTATAAGCACTAGTATGACCCCTAGTTCATAACCTTAGTCCAATAAAAACATTTTTTATTATATTTGAAATATTGTTATTACTGTAGCAAATGATAAATAAAGATTTTACACTCCAACGTTCTCCTTCGTATTTGACTAATTAGGTAGAACTTCGTAAGTCTTATTGTTTGTGGTTTATGAGTCATTAATTGTATTGTCTTCGACACAATAATCACTAATTTATAATTCATAAAACGATATCTACGCGTTCCAAATGTGGAATAAAATTCAAAATCCCCGCGCTCTATAAATTGGATTGGTAAACAAAAGACTTACCCAAATTTGTCTAACAATACTCTCCCTGTCATTTTATGGTAACGATTTAATAAACAATAGTCTGCTCGTCATTTTATGGTCACGATTTCATGAACAATAGTCTGCTCGTCGTTTTATGGTAACGATTTAATAAACAATAGTCTGCTCGTCATTTTAATGATGAATAATTAATGTACTCGTCCTCCTCGTCCAAAACGCTTGCCTAACAATAAACTCATGACGTCAATTGGTCGTCATGGCAACCTCAAACAATACTCTCCCCGTCATTTTATGCTAATATGTGACGAATTATTAATGTCCCCGTCCTTCCCCGTCCTTCTCCGTCCCCTTCCCCGTCCAAAAAAGGGGTCGTGCCATCCCTACACTACTACTGTTATGTCAGTACTTTATAGCCTGGGATATTGAGGATAACGCAGAAAACAAAGCAAAGAGAAAAGCTATTCTATTAAGCAGTATAGGGAACAAGTCGTACAAGATTTTGAGCGACGTGTGTTATCAACAACAACTGAGTGAGAAGAGCTTCGCGGAGCTATGTGGAATACTAAAAGCACATTTTAAACCAAAAAGGCTGGTAATCGCTGAAAGATTTCGCTTTAACTCCACTAAGCAAACAACGGGACAGTCCATCACCGGATTTGCAGCARATTTGAAGAAAATGGCAGCGACTTGTGATTTTGAAGGAGACCAGTGGCAAGAGAATTTAAGAGACCGATTTGTGTGTGGTTTGCTGTCGGATAGCATCCGTACAAAACTACTGGCACAAAATTACACCTTTCAGAAATTACTAGAGGCAGCTTTGGCAGAAGAAGCAGCTGAAAAGAATGTCAAGGACATGAGTGAGGAGAGTAAAATAGTAAATAAAGTGAGGGGAAATCGAAGAATGGTAAAAAGGTCAACGGAATCGGAATTAAGGAAATGCGGACGGTGCGGAATGAAGAACCATAGCTCTGCTGAATACAGGCACAAAGTGCTTCAAATGTAATGAAATTGGTCATCTAAAGTCCCAGTGTAGGAACAAACAGGTGCAAAGGCGAGGTAACGACAACGTAAGAAAGGAAAACAGGGCCACGAAGGGCAAACAACCTGTACGCTTCGTAGAAGAGAGCGTTAACCAAGACGACGACCACAAGACGCCGAGCGAAGTGGAGGAGAGTGAATCGAATACAGATCCGTACGACCCAGTAAATGCAGTAGAGACCAACGAGGACGTGAAGAAGAAGATTAAGGTAGATCCTTAAGAATTTACAGGAACGATCAAGATACCGATCTTAATGGAAGGATCAAAGATGGAAATAGAGCTAGATACCGGAGCAGCAGTTTCCATCATGACAATGAAGGGCTACGAGAAATACCTTCGACACATTCCGCTGAAGAAGACAACGCGAAGCCTTCGCGGATTTGCGGGAACACCCTTGAAGACAGCAGGAGAGATTCTTGTAGATGTCGAATACCAGGGACAGTGTGCAGCTTTACCGATAGTCATTGTTGAGGCAGACAAGTAAGCTCCTCCCCTGCTGGGATGATCCTGGCTCAGAGCCATCAAGCTGGACTGGCAGAACTTGTTCACGCAAGTGCACTACGACTCGAGGTCGGAATCAGTTGAGGAGCTGAAATCGAGGTATGAAGATATAATAAAAACGGTGTGAAACACATCAGGGTAACACCTTACAACCCTGCTAGCAACGGAGCTGCAGAGCGGATGGTACAAACATTCAAGAGAAGCCATAAGGCAAGTAAGTCACCAGGACAAAACGTGCAGCTACAGCTAGATCGTTTCCTTTTGTCATACCGTACTACCAAACACCCAACAACTAGATGTACACCAGCAAGCTTATTCATGGGACGAGAACTTAGTACAAGATTAGCTCTAGTACGACCAAGCCCAGAGAACAAGGTAGTGAACATGCAAAGTAAGCAGAAGCAGTATCACGACAAGGAAGTTAAACTACGAGAGTTCTACGCTGGAGAACCAGTGCTGGTGAAAGACCCAAGAAAGGAGGAGACATGGTGGTCAAATACTAAAGTAGAGCGGACAGGACCAAAATCGTATGTAGTAGTGTTACAGGACGGAAGAGTGTGGAAGAGACATGTAGATCATCTGAGGAGATCCAGCCTTATGACAGATGGACCAGAGATAGTACCAGAGATAGATTGGTCGAGAGATCAAGTGCCACAGCGCGACATAGAGACAAACTCAAGTGGAAATATCTTAACGAGTGACAGACCCATACCAGAGATACAGACAAGGGAAGAGAAAGATCATGTTTCTGCAAGACCGCCTGTGGAAACCAAGGAAACAATGCTGACACAAGAGCCAGAAGCAGTGACTTCAACCACAGTCACGAAAGTACCCAAGCAAGTTACACTACGACGATCAACCAGGATACGGAAACCGCCACTAAGACTAGTGGAAGGGAAAGGTTGAGAAAGGAACTGTATCAACAGAAAGAAACAAGAGACTGAAAATTGCGTTAAAGACATTAGGTCAAAAGAAAGACTTATAGTCTATTTGAGTTGTTAATAGTTAGATATCATTTGACCACGACCCTTAAGCTAAGAAGGGAGGAGTGTGATGTATGCAGTAAATTAGGATGAATATGCTCACCCAGATTCACACGTATTTAGCTGATATACATTAAAGCGGGCCGTAAACACGACTCAATGTTCCAAATATCAAAAACTTTCATGGTCTCTGTGAACAGCTTACTTATTATAACCAGCCTAAGCCTCTAGAAATAAA
The DNA here is from genome assembly GCF_009602425.1 of Actinia tenebrosa. Next base: position 15,983 of record NW_022258862.1, on the reverse strand, counting down.
TCTGGTGTCATAAAATACAGCAGTGTCTATTGAACATGAAACTAGTCTATTGCTGTTTGTTGATATTTTTTTGATTATGTGATGGCATTAATGAATCAACACATTTATTTCTAGACTATATAAGTGATATCTACTGAACGTTGATAGAAACACCAAGAACGGAGTTAAAACAAGTCAGAGACGAACTCGAAGAAAGTGTCCCTCAGCCATTGCATTCAATGTTAAACAAAGAGGACAAGGAAGCAATACAAAAGAGATATAGACAGAGGAAAGAGAAAGAAACACCGATTTGTCCACCTACGTGCACAGGTAAATAGTGAAATCTAGCATTTGTATTAATTTTTGATTGCACAAGATTATTAAGCTTTATTTATTTGTTTAGATGAAGAACTGCAAGCATTGCTCCAGTCAAGACAATCAGCCAGAAAAGCACCTAGCTGCAAAAATTGTGGCAATTCAATGAAGGGTCACAAGAGAGGGCAGTGTTCCAGCTCTAGCTGATCTATTACTCTATGTATTTATATATTGCATTGCAATTTGTCTTTCTTACAATTCTGTTATAGAGTACAAACACTAAAAGTGAAAACAGCCGAATAATTGAACAACAGCACTATCAAAGTTGCACACTTGGGATAAGCAACAAATGAGCCACATGTATATTGGTGTTTGTACTCTTTTACAGGATCAATTTTCATTTCATCTTTTACATAACATATTTATCACTACCGATATTGGATTTTATTCAATTTCTTCATCGAACTGTAACTCTTCGTCCTCAGATTCTGAATCGGTATTTGTTTCTCCCTCTTCTTCATCTTCCTTTATAAACCCTTTATATGTCCCATGTTCTGAGGGAAATTCTGATCGTATGGCATTGTATACGCAGCAGGGCAAAGACAGTCTTCTTATGTTACCGTGGTATTCCCATACGAGGCGTTAAAATTGACGGTACGCTACTGATCTGAAAAATCTACAAATTAGGATATCGTTTACTGCAACATTCATTAAAGATTGTTCACTTTATATTATATACATATGAGTATATATTGAGTAATTCACGCACATACCGTGCCTCTGGTACTAGCCCTTGCTCTCTCATAACGACGTAACTTCGTCGTTTACGCGTCTTGAGACCAATTGCAGCCGTCTMTAAAACCCACTTGTCAAGGCATACGGACCTAAATCCAGGATGTTCGGTTATACAAGGGAGTTCTTCTTCAAAATCTTCCAATTTCTCCCTACGACGGTCAATGTCTCGACAACAAAAACACTCCGCTTGATTGGTGATCAAAGTCAGTGAACAAGCGGAGCAGTTGCACCTACAAATATAAGAAGAATAGTTCGAATCTTGACTAAAAGCATTGCACGATTTAATAAATGGTATAGCCAGGCTATGTTTATATATCTTACCACTGATTAAGTTGTATTTTCTTTGCAAATCGTTTCTTGAACATTTCTTCTTCTTCCAGAGTTCTCGAGTTCTCGAGTTCCCTCTGGTAAACAACATACTCTTCTTTGGTAGCAATCGGCTCTAGCTCCTCAGAATAGTTAAATTCATCAAATCCATGGCCTTCCATGGCTTTCGAATGCCAAATTTCACAAAACGACTATTATTCTTAAGATTGTGCTTACGAAAAAGCAAAGAAAAAATAAATAAAATAAATAAAACTAAGAAGATACAAGAAGAAATGTATGGTGTAAACGCTGCTTCTACGAAGAGGTTGAGTAAATGACGTCACATGGAGATTTCCTACGGAAGACCGCTGGCCGAATTGACTCTTGGCCGTGAACGAACAAATCAATGGCGGACACTTTTAAGACCTGCTTTTTTGAACCAATATTCACACAAAAGGTAAATTTAATGTTCGGGTATTGTTTAATTAGTTCTATTGAGTGTTTTGGAACCGTCTGCAGTCGCATATACGGGTTTTGAAATTTGTTCGATTTTCGTCAGGGTGGCTCTTTAACAATCTTTTATCTTATTCTTACTTCCCTTCAATCGTAAAGCCGACTAGGATAACTGTTTCTTCGGCCACTCTATCTGAATACATTTGATCAAGTTGAGAATATTCATCCTGGGATTCTTTACACAGACATTTCTGACCATCTGCCTGTTTTTATCCTAAAGTATAGAACAAATTTCAAAAAAACTTTACAAGGGAATCAACAAACGTGTTTTTTCAATTCAAGGAGGAAAAAAATGTTGCTCATGATATGCCCCGTGTAGACTGGTCAGTAATATATGAATCTAACGATCCTAACAAGCAGTACAATTATCTTTCCAATACAATGAATAAGCTATATGACAAGCATTTCCCGGTTAAGAATGTGCGAGTTAGTTCAAGTACTATGAAAAACCTCTGGATTATCCCAGGGATACTACGCTCCATTAGGAGAAAGAATAAACTGTATCAAGTAAAACTGAAAAATCCATCTATAAAAAACGTTACAAAAATTCGTAAGTACCGCAACAAGTTGAACCATTTGATTAGAACCGCAAAAAATGAATATTGCAAATCAATGCTAGATAAGGCTCAAGGCAATGTCAGAGGTACACGGAAAGTCATTAATGAAATATTAAATAAGAAAAAATCACAATCTATCAATATTCCCTGTGTAATGTACGATAACAAACGCTATACAGGGAAGACTGACATAGCCAATGCTTTCAACATCTTGTTGGCCATGATTCTTTATATACATACTTTGTAAAGAAGGTGGCAGAAGTTATATGTCAGCCACTATCTTTCATATTTAATTCTTTCATTAATGCTAGTACAATTCCAGACGAAATAAAAATTGCAAAAGTTGTTCCTGTCTTCGAAAAGGGTGATCGTGATCAAGTGTATAATTACAGACCGATATCATTATTGTACACTTTCTCGAAAATATTTGAAATAATATAAATATTAATAAATACTTAAATATATATAAATAAATATTTTTTATGGTATCTCGGAAAGTATGCTAAAATGCGAAAGCAGTATGTTTGTATTGAAGAAGAAAAATCAAACTATTTGCCAATATCGTATGGGGTGCCGCAAGGGTCAATACTTGGACCTATTTCTCATTTACGTTATTGATGCTCATTTTGTAACAAAGGCTATTCAACTTGTTATTATATGCTCATGACATGAATCTTGTATACCATCATGCATCAATTAAAAATGCCGTCCAAGTATTGAACAAGGAACTTGCTCCACTTGATGATTGGTTTCTGGCTAACAAACTAACGGTCAACACAACAAAAACAAAATATCTCATATTTGGTTCTCTCCAAAAATTTAAGAGTTTTGTGCCTGGCAATGTCCAAAACGTATTGCGTTTCAAAAATATGCAATCTATTGGTAGAACCAGTAGCACAAAGTTTTTAGGGCTGTTGTTAGATGAACACTTGTCGTGGGATTCACACATTAACTATATCTCAAGAAAAATTGCTAAATCAATCGGAATCTTGTATAAATGTAGATACCATCTCTATCTTGGTATCTTGAAAAGTCTATACTAAAGTTTTATTCATTCTTATTATTTATATGGCGCGTTAATATTAGGAAGTAATTATGCAACAAAAGTATTACCTATTCATATTTTACAAAAAGAGTCCTTCATACAATTACTTTCTCAAACCCAAGAACTCCCAGTAGACCACTCTTCCAAAAACTGTTGATTTTAAACATCTTCGAGATAGTTAAGTTTCAGCTCTGTGAAATTGCATATAAACATGTAAATCAACCATTGCCCGAAATTTTCAAATACTATTTTAAAAAGTTCAGTTTTCTCACAGCTGCATCACTCGCTCTGCATCAAATAGACATCTTTCTTTGCCCCATGAAAATTGAATTATGGTAAATTTGGCGTGAAATATGCAAGTGCGGTAAGCTGGAACGATGTGTCTTTTGAAATAAAAGCAAGCTCATCTCATAAGATGTTTAAAACACGTTATAAAAAATTATTATCTCAATGATACTACTTATTTTGCTAACTTGTGTATCATGGATCATTCAATTTTCAATATTCTAAATTCTCAAACTATACTTATTCACATTTTTGTAATTCTCTTTTCCGCTACTTTCAACCATATTTTTTCCTAATAATTCTAGGATGCAGGAAGCTTTTTTATTAACCCTTTGGGTTGTATTCCTGCACTCTACCACCATAATATAATAATTTACCCTTATGTTTTAATTTTATGTATTAATTTATATTGTTGTAAGTAGAAATAAAAAGCCTTGTAACGTTGTAACTTTGGGACGGCATGGGTTGAGCTATTTCACGGAGATTTGAAAGTGGTACTCCATGAACTTCCTGTATACATCACCTTAAAAGAAGTCAAAATTACCATGTTTTGCCTTCGAAGACCATTTAAATTTTTATCAAAAACTTAAAAGATTGTTTTATGCACAGTGTAAAAATTWAAAAAAAGTTAGGTGTCACCGTACTATATTCAGGGCTATAAGCTAAAAACGTGTGAAAAATCTTATGATTTCGATGTTTTGGCCGCGCGAGCATGGGCAATAACTGCTATTAAGGCACATATGTAATCTTATGGAGTTTTTTTGAACCAAAATTCCAAGGATAGCCATTTTTCGTCTCTAACATGCGCTTGAATTTGAGTTGCATCGGAAAGTTTTATTTCGATTTACATGCGCGAGCTTGATGCCAGGTAGTAGCAATAGTCCCTAACTACCTTAATTCCAACAAAGCATCTGGTCCAGACAGAATACCAAACTGGCTGCTCAAGGAGTTTGCTGATCTTTTAGCTTTTCCAGTTTCAAAGATCTTGAGTGCTTCATATCGTCAACAAGTCTTACCTAACATCTAGAAAATGGCTGACATACCCCCCTTACTTACATGGGAACAGTGCAGTATTATGGTTGCAGTGTTTTTGTGTATGGATTTTTATTTTCAGAGATATAAACATTTGAAATATCAATATGAAAATGAGGTGACGTAAATTCCAGAATGTGTTACATTTTGCAGTGTTATTTTAGGACAAGTGCTTCCAAGTGAAATAACCTAAAAGTGTAGAAAGCCATATATTTCAATCATAACGATAATTTGCAAATGAAAAAAACAGCAGTACTTTCCACAACAGCATTTTTGTATAATAAATTAGTCTTGAATTTACGTCATCTCATTTGCATACTGATATTTCAAATGTTTATATCTCCTAAAAAAAATTGTACATACAAAAATACTGCAACCATACTACTACACTATTCACATATAAGTGATTTTGGAAGAAAAAAAATTCCTTGATATACAGTTTCACTGATTAATTAATTTTCTATCTAATCGTTTACAAGGAATAAAATTAGCTGGTGGTTGTTTCTCGGACCGGGGTTCAGTCCCTTCCGGTATACCACAGGGTACGAAATTGGGACCATGACTATTTATTTTGATGATTAGCGACTTTAAAATCAGCTCACCATACTTATGGAAGTTTGTAGATGATACCTCTGCGTCTGAGATTATTCTCAAAGGTGGGGTTAGCAGGGCACAAATTATAGCTGATGAAGTAATGGAATGGTCGAGGAATAATAGAGTTCAATTAAACGCAGATAAATGTAAAGAATTTTGTATATCGTTTGCTAGAAAGCAAGAATCTATTTTTGAGCCAATAGTTGTCGATGGCAAAGAAATGGACGTGGTAAACGATACTAAAGTTATTAGGCCTTACAATAAGTAACAACTTAACATTGAACGAGCATATAGATAAAGTAGTTAACAAAGTCAGCAAGAGACTTTATTTTCTAGTTCAATCAAGGAGAGCAAACGTACCTACACGTGACTTAGTTCTTTTCTACTTATCGTGCTTAAGATCGGTCATAGATTACGCAACTCCTGTGTTTTACCATGCACTCCCACGGTATCTAAAGGAGGAGCTTATCAAGCTATAATTTAGGATGTAAGGATTTGGGAATGAAACCCATAACTGACCATCTTGAAGATCTATGTACTAAACTTTTTGAAAGAATCATTGATAATCCTCAGCATAAACATAAACCGAAATATCATCTCCGCAATCAGCGCATGTTTGATGTTCCAAACTTTAAAACAACAAGAACGAAGAGTACTTTCATCAATACATAAGCTAGTGCATATAATTCAAATCAGTAGTATTAATTTCATATAGATATATCGATACACCCGATGATAAAATTTCGCTTATTTATTATAGATTTTTTATATATAGTTATATATAATATTTTTTTTCATGATTGTAAATAGTTACGTAATTCAGCCTAAGGGCTGCGATGTAATTTCCCAATAAACTTACTTACTTACTTACTACTTACTTACTTACTGAGGCGAATCCAGCTGACAATCATGCAAATCAAAAGATCAAGCGAAAACTAGAATAACCGCACTAACCATCAATCTCAAGACGTAGGGTGAATTAGGAATAGCAAATCGATCTCTCACGCAAATTGAATATAATGAGGGAAAATTTTTTTCTCATGTTGATAGTGACCGTCAACTACCTCGTGAATATAAAGTACAGACAGACGATGATAAAAATAGATCATGACGTCATCCGGCCGAATCCGCAGGAGATAAAAATGTATCCTCCAAAAACGTCCCCCCCTCCTTTCGCACCGGTGCCCCTATGGATCCGAAGGCAACCGAGTGGAAAATCCTGAACCTGAAATCCAAGATCCGAATTAAGGCAACCGAGTCGAAAATCCGGATGATCCTGATGCAGAACCGCTATTTATATACTATTTGCATTTTCCCGGTATCTTCGATATCTTTTGCTCGTCATAATAATAATTTACGAATAATAATTACTTAATTTATACAATCATTCATATATATATTTACATCATATGTGTTCGAGAGGGCTTGGATTAATTTTGCTGCACATGGCCTGGCGTCCCCTGGAACAATGGCTGTTTCCATCGTGGTGCATGTTGCCATGTGTCTTGCTCCAAACCCTCCCGAAAACTTGAACACTTTGCCGACTTGTCATACAATAATTTCATATTCATATTTGTATTTACATCATATGTTTTCAGGAAGGCTTGGATCAGGTTACACTGCACATGCACCTCGTTTCCATTGTTTCGTGGTGGTGCATACCTGCATGTATGTCTTGGTCCAAGCCTTCTTGAAAACTTGAATACCTTTAATGTATTATACATATTTGTAATTTTTATCAAATTTTACCCTCTAATTTAATATCTTTTATGATGTTTGTATTTTTTGTTTAATTACCTTCTATTATTGTAATATATCTCTATATTTTTGTTAGGGCCGTGAGGGAGAGTACAGTTTTCTGTAATTACGGTTCCCTCTTTAAAAAAAGTGTTACTACCACTACCACTACCACTACCACTACCACTACCACTAC
>NW_022258860.1:0-11306 GCF_009602425.1 Actinia tenebrosa | reverse complement strand
TATAGCTTCAGGCGAAATTTCAAACTACTATGGTCAAACCACGGTAAACTCTCCCTCCGAGCCATGAAATCAAATTTGTCGCCGTTTGCAAAAAATATGAATCCAATGAAACTTAGACCTTTTTTTCTTGAAATAGTTCCCTAAGACCTATATTTTGACAGAGTTTGAGGGATTTTGATTTTTATCATTTTACACACCTAAGGCGGCAGTAACAGACGGCCGCTCTTAAAGACCGAAATAACAATCCAGTTAACATAAGGAGGTATTTTTTCCAGTTAACAATGGGGAACCAAACAAAACAAACTTTTATAAAAAAAGGAGCACAAAAAAACCGTTTTTTGTGTATTACCAATAAAGTTATAATAAGTTTAAAGTTAATGCTATTTTATTGAGTTTTGGACCTAACTGTGATGTTTCGGTTTSTTGTAATGCAAACAAAATCTTTTAAGACTTCCGGTAGGCACGTGACCTTAAAAATAGGCAAAAGTGAAATTTTAAGTTGGTTTAACTCTAAACAGAAATCTTATCCGAATATGTCCTTCGTTGTTTGATAAATGGGTAATTGTCAGTTACGTTATTACTGAGTCAACATTTTTAATATTAATTTTTTGCTCTGATTTAAAACTATTCCTTACTATTCCTATGTACTTAGAAAATTTTACACGCAATTTCACCATATCGAGTATAATTAATAAATTAAAAAACATGACTAATGTTTTGAAAGTTCTTGCCACTTAGGTATACGTGAATACCAAAAGTGAACATAAATCTTTTTAAAATTTTCATGACTCCTAATTTTGATCATAAGTAAACACAGKATTTTCAACGGTTTAAATTCGATAGATTTATTGGAAAAACGTAGTTTTTTAATGATTAAAAAACCAAGTCTTTAAATGCTTGATTGCATAACTTATTAAAATAGGTTAAAATGTAAAATTATAGTTATAATAAGCAAATCTTTAAGAGTTCAAACACATTATCCTAGGTAAAAGAAAACATAATTGAAAGTGTATGCAAACACTATAAGTTAACTTTTTTGAAGTTCCTTGAATAAAATGCCTTATTCCTGTGGAATTTAAGATTTTGCAATTAAATTTAAAGAAATTTCATTTATTTTATTTGATAAGCTTGAGATCAGTATAAGCCATGTTATGCAGCTAATATAGCATTAAAAAGGCTTTAAACAACTTTTGTTGGAAACACGTAAATTCATGTGATGTTTGAGCTAGTCGATGCTTAATTACGTTATGTAAAAAAAGCATTGCATTACTAAAAATGCTTTTGTGCGTTGAGATATCGCTCCAAGTAAAATTGTTTCAAAATAAGAAAAACCAAGCAAATTGTTTAAACTCTATGAATTCGAGGTGAAATAAGATCAGAAACGTTTKGGAAGGACATTTTGAGGCATTCACTGGCTTGTACGACACAACGAAATCTATACGAGTGTAAAAAAGAAAAAAGAGATAATTGTTTATAAATGAAGTCAACAAAATGTAATTGATAATCGGCTTCCCGTACAGTCCTATAGAAAAATCAAACAGATGCTTTAAAAATATAAAGAATTGAACTTAAAATCAAAATRTGTAATTCTGATAACGGAGTTTATTGTTTAGAAAGCAATCAATTAAAAAAGCCCTTAAGAAAAAATAAATAAAAAAAGCAAACAATCATATCAAACACTCACAAAATGTTTTTTAAAAAAAATTATACATGCTATGATATTTGTTTTTTAATATAATAAAACGAAAAAAAAAAAAATTAAAAATTATGCGCAAATCATTAAAAAAGAAGAATTTCAAATAAATTTTCAGTGAGAAAGCCTTTTAAAAATTTTTTTTCAAATTTAAATAATTTTAACTAGCTGGAGAAGTTGCTTGCAAATTAATTACTAAAAAAATCTATTAATTTTGATTCACAGTTTTTCTTACAGAATATTGCAAAAAGAACATTAAGAAAATTAAAAGGAAAAACTTTAGTGCATAGGAAAATTAATTAAAAATTAACAAATGACCTATTGGATTATTGCTAAATGTTCCTTTTGTAACAAAGGTTTTGAAATTTATTTTATTGTTGCGCAGAAGTCTTCAATGTTTACTTGTTTACATGGTTCTACAAAAAAAAATATGTAAAGTAAAAAGAATTAAATTTTGTACGCATTAATGTTCAGCTCTTTTTCATTCACTTTCTAACAGACTTAAGGCGTATTAGTGCTTTTAAGTTGATTTGATTAATTGAAGTTTGTTAAAACGTTATACAATAACTGTTGAATCCTATTGATTAATRAATGAAATCAACTTAAAACCACCAATACGCCTAATGTCTGCTAGAAAGTKGTTGACAAAGAGCTGAACATTGATGCGTACAAAATTGAAGAAAATTAAAAACAAGTATTTTACTGTATCCGAATAACAATTTAAAATTAACAAACGACGTATAAGATATTGCTAAAAGTTCCTTTTGTAACACGTTTCGAAATATATTTTACTGTTGCGCAGAAGTCTTAACCGGTTACCTGTTTATATTTTATACAAAAAAAACATTATTTAGTAAAAAAAAGAAATTCAATTTTGTGTGCATCAATATTCAGTCTTTTTCATTCACTTTGTAACAGACTTCAGGCGTATAAGTTCTTTTAAGTTGATTTGATTWATAGAACTTTGATAAAACGTTAGGCAATAATTGTTGAATTCAATTGTTTAATAATTCAAATCAMCCAAATTAATGCGTACAAATTTTAATTCTTTTATCTTTACTAAATAAAATTTTCTTGTATAAACATACATACAGCATTTTGAAAGTAAGCATAAAATAATTGCAATTTAGTGCCTTTTACAGTGCAATATCTGTTTTAATAATTTAACTTTTTTTCGTATGATTACGTAAAAAAGTGCTTCTTTTGGTTTGTTATCTTCTAAATGACCGAAAGTTAAATGTTTTAACTTATCGAGAACTATAGTAATGAAAATAACAAAGATGTTAAAATAATATCAAAGACAAACTATAAGATATTTACGTTTCAGAAAATGTTTGATTTTAGCAATAAAGTTTGTAATATTCTCATGTAAATATCTATTAAATTCCTAAATTTCTTTTTTTCGAAAAACCGATATTTTTCCATCTTCTTAAAGTTTAGTTGCTCATTTTCCGCTCCGTCTTCAACGTGTTCGATTCCCAATCTTATCATTAATTATATATTAATCAAAAAGTAATTGTGCTGCCTTTTATTTTATTTGGATTTTGATGCTCTCCCAATTAAGAAAAAATCGGACTCTTTGACTACTAAATTTTCCTTCTTATTTCATTTTTAATTGGATAGCATGAAGTCCTTTTCAATTCACTAAGCTTATAAATTATTACCTAGTTTGCAAGTGTTTTTATGCACAAAGTGTCTTTCAGATTTAATTTACAAATTTTTTTGATAAACTATTTTAAAAAACTTTAGCCTTTATTACATATTTGTTTTTTCAACTTATAAATTGACTGAATTGCAGAATTGTGCCTTTTCAGCTTCTTTCTTTGAAAAGAAAAAGAACAAAAAGATTCATTTTTATTAATATTTCGGACGTTCTTTTTAAGAGTATGGTTATAGAAAGAATTGAACTGTACTAAATTATAATTTCGTTTTGGATTTAAAAAAATACATTTGTTGGCATCAAATGTAAAAGGGTGTTATCTATTTTCCATTGATGCAAGCGCGTKTTTAAACTAAATCCTGAGATATCTTTTCATCACTTTCATGTAAACTTTATTTCTTCGCGTGGTTATGTTATTAAAGCAAATCTAAGTCCTAATCTTCCTTTTTTTAACTTGAAAGTGCTTGTTTTTTTCGCTGTATTTACTTTCGCTTCTAACTGTTAAGAAAGTCTTTGCTAGATGTTTTAAACTTTGTTTTGGTTTATCTGGTTAGTTTTAGATAGATTTTTGATTTTTGTTTTGAGTTTTTGTTGTTACCTAAAATTAATTTAAGTTTTARATAGACTGCTTTATGTCAAAAATATTTTTTAGGTTTTAGGGTTCCTATGGTAACTGGAAAATATTTGCTTTTTCGCCTTTCCTTGCTAACTGGATAATATTTTAGGCCCTGGGTATCATGTAGAAATGTTTTGTTTAGGCTTTGGGCTTCCTGTGTTACCTGGAAAATATTTTGGGTTCTGGGCTTCCTGGGTCATCAGGAAATTTTTTAGGGTTGTAGGCTTCCTGTGTTACCTATAATGTATTCTGGGTTCTGGGCTTCCTGTGTTAGCTAGAAGATATTTCATGTTTTCGTGCTTTCTGTGTTACCTGGGAAATATTTTCGGATCTGGGCTTTCTGTTTTACTAGGAAACTTTTTAGGTTGTGCGCTTCCTGTGTTACCWKGAAAATATTTTAGGATTTAGGTCTTCCTGTGTTACCTGGAAGGTGTTTTAGGATTTCGTGCTTCCGGTGTTAACTGGAARATATTTTGGGTTATGGGCTTCYTGTGTTAGCTGGAAAATATTTTGGGTTCTGGGCTTCCTGTGTTAGCTGGAAGATATTTTGGGTGTTCGGGCCTCCTGTGTTATCTGGAAAATATTTTGGGGTTTGGGCTTCCTGTGTTACCAGAAATTTTTTTGGGGTTCCGGGCTTCCTGTGTTACCTTGAAGGTGTTTTAGGATTTCGGGCTTCCTGTGTTAGCAGGAAATTTTTTAGGGTTCTGGGTTTCCTGTGTTACATAGAAAATGTTTCGGGGTTATGGGCTTACTGTGTTACCAGAAACTTTTTTGTAGTTCTGGGCTTCCTGTGTTACCTGGAAGGTGTTTTAGGATTTCGGGCTTCCTGTGTTGCCTGGAAAATATTTTGGGTTCTGGGCTTCCTTTGTTACCAGAAAATTTTAAAGGGTTTTGGGCTTCCTGTGTTACCAGGAAAGTTTTTTAGGGTTATGGGCTTCCTGTGTTACCAGGAAATTTTTTAGGGTTATGGGCTTCCTGTGTTAGCTGGAAAATTTTAAGGGTTTTGGGCTCGCTGTGTTGCCTGGAAAATGTTTTGGGTTCTGGGTTTCCTGTGTTACCAGGAATTTTTTTTGAGTTCTGGGTTTCTTGTGTTACCAGGAATTTTTTTAGGGTTTTGGGCTTCCTGTATTACCAGGAAATTTTTTAGAATTCTGGGCTTAATGTGTTACTTGGAAAAGATTTTTGGTTTTCGGGCTTCCTGTGTTAGCTGGAAAATATTTTGGGTTCTTGGCTTCCTGTGTTAGCTGGAAGATATTTTGGTTATGGGCTTCCTGTGTTCCCAGGGAATTTTTTTGGGTTTTGGGCTTCCTGTGTTACCAGGAAATTTTTTAGGGTTATGGGCTTCCTGTGTTATGTGGAAAATTTTTAGGGTTTTGGGCTTCCTGTGTTGCCTGGAAAATGTTTTGGGTTCTGGGTTTCCTGTGCTACCAGGAAATTTTTTTGGGTTCTGGGTTTCCTGTGTTACCAAGAAATTTTTTAGGGTTTTGGGCTTCCTGTATTACCAGAAAATTTTTTAGGTTTCTGGGCTTACTGTGTTACTTGGAAAAGATTTTGGGTTTTCGGGCTTCCTGTGTTACCTGGAAAATATTTTGGGTTCTTGGCTTCCTGTGTTAGCTGGAARATATTTTGGTTATGGGCTTCCTGTGTTACCAGAAACTTTTTTGTAGTTCTGGGCTTCCTGAATTACCTGAAAGGAGTTTTAGGATATCGGGCTTCCTGTGTTGCCTGTAAAATATTTTGGGTTTTTGGCTTCCTGTGTTACCAGGAAATTTTTTAGGGTTTTCGGCTTCCTGTGTTACCAGAAACTTTTTTGTAGTTCTGAGCTTCCTGTGTTAGCTGGAAAATTTTTAGGGTTATGGGCTTCCTGTGTTWACTGGAAAATATTTTGGGTTCCGTGCTTCCTGTGTTACCATGAAATTTTTTAGGGTTCTCGGCTTCCTGTGTTACATAGAAAATATTTTGGGGTTCTGGGCTTCCTGTGCTAGCTGGAAAATATTTTAGATTTTCGGGCTTCCTGTGTTAGCTGGAAAATATTTTGGGTTTTGGGCTTCCTGTGTTAGCTGGAAGATACTTTGGGTTCTGGATTTCCTGTGTTAGCTGGAAAATATTTTGGGTTCTGGGCTTCCTGCGTTATCTGGAAAATATTTTGGGTGTTCGGGCCTCTTTTGTTATCTGGAAAATATTTTGGGTTTTGGGCTTCCTGTGTTACCAGGAAATTTTTTAGTTTTCTGTGCTTACTGTGTTACCAGGAAAATTTTTAGGGTTATGGGCTTCCTGTGTTCACTGGAAAATATTTTGGTTATGGGCTTCCTGTGTTACCAGAAACTTTTTTGTACTTCTGGGCTTCCTGTGTTACCTGGAAGGTGTTTTAGGATTTCAGGCTTCCTGTGTTGCCTGGAAAATATTTTGAKTTCTGGGATTCCTGTGTTGCCTGAAAAATATTTTGGGTTCTGAGCTTCCYGTGTTAGCAGGAAATTTTTTAGGGTTCTGGGTTTCCTGTGTTACATAGAAAATGTTTCGGGGTTTTGGGCTTCCTGTGTTACCTGGAAAATATTTTGGGTTCTGGGCTTCMTGTGTTAACTGGAAAATATTTTGGGTTTTGTGCTTCCTGTGTTAACATGAAATTTTTTAGGGTTCTCGGCTCCCTGTGTTACATAGAAAATATTTTGGGGTTCTGGGCTTCCTGTGCTAGCTGAAAAATATTTTAGATTTTCGGGCTTCCTGTGTTAGCTGGAAAATATTTTGGGTTCTGGACTTCCTGTGTTAGCTCTAAGATATTTTGGGTTTTGGGCTTCCTGTGTTACTCGGAAAAGATTTTGGGTTTTGGGCTTCCTGTTTTACCAGGAAAATATTATTCGGTTTTGGGTTCTCTGTGGCAACATGAAGAATAACTTTGCCTCTGTTTAACCGGCTGCTTGCTCTTGGGCCCACTGTGTTTACAAAAGGAGACGAAAATTAATATAAATACGGTTAGTCTATAATTTTAAAATATTATATAGAGTACGAGTCGAGTAGGGAGGGGTGAAAATGAACATCGTTCCCAGCTCCTCTCGGTCAGCTCCAGATTGGATCAATAGAAAAGTTTTTTTAGAAAGTTATGACGTCATCTTAACGAATTAATCACCAACCCACAACCGCCACGGCCGAGAGCACGCTGGGGACGAGGTTGGGAAATGGAAATCACACAGTACAACAATGGCGGCGGAAAACGATGCAAGACTCAATATATAATAGTGCTTTGATGTTTCTCTTCCTCCACAAAAATCCTGAAAAATCATCGTTTTACAATGTGAAGTCCAGTTCAGTCGAAACTACTGTTGAAGGAAGTACAATATATCTACAATCTATATATCTACGCCTAATAGATTTAGAGAACAACTTGAATTTTATCTTTGGTAATTTTACGACCCCTAGTACTTCTATCTTTCGGGATGTTCGATGAAATATGGCTGAATTCATAACAAACACGGGATTGTGCAACATGATGTGCATGTAGACCATCTAAGGGCTATTAAAGAGAAGTACAATGGGCAGTCCAGCTCGCAGAGAAAAGTAAAAGTTGCAAGCCTTACAAAGTAGATTGGGAAAGCTAAAGTAGACTGGAAAAGCTAAAGTTTACGTTTTGGATTGAAAAGTTCTAAGCCTGGACCTTAATATGGAATTAACATGTAGCACTAAGTACAATTAATAAAACAGAGGTAAGTTGAATGTAAATAATGTAATATACCAATAGTATGGAATAAAAGTAACCTCTTGTAATCGTTTCTCGAGTCGTTAAACACTTGTTTTTATTTGTAATATATTTAGGTTTAGCCTGAGTTTTCTTTCGGTTAAAATGAGAGGTTTTCGTTGTTGACTTATATGGATCAATGGGGACTACGATTCAAGTTATACATTATATATGAATGAACTAACGAAATTTTACAAATGTTAATGGGACACAAGTTGATGTTCGGGCTCAGAACTACCTTAATAATTTTGGCTCTAATCGAATGTCTTACCTGTTGCAGAGTCTCCACACTTATCATGATACTGACTGTATAGAACTATGACTTCTCTTGCACGTGCAACATGGTTGTTGACAGGTATGATCACTAGGCCTCTGGAGAAAATATGACAGTGAAGGCTGTGAAAAACTCGTGGATTCTCACATAATAAGGTCAAATCAAATGACTCTTCTAATTTGGCATTGGAAGGACTTGAAGTGAAGCCACATGATTTGCTCCCACCTTGTTCTATCCATCATGGCAGCTACTACCTGAGATTGGGTCAAGTGAGGTTATTGAATGAAGATAAAACAGGAATAAATAGAGTTTTGCTTTGCATAGAATGCTTTGGAATTTAAAAGGGCTATAAAGGAACAAGCTTTTGATCGTTGTGTATGAGAATATACATGAAATATATATTTGTATTGCAGTTGTAATGAATCAAATTGAGCTGATCGTCATTTGATCATTGTCGGTCATTTAGTGTGGATTGAAATATTTATTGGTATTGTAAACAGAATTTTATGTACCCATTTCTTTGAACAGTTACTTGTACCTGAGATTGGGAATGAGTTTACTTACTTTGTGTGCAACACGTTGTATAAATTTTTAATTAGCTTGGGAGTTTTGAGATTTCTGAGTACTTTGTATGTTGGGATTTTCATGCCCAGCTTAAAGGTTTGTTCGATTTGAGTGGGTAAATTTGTGGTAGAACAGGAACTCATTGTAGGCTGTGGAACTTATTCCACTCTGAAGATTCAATATATTGAGGAACATGAATGCTAACGTCTTCACTTTTGTCATTAATAGATTGGTTGTTATTGTCTTTCTTCTACTGTTAGATGTGGGTACCTGTTGGAAAAACAAGGGACTCAACAAAGGACTGCATGTGCCAGTTCATTTAGTTTTTTCATCAGCTAAGCTTGATGCAGAGTGGGCAGCATTGGTTTACTTGTTATTGCATCTTCATTATTATCCAGTTAGTTCAGTTGGTAAGAGTGTCAGTCCATAGTTCGAGCCTCAGCTGGACCAAAAAAACTCAGGAGAAGGTGATGCCTTTGTAATTACATCTTCAAATGGTTAGACCTTCAAGTGTTCTCGGATAGGAACTTTAAACCATAGGCCCTATCTCCCAACCCTTCCTTATAACCTGCAGTAAAATGTCCATTTTTCCATTCCACATAAAACAACCTGTTGAATTATTCATATAAGAGTAGGGGTTTTCCTCAGTTCAACAGCCTATCCCAATTTGGAGGCATAATACTAATCTACTAACAACTGACTCATGATTTAAGCTGCACGGCTGCTAATTGTGCCTTAATATGCAGCTCGTAAAGTCCTCCACTGGTCATAAATGTAAAGTGCATTGAGACATTGTGAAATGCTCTTTATAAGAACCTCCCATTTTTATTATTGTCTGGACAAGGGTGCACACCATATATCTGTGAAATAATTACTAGTCATGCATGTACGTTTAACAGTATTTTTCTTTTAGTTATCAACTATTAATAGTTTTAAACTAGCTAAATGTTTAGCTTTTGTTCCCAATTTTGTGCTCCACTAATATCCACTATTGTATAAAATAAAAGCACCAAAATATCAGCAATTAGACAGACATGTTTGGTTTTGTTTCACAGATTTATGGCGTGCACTCTATATGACCAAAGTCAAATAATTTCTGTTGATTGGGAGGGTTCTTGGGAAAATCAAGGTAAAATTTTAGTTTTCCTCCGGTTTTTCTACCTTATTCGTTTCCTGTTGAAGCTATGATGAAAACAAATTACTATATGTTACAAGCACATAAATACATTGGTATATATATATTGTAAAGATATCATAAACACTTATGCCACTTCCTTGACATTGGCCTTAAAGTGTATATCAAGGATAAAATTATATTTTCAAAATCACATATGTGAACAGTGTATATATGGTATGGTTGCAGTATTTTGGTATGGGGTCTTCTCTTTTCAAAGATATAAAGTTTTGAAATATCAATATGCAAATGAGATGACGTAGATTCCAGAATGTGTTACATTTGCAGTGCGATTTAGGACAAGTGTTCTGAAGTGAAATAGCCCAAAGGTGTACAAAGCCATATATTTCAGTTATAAGGATGATTTGCAAATGAAAAAAATAACTGGCAGTACTTTCCACAACAGCATGTTTGTATAATAAATTAGTCTTGAATTTACATCATCTCATTTGCATATTGATATTTCAAAGGTTTTCTGAGAAGAAAATTTCACATACAAAAATTCTGCAACCATATTAACTAACACTATTCACATATAAGTGATTTTGAAAAAAAAATTCTTGATATACACTTTAATAAATAAATGGGGATACTGTCATCACATAACATATCATTTATGGGCAGGGGAGAGAGCTATAAAATTGCTTTGACCTGACCTTGACATTTATAAATAACAAATGGTTTTGATAAAAGGATGGTATCTAGAATAGAATTATTAGTTATGTTTAGGATTATTGCCACTAGCTAATCCRGGTACTCAATTGAACAGGAATCAAACCTGTGACCTTCCGGGTACCGTCCAGGTGAGTCTGTAATCAAGACAAACCAGTGGGGTTTCAGTCCATTTTAGAATGGTACGAAGGTATGATAATCCCATGATGGATGTCAACAATGAGCAGCATTTTATTAATGATATTGTCAACAAAGATCATATAAAGTCTTCATTACCAGAAAATAGGAACAGGGAAAAGCTTTTTCAAAAAAATATACCAAGAGTACCAAAGTCTCGAAAGAAAATGTCAGATAATGGCCCACAAGAGCAACTCAAGGTATCTGAAATGGACTGAAGTCCTGCTAGTTTCTCTCTGGGTTTTCACTCCAAAAACATTGATTTTTAATGTTTATGCAAATTAGCAGCCGCCAGTTATGAAAGTCRTGTATTAATGGTGGCCAATTGATTTGGGTTAAAAAAATGTTTTACTTTAATTTTATTACCGGCGTTTGCATTGCTACGCAGCCACCCTAGACTAAAATCGCAACGTGCACTTTGCAATAGACTGCCGTCAATCAAACATGTTGAAGCCATTTACACGCGTGTGTGATTCAAAAGGCGCCAAAACTTCGGTCGATTGTTTACAAATATTATAAGCCACACTCACCGGGCTTATCCAGGCCGATCCAAGCACCTGTAAATGACGCCCAAAGGTCCTCTTAGGATCTTCACCTATATAACTTGTGGTTAGGATCATTTTATGGTTTCTTTTCTTTAATACTGAGTATAAAATGAGAAGATATTTTGATTACAAAATAATGGAGCAAAGTTTAGTGTGGAGTGTGTATGACATCACAGATTTTCACATAAGACTATGGTATAA
>NW_022258859.1:266776-276957 GCF_009602425.1 Actinia tenebrosa | reverse complement strand
CACGGGTAATCCTGGCGTAAACTAACATATTTCGAGTGCGCTGTTGCCCTCACGGGTAATCCTGGCGTAAACTAACATATTTCGAGTGCGCTGTTACCCCCACGGGTAATCCTGGGGGTCTCATAGGGAATGAGGGCTACGCAAACACGGGTTAGTGACTTTAAACGGGAAATCCTCGTGTGGTCACTGCGCTAGAACCCCCATTCCCTATACTACTTATATTTGACTAATCATCATCATTAACATCAGTGTAGCTTCATCAAAGCCTTTTAAAGCATTAGCATTTTTAGTATTGATGTTTCCATTGTAACCACAATTATCATTGCTACCAACCCAGATATTAAATCATTGGTTCTTTTCTTCATATAATTGTATTTTTAGAACCAAGCTATAAGTTTTTCATGTAAACAAGCCCTGTTACGACTTCTTCACCCACTACAAAAGCGAAGTGACAGAGAAGGTCAAACACTACCTCGCTCTGGAACACCATCAGGTGAGAGGATATCTCCAGAAGATGACGATGGTGATGATGATGAAGGTGAAGGAGAGCGATCTGATTCCGGTCAGGAAGAACAGAGTTCAACAGAAAGAGATAGAGCACAAGCAGCTACTCAGCCCCAGCCAGGACCATCACAGGTATATAACAATACTAAAACTGTATTGCTAATAATGCCTAGTCGTTAAGTTAAGCTAGGGATGAGGGGATGAGAGGCACTTTAAACCATTTATTCTTTCATCCCTAGTGTGCAGCATCTGGTGGTGCATCCAGTTCCTCACGATCAAGCCAGTTAGAATCCCTTCTTCTTGGGGCAGCAGGTAACTTACCAGCTGTGCTAGATCTTCCTCAGGATGCTGACGATGAGGCAATGATGGAGCTTGCAATAGCACTGAGTCTTCAGGAGCAGTCAGTAGAATCCTCTGGCCTACAGTTACAAGGGCTATCACAGGGTCAGAGCTCATTGTCATTAGAAGGTGGCAACTACTCTGATAACACTGCATCAGGTTTGTTGTTAAAGTATATATGTTAGATTTTTTTTATATAAGAGTTCTTCAGTCTATGAATGAGAAATTACTGGACACTCACAGTATGACATTGACCACTGGACCAATCAAGACATGCTTTTTTTTCAAATCAGCTTTATCCTCTTGCCTCACTAATGAAGGAATTTTCTGGTTAATTTTTCTCTGTTTCCTATATGAGAATTTGTATGGAAATATCCATACTCAATATCTTTGGTCATTTTGTAGCAGCGGGCAGTGAGGATGAATATGACGCTCCACCAAGTAGTGCTCAAGGTTCTTCTGCAGGGCACAGTGCTCCAAGATCCCCCATACCACCAGGAATTGCTCAGCAGGGGCTTGGATCTGAAAGTGGTGGTAGTGCTGATTCCATTACTGTGGAGCCTGGATCTAGTGTTGCAACAACAAGTATTGATGGTGATCGAGCAGGTATAGTGAATATTATGAAAGATCATGATCCTGGCGATTAAGACAATATATAACAAACTCTTCTCTTCCAGTATCAGAACATGGCCCAAGAAGTGTCAGCAGCCATTGCAGTGATGAACAGCGGGGGTGTGGCCATTCTGAGGAAGAGGAAAGCAGTCATGATCATGATGTTCGTCATTCATTACAGCTACTTCTTCTAGAAGAACTGCTTTCACACCTGCCTAACCTGAAGGATGTGGGTGGTGTCAGGGCTATTCCATTCATGCAGGTTAGTAAAAGATGTTAAAACTATTAAATACAACAAATATAAACACTGAATAAATGATACACACTGCATATAGTAATGTATAATGTACAATATCAACACCAAACCAACAGTAACATACAGTATCTTGCATAATACAATTATAATACAATATACACACCAAAACAACAATACACGCTGCAGTTATGTATAACATACAATATCAACAACGAACCAACTGTGACATACAGTATGACATTATACAACAACTATAATACAATATACACACCAAATCAACAATATACACTACAGTAATGTATAACGTACAATACACAATATACACACCAAACTAAACCACCCTGACCCTATCCCGCTACATCTTGCCTGTCAGATTATTGGGCTAAATGACTCTTGTATTTGTAGGTTCTTCTAATGTTATGTTCTGATCTGGAAGACAATGACAAAGATATTGCAGCGTTGGACATCGTTCTTGACAAATGCCTCAAAGAACTGAGCCTCGAGAGAAGGGTAAATATAATGTGTTAACTTAAATTGTCATTTTTATTTCAATGAGCCTCTTTTTTTTTGATGCAGTGTTAAATAAAATTTCATTTTGTGTAGAATTACCAGGAAATGTCAGAGCGCACCAAACAGCACGAGGTTCAGCTGATTGTGATGAGATTTCTCAGTGTGTTGATGTCCAAGACAAAGTCTTCAGCAAAACTTGCTTCAGAGGTTAGTTTAGTTTTAACCTCCAGCTTCTGTACTTTGTTCACATGTATTAAAGGGACAACCACACTAATGTTTGGACCTCTTATTTGATAGTTTTGTACTCCATTGACTGACTGTTTCTTTGTGTTGTTGTACACAGGCATCATCAATAGTGTGTAGTAAGACTGCAAACAGTCTTTGTACAGTAGGCATTGTACAGCACTGTCTGGAAATACTCAAGTGCCTCTTGAGTCACTGGCAGAAAATGGCAAAGAAAGATGAGGTATTAAAACAAAAGGCCAAGCTGATTGTATGACTCACCGTTTTCCTTCTTTTCATTCCTTTTATCATTTGTCTCCAGTTTCTCACACAGGTATCAATGAAATGCATACTAAGCTATGCACATATTAATTTGCTTGATGTTACTTGGTTTAATAGGAAGAAACAGCAAATATAGGTGGCGCTTTACTGAAGCCACAAGCTGCCAGTCCTCCCCCTGACATGTCACCCTTCTTTCTCAGACAGTATGTCAAGGTAAGTGTTATATTGAAGAAGATGGTAACATTAAGAAATCAAACTTTCAATCAAGAGTAAAATCAGAGAACTTGGAGAAGAACCCTCAAATGACAAGTGGCACATTAACAGCACACAACTGTAATAGTGCTTTCTATTATGATTATTGTGATATGATAGTGATCATGGAGATATTGAAGGTGATGATAATGCAGGGCGGTAGCCACAAATTTCTGATTGGTCCGGTTTTCAAGGGTTTTCAGTCTGTCTTACATTTTCAAAATATTTTTCTCATATTTTTTTCCCGAAAGTTGGTCCGGTTGAAACCGGACCAGTCAGAAATTGGTGGCTACGGCCCTGTAATGGAAATGAAGATGATGATGATCACCATAATGAAGGGTCGTAAATGAGGCCTTTCTTACTATGGGTAACACACAACAGGCAGAACGAAGCCTGGGAGTGGATGAACAAACAATGAATGGTGAGATAAAACAAAGAACGCAGCTCACATGTAGAACAATACACATTGTTCACCATAATCCATGCTTTCTTTGTTTTTGTTGTTTTGCCCAATCCCAAGCTTCGTTCTACCAGTGGACACCGACCCCTTACTATGCATAACCATGCCTTGTTTTGCCATTCTGATTGGTGATGGAATGAATTAACAAAACTGATTCTGGTTTAACAGGGCCATGCAGGCGATTTGTTCGAATCCTATCCTCAGCTTCTCACAGAAATGGTTCTGCGCCTTCCATACCAAGTATGTTAGTTTTACACAGTCCTTTACTTTCAAATACTAAAGAGAGTGGTTTTGATATGAGTCGTGGGAAACACATAAAAAACGGGTTGTAATATTGCTGTAATATTTATACAATATTATGTGAATACCAATGTACTTCATGATGTATGTTATATCCATTTTAAATTCAGTTTTCATATCATGATGATAGTACCTAGCATGGGACTAATATTCCCATTCATTACACTGTGTTTCATTTCATGTTGTTTTTCTATTTTTTTGTCTGGGTTTCTTTTCTCTATTCATCATACTTGTTTCGTTAGGTAAAGAAAGTTACCGACAGCAGTGATGAATTCAAATCACCAGAATTTAACGAGGAATGGATGTACTATTTATCTGAGGTAGGTCTCCTTGACTACCTACAGTGTCATGATGCTTTGAAGAAAAGATGGTAGCCCACTTTTAAGGTTATTAATCTTTGTTTCTTTGTTAATCCAGTATATGATGGTACAGCAGACGCCATTTGTAAGACGTCAGGTCCGAAAGGTATGTGAATCTTAACTAGCTAAATATAGAGGGGTGAAAAAATGAATTGATATTCTAGTGTTTTATTTATATTGTTTTCCATCGGCAGTTGCTACTGTTCCTGTGTGGTTCAAAGGACAGCTATCGTAAACAGCGTGATCTGCATGCTCTTGACTTCCACTGCAATGCCGTCAGGTAGAAAACTTTTTTTCATTTTGCATGATGTACATTTCTTAAGACAGTTCAAATGATATACTTTTTTGTTTTCGTTTTTGGTTAGGTCCTTGAGTAGTCAAGGTGGTTTCGACCCAGACAGTGCTCGCAACCTTCCAATCGTCTTATCATATGATTCATTGATAACAATGGTAAGCCCGTTTTTTTTTGTTTGTTTTTTTTTTTTTTTCAAGTATTATCTGATTAATTTTTGTGCATACCGATTGGTTCAATAGAAAACCCATTTGACAGCATTTTATATGTCAATTAAACGCATGTCTAATCTGGTTGGATTTTTTTTCAGATTGAGCACCTTAAAGCATGTTCAGAGATTGCATCCAGTCGTATTAGTAACTGGCAGGCTTATTGTATCCAAGATAAAAGTAAGCAAAAAGAATAGACCTCTCTCAGATTGGTAAAATACACGTTTACTTAATTTCATTTCAGCTTTTAAAAACTCATAATGGAACATGAGCTTGTGATAAGGTGTCTTAAGCTGGTTGTTGTGGACCCACCAGTCTATGCAAGGAGGCAAGAAGCTGACTAGCTTACTGTGACCATATACTTATCAGGAAAAGAAAGCAAAGAATACATGTAATATAAGAAGACCTGCTGTGGCCTGGAGGGTACCCTTCATATTGTTGTTATGAGAGAGAATGCTGACCAGCAGTGTTCTTTTTTCAGGTGCTCTGTCGTTCCTATTGAAAGCCAGTTTTCTCTTTGAGGAAGGTGTTGCTCCCCTCATTCTTCAACTGTTGTCTTATGCCATTTGTGGATCCAAAAGTCAAGCCCAGGCTTCCTCTCCTCATAAGGGTCGAAAAGAAAAGGACAAGGACCGAGAGAAAGTAAAAGAACGAGACAAAGAAAAAGAACGAGACAAAGACAAAGAGAAGGAGAAGGAAAAAGGTAACATTTTAAGAACAAGCATGTTTTTGGATTTGAATCTCATTTTTGTTTGAGATAATTTTTTATTTTCTATTTATTTATTCATTAAACTTCCAACAGTTAAGCTGTTGCGGAGAACTAGACAGGTCACATTCCACCTATAGGATAGTCTCCAACTAAAATTTAAAAAAACATCGAACAGGTAACTAGTAAATAAATGGCTAAGCCCTACAGTTGGGGCAGCAGCATTTCGTCACCCAAGAACAGGTATTAGTGGTCTCAAAGGAAGACAAAAATTTGTCATAATAATGATTACCAAGTAAGCGCTTGAAGGACGGTGCAGTGATAGTTTGCCTGAGCTCAGCTGGCAGATCATTCCATAAAGGAATCACAAGTAGTGAAGTAAGGTATAAGGTAATTCAACTTTTTTCACTGATGATTTCAAAACAAATCTTCTCAACAGCAAATGAACTGAATGGGAAGAATGAAGGTATGTTGTAATAAATAAATGTGATTGCAATGTAAATAAGCAACAAATAATTATGTCATAGTACTGTAAATGCTTACTTTGATCCTGGTATGTGGTCTGAGTATTCTCCTTTGAATTTATTAGCTGCAGCATCAAGTCTTGTCCAGCAGCTACACGAGTTTGTAGATATGGAAATTCTGCATCAGTTTGTGCATAATTTTCTTCTTGAGTCCAATTCTACAGCAGTTCGCTGGCAAGCACATGAGTTGCTCTTCAAGATTCACAAGTTAGTACAGTCCAATCCTGTCCTGTCCTGTCCTGTGTAACTTGATCATGGCTCATAATGTATTTTTGAAACATAATATTTCTGATTGTTTGTCGTATATTTCCAGGTATTCCACGCCAAACCAGCAAGACAAACTGTCTGATATGATGTGGAAAATCTGGCCAGAATTACCTGGTTATGGCCGACGAGCCGCACAGTTTGTAGACCTTTTGGGATACTTTACTATAAAGAGTTCTTCTAAAACAAGCAAGGTTTGTGAAACTTTATAATACCTTGATTAGTATAAACACACCATGACTGTTCACGTTTATCTGTTCTAGTTTGAAAAGTACAGTGAGAAGGCAGTTCAACTTCTCAAGACCCAGAATGGTATTCTGGAAAACCATTCAAACTCCAATGTCTACAGGTATGACGTGAGCCCAGTAGTGTAATAATGACTATGAGGCATCTGGGTTATGGCAGTAATTAGTTATTTCAAATCATTTGTTAATTTGTTATATTCATTTTTTACAGAATGCTGTCTGGATTTGTAGAGTTTGATGGTTACTATCTGGAAAGTGATCCTTGTCTGGTCTGTAATAATCCTGAAGTACCATTTCAGGTAGGTAATACAAAGTTATCATCAACATCTCAATTATTATTAGTTGTTGTCATCATCATTATCATCATCATCTTTATCATCATCATTGTCATCACTATTATCATCATTATCGCCATCATAATTTTGCCATCATCATCATTATCACCATCATTATCATTATCATCACCATCATTATTATCATCCAAAAATCAAAATCATCATTATTATCACCATCATTATTATTACTATAATCAATATCATTATCCTCGTCATCATCATCATCCCAATTATCATTATGATATACTCATCATCGTCATCAGCGTTATCATTGTTATATTATTACATTCTTTTTACTTACAAAATTTCTTATACTGTTATCACATTGGTATTCGATATCATCATCATGAAACATTAACATATTTTCTTTTGATTAATCGCAACAATTTAACGTTTTCAGAGTCTAAAGTTATCAGCCATCAAAGCAGACTTCAGATTTACCACAACATCACAGCTGGTCAAACTGATAGGCAGCCATACTATCTCTCGTATTACCCTCAGGATTGCTGATATGAAGAGACAAAAGATGGTAAAGCAAAATTCGTAGAGAAGCAAACCTAAGGCATTCTGTCTATGTGGATCAAAAATTTGCCTTTCCTTAGGGTTAGCACACCTTAAAGATATTTTATGCATTTTGCAGGTTCGCGCCATTACATTCTACTACAACAATCGCACCGTGCAGTCCGTTGTTGAACTGAAGAACAAGTATGTATCTGTTTGACCATTTAATCAGCTAAAAGTAATATCTCACAGAAGTCTTTATTCTTTTAGGCGTCCACTTTGGCACGAAGCCAAGAAGTGTCATCTCACACCAGGCCAGACTGAACTCAAGGTATATTATGTGGGTTTTATTTGACATCAAATCCTGTTCCAAAAAGACTGGTAATGAACCCGTTTTGCAGAGCATTATCGAATTGCATTTAGGAACCAAATCAAAAGTCTTGCCATTTAGATAACTACAAGCAAGATGAATTTGTTATCAGTGTACTTTGGGTAAACATGTGACATTTTATGATCTAATTTCGTATATCTGATGACATGATATTATATGTTCTTATAAATGATAACAAGGATTAATGGTTATCTGCAGGTTGACTTTCCTCTTCCTATTGTGGCTTGTAATCTCATGATTGAGTATTCTGACTTCTATGAAAACTTCCAGGTTAGAAGCATTATATTAATGATATTTTGATAGTAACAAATAATAAATAAGTTATAGATAATATAGATATAGATTACTTAGATAATAAATTATTGATCCATCATATATCAACGACCATCCTTTGAAAGGATGCCAATAGATTAATGATTACATGGATAGAATATAAATCTTTATTGATGTATCTTAAAATTATTTGACTACTTAGGCGTCATCCGAGACCCTGCAGTGTCCTCGCTGTAGCGCTTCAGTTCCTGCTAATCCAGGAGTGTGCAGCAACTGTGGGGAGAATGTCTACCAATGTCATAAGTGTAGGTAGGTAAAAGTAGTCATTCATACTTCTAATGGTTCTGTAACACCGCACAGTCATTAATGGATGTTGCAAAGTCAATGTAGTGAATATATTTTTGCCTAATTTATTTTACTATCGAATGAAGAAAAGGCTCAGCATTTCATGTACATTTTCCAGATCGATTAACTACGATGAACGCGACCCTTTCCTGTGTAATGCCTGTGGATTTTGTAAGTACGCCAAGTTTGACTACACCCTGACAGCCAGACCATGCTGTGCCGTGGACCCCATTGAGAATGAAGAAGACAGAAAGAAGGTATAAACTAACATTCACTTTCACTATACTCTTGTCGTACATCAAACCTGTAGTTGCGCATGTGCAAATGAAGATGAGTTACGGGCAACGTCACTTCAAACTTTGAACAGTCACTTGTCTTGCTTTTGAGAAACTGAGTGACCGGTTGTATCGCTTCCAATATGTTTTCAGGCTGTGGCCAGCATCAATTCATACCTGGAGCGAGCTGACCGTGTTTACCGGCAGCTGTCTTCATACAGAACACCGCTGGACCTGTTATTGACTAAAATACTAGAACATGGTGATGCTGAGGTCTCCAAGGTCAGAATTAAATACCCTAGGGTTAAGATTCCTGTGAAAGTATCAAGGCTTACAGTCTAGATTCCACTCCTGTTAAAAGAAAAACTCAATGACTGGTTCTCTATAGAAATAAGTTTCTACTAATTTGGCGAAATTTAGTGTCCCCTAGCCATCTGAATCTAGTTACGCTACTGCAAGCCTTAGACTACGGATTCCTACTACTTTATTACCTTACGAGAACTTGACATAGGGAACTTATAGAGAGAAGGAATTAACCGATCATGTTGCATTGTTTAGCAGAGTACTCCAACCTCGCAAGCATCATCTACTTATTCCAGTACAGTACAGTCCAACACAAACAGCACTTCAACTGTGAACAAAGCAATTCAGTCTCTGGCTTATCGCTACTGTGTTGAATGTAAGGCCAGTTTTGATGAACTGAGTAAGATTATACAGGTCAGTTTTTTCTACGTTTTAAGCTTATTATCGCTTGTATACATTTGCGCGTCGAGAGTAATCTTTGTTATAGGTGAATATTTGACTTTTATTTTTGTTGTTATACTTTAGAAAGTCCTAGCTTCTCGTAAGGAACTACTGGAGTATGACTGTCGTGTGCGAGAGCAGCCATTGGCTAAACCAATCAGCCAGTCAGATGAAGACATAATTGAGCACTCGTCCTCAGGTCCTTCCCTGCCTCGTTCTCTGTCTCTGTTACCCAGTACTTCTGTAGTACCAGGGAAGTGTTACGGCTGTGCCTCAGCTGCTACTGAACACTGTGTCACCTTACTGCGAGCATTGGCTATGTCTCCTGGAACACGACAGCGACTTGTTGAACAGGTGAGAACTTATCAGCACTCAAGGTTAGTTGCTGAGCATAAGAAGCGGATTCAGTGAACGTAGCAAATCATTGCACACATTCAGCCAATGCTCTATAGTTTGTGAACTTGACATGTTCAGCCTCATCCAATATTTGCTTATCATTTTGCTTCTCTTGCATTTATTATTTTTATCGCAGGGCCTTATTCGTGAGCTGGTAGACTTTAACCTTCATCAAGGCACAGCGCAGATGCGTGCCGATGTTCGCCACCTGCTATGTTTGCTAACCAAGAACAACGAAGACGCAACTGAAGAACTGAATCATATTTTGGTTCAAAGAGTGACGAGTGCTTTAGAAGGACATCGGTCAAACCCAGTCATGGTGAGTAACATCAAACACATGATTGTCATACATATTAAAGGAGCAGAGAGAGAATTGGATTAACTTAGATTATAAGAGATGGGACAACCCTGTATAAAGTGTTTTATGAAATAATAATATATATAAAATAAATAATGTGACTATACATAGCCGTCATTTTAGTTGACTTTTGATAAAGATTTGATCTTGATGTCTTTTGTCATGTTAACCAACATGGCTACAAGGTCTCGGTTTTGTGGTTTTATTTTCATGGGATTGGAGCCCCC
>NW_022258859.1:241971-253004 GCF_009602425.1 Actinia tenebrosa | reverse complement strand
ATTACCATCACTATCATTACCATCACTACTACAGCATGCTAATCTGGATTCCTACCTATTGAAACGACTAAATCACAAGTCATAATGTAAGGGGTTCCCCTTTTTAGAGAAACTTAGAGAAATAAATCAACTTTTTTAATTTTTATTTAAATGTTACTTAGGTTCTTAAGACCTACCAAAACGACTTGTTGCCAGCTGAATCGTTTGCGGAGTTCTGCGATGTCGCTGGTGAGTTTTATACCATCATTTTCTGCAGTACTGTGTAAGTGTTCTGTTCTATACAACTCAATCGTCCCCCCCCCCCCCCCCCCCCCCCCCAGTCATATTTTCATTTTGTTAATTTCTTTCTTTTAGAACTGCTGACCGTGATTGAGAATCCAGATGGCTTCCTTCAAGAAACGTTCAGTGCCTATTCCAAGTAGCAACGTTAATTAAAAGAAATTCCAAACCTTTTTCAAGTACATCGCCAAATAATGTGAAATTGCTTTTTTTTTTTAGTTTTAGTTTTCAAACTATTAAACTATTAATGATCTGAAGATTAGAATTTTCTTTCTGGTAGATAACACTATGTTTGTCATAGTAAATATCTTTTTATTTCATTTTTCTTTAATATTTTGGTAAGCAACTGCTATGATTACTACTTTAAATGGCTAAATTCGCTATTAGTAAATGTAACCAAATAAATCCTGTGAGAAATCACGGTACTGAATTATTATTGTCTTAATTACCTCTTTTACTCAATAATGAAAATCAGAGAACTATTTAGTTTTTGAATGTAGGGCACTGTTATTTTAACCCTAAACCCTAACCCTCCCCACCCGTACAAACAACCCCTCCCCACAGAGTACGAAATGTTTCCTTAACAACTATGACATCATCACCATACTTCCGATACGTTCTTGGCCGACTATAACAACCTCTTACTTCCTTCGGTCAAGCTTCCTGATCTGCCGAAATCTCCGGCATAGTCTTATATGCTTCACGCTGCCATACTGCGCTTTAGCCCTGCGTTTGGAGGCAAATGAGGTGTCGTGAAGCTTGTGAAAATGTACCAGCGAAAAATAAAAACCTCTTTGCAAATATTCTCGATTCTGATTGGCTATAAAATTTTCTCAGATCGGCTGGAGCTGCCAACACGAGTGAAAAATTTCTGCGCATGCTCTGAATCCATATGCAAATTAGTCAAAATATTTAACTTCGACTTTCAAACATGCTTGATAAATTGGAGTTCACAAAATGCCAAGCTTGAAACTTTAGGCTAATTCTTTCATATTGTGTTTGTTAATACAGCATCTTGGTCTGACATAAGTATGCTCTTGAACTTTTTTGTATACTTGGAGAAAACAAACATTTATTTTCTCACTCAAACTCTTTAAAGTTCTTAGAAAACGTGCTGAAATGCACGCATGCGCAAGCGTTTTACTCTAGCATCGGAGCGAGTATGCGCATGCGTTGTAGATCTGTATTTCGAAGCGCGTAGATTTGAAAACAGGAAAACGTGCTCTTTTAGATCTTCTTAAAAGACACTTTTACTGATCTGAATTATCCTATCTGTGCCAAAGTATAACAGTATAGTATGCAAGCATAAAATATTTGGTAATTAAGAGTAAAATAAGTCTATTAAGGAATGGAATTCTGCGAGGAAGACGTGGAATATCTTCGATACTTCAAAGTAGCTCTGGTAAGTTGAGGTCTTCAACTAATCCTTCTCTCCCTTAACATATTACCAATCTTAATGCCCGATATTTGATTCTGTGAGTTAGAAGCTTGCTAATATAAGTTTTCCTTTCGAAAGGCAATAGCAATTATCAGGCAAAAATCGGAAAACCTTACAGCAAAACAATACACCGAAAAACTGTTTGCAATACTAAGAGAAAAAGAACAAAATTCTAATCAAAAGGTAAGGAAATTACTACTACAAACATAACATATTTGTCAGTTATTAGTTGACTATTAGTATTAAACAAATTGAACCTTTCTTTCAGGTTCAGCACCTCCAGTCCGAACTTTTCCAAACAAAACAAACATTAATTCAGTCACAGTCATTAGTATCTAGAGTTGAAGTCGATGCTCATAACGAACCAGATGAGACAAAACCTAATACTGATGATGAAGTGGACAATATCTTACTCACCCCTCCCGCCTCTTCTGAAGACAATAAGACAAACAAAGAAAGTTCTCATTTGCTGAGAAACGCTCAGTTTTTAAAAAGCGGTAACTATACAATAGCTTAATCCTTCGTCATAATGGAATGAATTTGTTTATTACCGTTGTCTGAATGAAGAATGTATTTTGAATTCAAGGTGACTGACTACTTTTGGAAAACAATTTAAACTTTATTTTAAACTTCGATTTTCCGAATTAAGAATTTAATGCTGATTCCAAATCTGGAAAGAAAAATTGGGTGTCCCGAGCTTGTTTTCGAGATAATCAGCATTTAATGGAAGCCTACGCGCGAGCTTTTGAAGCAAAACTTGCTCCACCGGAAGTGATTCATAAGATAATAGTTAGTCAAGGCTAGTCAATCATTCTACAATAATACATGGATATTTTTGACAAAAAGACAAAGAGATACATTGATTTGTCATATTTTGTAGTTTCGGTGCTCTTAAAAAATCTCATAAAGTCGAGCAAAAATACCTACAAAAATCTATTTTTTCATATGTTACTGATATCAACTTTTTCTAAAATGTTGATATAACCTAGATTTTTAGTTTTGCCCTGTTGAAGCTCAAAACGCGTATGGTTCCGTTCAATAAAATCTTGTAGATTTTTCAGCGGTTTTTGAGCGCGCGCACATCGTGGACAGTCACCTTAATTTCATTCCTTTTTTACGGCTTTTTTAGTGTCTTTTATGTGTAAGAAGCCCTACAAACTATTCTCTGTTTTTGCTGGCGATGATGTCATAGTTGTCAAGGAAACACTGTTACAAATAATCAAAAGTAAGTTTTTAAGCATTACTGACACTTAATCATCGAAGATCAGAAGTATTATTATAAGAGCTGATCTGCATGAGCATTTACGATGGCAAGCCATTGTAAACCACATACAGATTGGACTCAAATATTGCTTATCAACTGCCATGGTGTATACCAAATTTCGTTTTCTAGTAGCTAGAGCATGTAAATGTCTGTCATCACTAGGGCTGCATCTGCTAGCATTTTATCTTACTTATCGTTGTTCTCCAAAGACATCTTTCTTTTGTCTGTATTTTTCTTCTAGTTGGGAAAGGTTTATCTTCCACCACTTAGTCTCTAGAAACTGATTACCTGATCGATCTAATCAATATCATAACCCTGCTTTCGTTAACAGTGTTAACACAAGACTCTGGAAGTAAGATCATGGCACTACCTCAAAATATTCTACAGGCATGTGCTGATGGGATCATAGGTTGGTGTACACTATTTTACTAGTTCGATTGCAGAAATATAGTGGTGTCCTGATAAGCTATTGACTGTAAAAAAAAATCAACTAATGTTTACTCTTTATTTGAAAAAAGATATTTTAGAGTGCCCAGGTCTCAAAAATTACCAATCTGAGCTGAAGGTCCCAACACTAATCCTTGTGGAACACCTGATTCAAATGATAATGAAAGTCAATGTAAATACACACCAGGTAGATAGTAAACAAATAAGTGGCATTTTCCTACGTATTTCACATCATTTGACATATTTGGATTAGTTTTCTTATTGTTATTACATTCAATTGTCTTTTATCAGTTAAAAGACAAGATATCAAAGATCCTAGTTATTTTTGGCTGCACCCCCAGCCTTAGGAATGAGATCCTAACCAAGTTAGCAACAAGTATTCTAGATGTTTCTTCAAAACTTCGTCAAATCACTCAAGGTAAAAAAGCCTGTAACTAGCAAAACGAGTGCAACGTGATAAATAAATGATAAGAATGATAATATTATTTATAATTTATATAGGCTGTGCAGATATATATAAATCCCTCTGAGCTTTACAATAATAATAAAAAGAAGAAAAATGAAATCATGCAGCAACCAAAGCAGACCCCCACCCCCACCCCCCACACATGCAAAGGAAATTTATGCTTTCTTATGAGCAAAACTGGTTGACACACCCTGACTCGATCTATAAATCTACCTTTATAACAGTTTTAAGAAGAAGAATAAAAAATAACCTATAGAATGCAAATTGTCACTATTGGCATTGTCTGGATTCGTTCCTTCTGATCATTAACAGGTTTAAAGATTAATATTGGGCACACTGCATACATAAAATATCCCTCCTCACGAATGGCATTCTCGCCTTGCCTTTCCTTGTCTAGCGGCTTCGTGGGGAGGGATTTTTTAAGGCTATTTTTAACTGTATGTAACAGGGGAAAAAGATGTCAGTGTGTAGATATTTTAAGTGCCTATATTATACTAGAGATATTTTAGCTTAAGCATTCGTATGTTATCGTTTCAAAACATTCAATACTCGTCAAAATCAACTGAGTTATTAAAACGCGCGGATGTTTTATATTTCTAAGATGCTTTCCTTCCGTTAGAGTGTTAAATATCAATACCCTCTGGTATTCACTTTGACAAACACTGCCTCCACATTAATTCATATCCTACGTGATGGATATCTGTATTGGTATTGATGCGTTCTGGTTATCCGCTATAGGTCGATGTTCGATAAGGACATTTGCCTCTGAGTATCACAGTATCTACCATGTACTCTGGGCTATCGAGACGATTCTAACAAGAACATTATCCATTGTGCCCCGCCCTGGAACCGGTAAGTAAAACCTATAATGAACATCTTGTGGATAAGCATCAGTTGTAAATCACACATTTAGAGTCTTAATGTCAAGCTATATCGACGAGTATTACCTATGTTATCGAAGGGCTTTTAATATGATAAGCTATTGATTCATATAGGTAAAACTGCTGATGAAGAAGAAAACGCAAGCGCTTGCTGTGCAGTTGTACATTGATACATTTGACGACGCTAACACAATTTGACGAAATGAAAAGTGCGCGCAACCCGCAACCAATCAGAGCGAAATTCTTTTATTATTTATTAAGAGGAAATTTGATAATGGCCAAAAGCGCCAAAAACTAGACCTTCGTATGAGTTTTGATCCCAATTTTCTAAGCTTTTTTTCTTTCCCACATGTACTTATTAATACTATCAACCTTCTATATACTCAGTTTTCCTTTTCAGTTATTAAATAGTCCCACCCCTAAGCCTTTTTTCTTTCCCACATGTACTTAGTAATACTATCAACCTTCTATATACTCAGTTTTCCTTTTCAGTTATTAAATAGTCCCACCCCTAAGCCTTTTTCTTTCCCACGTGTACTTATTAATACTATCAACCTTCTATATACTCATCTTTGTTTTAGTTTCGTTCCTGTAATTACCTTGTCAGCTTTTAATCGAGTAATAACTTTAAATCCACTCTCATCCATTTTTGCATTTATTTCATTTCTATTTTCAATTAATTTGTTTTCTAGTTAAGGATGAATTAATAATGATAATGGAAGAGAGCCTGCTTCATGTCTCAAGATCATTTCCTGTATACGCTTGTTATGTTTGGAGGATTCAAGCTTTTCTGAACTAAGGTAACGTCTTTTGAACAAGACTATATTCGTCACTGATTATCATGGAAGATTACTTGGAATTGAAGTTGATTTCTCTTGATCGTGGCATAGTAAACGTACATACCTTCCCCAATGAACGAAAATTGCCCTTTAGTTCAAATGTGGGTCCGTAAGAGAGGTGAAGGATTTGGTTTTGATATATAGTCATACAAAATGTATTGACATAATTCCGAAGGTCGTGGGTTCGATTCCCAGCGAGGTCGGAAATTAATTTTTCCGAATTTATTTCCAAGGGTCTTTCACCCGGAATAACCTCGTTCCCAAGCACTATAACTTATCTATATTTCTATATAATGCATAGTTCTATCTTTTCCGTTTCGGGGCTCTATATTACCATTTGAAAGGTGGTTTCTACTAGAAATCGCAAGCCGATATGAAAAGCACAAAGTCTTGTTTCTCATTTAGACGTAAGGGCGTCATTTAACTGAGTTAGATGCTAGCTAATAAATTCAAAAAATTACTGAGAAGTAAAAAAGCGCACTCGATGATCTCTTAATTGACGTATTTCGCCTGACCACGCCTGTGGACGCAAAAACAATTTGTGACGCATGTTTTTTATTACAAGTTCTCGAATGTCTGACAGATACCTGACCTTAATCCCTAGTTATTGAGACAAATGCTTCGAAAAATAACCCATTTCCAAAAGCCGGCGACTACTTTTAATCTGAGTGAAATAGAAGCTTTTAGTTGACACTGGAAAACATCATTTTCCCTCTGTCTATCTCTGTCTGTCTGTCTTTTCCGCCAATCAATATTTGGAAAATTTCACGTTTTCTTTTTCTTTTTATGCTACTTAAATAGCTATTGTTTCGTTTTTGTT
The DNA here is from genome assembly GCF_009602425.1 of Actinia tenebrosa. The sequence continues at coordinate 246,570 of NW_022258859.1, read as the reverse complement.
TAAAGTGTCGCTTCCTGATTTACAGTAATACTTTTTTGATGTTTTAAAGCCGTTTAATGAAGTTGGATTCATTTGAATTTACACGAGTTAGAAACGACAATATGCCCGCACTCAGATTTGCACGAAAACCTTCATGTGGCATTTTTATCAAACCTTAACATGCGCTCAGAAATTTCTTAATCGTAAATGTTCAATTGATGGGTTTTAACGCCAGATAAAAATACATGGTCAACCAGTATTATAAGGTCTAAGATATTTCTAATATTTCCTGATATTACAGAGCGAATTGTGAAATTGTACCACTGTACAGGATTAGGAATTAAGACTTTTTACGCACGACAGATATCTAAACGTCACAGACATGTCATGCGATATTAGAAATACGAATAAAAGTAATATGTTTTCACTAAATATTGTTTAAATGGATAAAAAAGCTTTAGGCTAGATGGCTAGACAGGGTATTCAGGAGCCTCTCTACAAACATGTTATTTTGGACTCAAAGCTGACACTACCAAGCTTCTCAGCAACTATTGTTGTATTACCTATCAGCTACAAGCACCTAGCTTCCTTTTAATTAATTACTTAAAAATTATTTGTTTATTCATCTATTGAATATTGTGATGCTTAATATAATGAGCTAGTTTACGTGTGATATATGAGGTATATTTAAGATTGTATTGCGTGCTTATAATGTAAACAGTTTTGAAGGAAACCCCAAAATTAATTCCAATTTTTCTTTCTTTTTCTTTCTTTTCTTTCTTTTTTTCTTTCTTGTCCTTCTTATTGCCTAGACTTTGGAAATACGAACAACCTCTGAATAAAAGAAAAGGTATATCACGTAATGGAGATGTAGATGGTCTTTTTATCAGTGCCGTCGTATGTTCGTGTTTGCAACTGAGAATATTAAACAAGTTCTAGCACTTGAGGCACTCTATCTTTGAAATTCAATATTAAAGGATTCTATTTCCTCTTTATATGTTTAAAAAAATATTATCCGTCGTATTCCTACAAAATCAGTGCAAAATAGCATTTGTCTTTATACATTGTTCTCTTGTCGAGGTTTATGACAAATGGTTATCTCTATCAGGAGGTCTAAGTAGATAGTAGATAGCTTAATGCAACACTCGTTTGGTCGTTTATTTACTAGACTATATAGAAAGGCTTTCTTGATTTTTGTTCTCATCAATAATCATGAACAATTCGTTCATTGATAATCATCGGCAACGAATCCCTCGATCGAAATACAAGTTACAACAACAACCATTTGAGTGTTGAAGACCTTTGGAGAAACCCATTTGATTGTTGGAAGAAACCCATTCTACTGTCAAGTTAAAGAAGCCGTTCGATTTCCTAGCCGAAACCTCTAGCCCGAAGAAAGCCATTTGGGTGGCGGCGGAAAGAAAATTATTTATCTATTAAAGAAAGCGTTTGGGTGGTGATTCAAAGAAATCCATTTGGATGTAGAGGAAGGAGATTTGGTTGCTGAAGAGACAAAAAAAACGTATAAAAACGTATTGGTTTTAATGACATTTTCAGGTAAGTACTACAGAGCTTGCTTTCTGTTACGGTAGATACCGTTTTTAATTTTGTTTCGCTTCGATTCTATTTATAGAAAAAAGATATTAAATTTGCAATCAATTAGAGATTTAAAGTCAGTAACAAGGTGAGTTAATTTTGTTATATTTCTATCCTTCTCTGTTTCTATTTTTGATGCAATTGGGTCCACTAAGCACTAACGCTGGTTGAAAGAACACTGAATAACGAAGAACGACATTTTTAAGATCATGCTCTTATGTCAAATCACTGGTTTCTCCGCATTTCATCTGCCTCTGTTCATGATGTATTTTTCTGGCCTTCACATAATTTTGTGTTCGATTTTCAAGATAACTAACCTTCTCCCCATTTTATATATTTTTTGTTCCTAATTTGTTACCAAAATGTACGTAGAATAATTGGCATTCAGTCTTGTTTCAGCTTTTCATTTTTTGAATACAAATGGCTTATATAACTTTCTATTTCATATTTATTCTTATCTGTTTATTCTCTACTGAAATAACTAGCTCTTGCCGATATGATATAATAAACGATCAGGATGTCAGTGACGTGTAGATCGTGTAAAGACTTGACCCGACGTGTTGGCTTTGCTGTGCAAACATTTGCTGTTCGTTAACACTTGCAGGCGCCGCTCGTAAAACACTGACTACCCACTTGAACGTTGTGCTCGTCATTAAACCATATTAATTGTTAAATATTAATTTTCATTATTCAATTAATTTGTATTTTTGGATAAAACTCTCTGATTTCTTGGAAGGCGAGGAAATATGTCCAATATCTGACAAATTCATTTGATTAACATGACAGATGGTTACTTGCAGTGGAGAATAATCCACTTATTTCAGCAATACAACAAGGGATTTACATTCATAACCTCTACTTTACCCAGCCTTATGTTTCGCCTAGTTTCCAGGGGCTTTTCGGCTTTCATCATACGGAAATCCCTGGAACGAACCAATCACAGACGAGTAGTTTACAAATCATTATTAAATCGGGGTGTTTGTTGCAGTAAATGCTATTAATAACGACATTTACCATCACACAGTAACACAGGTGAATAAGGTCATCTTATTTAAATGACAGGGCTTCAACTTGGATTCTAATCCACTACATTCAAAGAAAGAAGAACAACGAAGGTAACAAAATACGCATGCGCTAAAGTCTTACCAAATTAATTATTGTTGATGTGTTTTAGTGTTGTTTGTGTGTGTGTGTGTGTATAAAGTCTTACCAAATTAATTATTGTTGATGTGTTTTAGTGTTGTTTGTGTGTGTGTGTGTGTTTTTTTTTTTTTTTTTTTTTTTTTTTTTTTTTTTTTTTTTGTTTTTTTGTTTTTTGACTTTTTTTTTTTGTTTTTTTGTTTTTTTTGTTGAAATTCTGAATAGAACAGCGCAAGCGCAGAAAAACGAGCTAGCTAAATTCAAAGCTTAAGAGCGATATTCGTATTTAGGGGAAGAAAACATCATAGATTCCACCATCCACTTCTTTAGATCTTTAGATTGTGCTGAAAATTGTGTTTAAATATAAATAAATATAGTTGTCAAGTAACTGCGTTGGTAAAAATGGAAATCAATAACGGAACTGATCTCGGAATATCTTGGTCTCCATCTTCCAGAACGTTCAGACAAACACTCTAGGTCTATAAATTGACACGTGTTTTGTTTTTCCTTTAATGAAAGATAATTTAATAGGCAAAAACATAATGTCTTTCATTCAAATTATTCAGGATCTAATCGACCTACAATATGTGTAAGAACATTTATCATTCAGAGTTTTGAGAACAGAAAAGAATTGAATGGATTGCAAGAGTATTATTTGGCACACATTGCAACCTTTTTTCTTTATTTCTGATATATTGTGAATATTGTTGTCAGTGACGGGACTGATAGCCTTATAGTTTGCGCTTTGTAAATGGATTGCTAATGTACAGACGGTTCCTGCACTTTTCTCCTGCTACAATAACATTATGATCCTGTTTACTCCATGGTATGTCAGTGTTTGGGGTCTGTATCGTTATTTATAACAGTTACTTACCAGTTTTGCTTTTTTCTTCAATAAGTGTGTTATCAATTATATTACTGAATTTGTCGGTGACTTTTTCTTCCCCCCGCACCTTTGGGGGGATTTTAAAGCCTAAAAGTTGGTTAATTGAATTGTTTTCCATCGATATAAAATATTTTTTTGTGCTTTTACTAAAACAAAGTTATGAGTATCATGGTTTATTCACTACTCTTAGGTGATTCGTCAGTTCTACTTCCAGCAAACTTAAATACTATTTTAGGTGTTATTTAAGTAACACTGATCTTATGATAATTTTGTTCGAGCGAGATGTCAACAAAATATATTCAAACTCATCAGTTTCCATTAAAGTTTTTAGTGGTTGAGTGCTCTATAGTTCTTGTTACTCGATTCTACATCTTCACGACCATTTTCCTTCATTTCATTTATTATAGCTTTAAAAGTACTTGAAGTACATCATTAGTTGGTTCATGTAATAAGACTAGACCAAGGAAAAGCCATCTTGTTAATTTGAACAAAAAAGTAAGTTCTTCTCAGGCCGAACGAAAAAAACGGCCAAGTTTTAGTTGAGCCGTGATGATGCCTAAAGCTACATTATCCTCAATTCCATAGATGTTTTAAAAAACCTTTCAAGTGTTTTTTTTGCTCTTAGCTTTGATAAGCCTTCCAGAAGACCATGTGTATAGTGTTGCTCTAACCTTATCTTGATTCAATACACGATAGACTAAATCTCTTCTTACTAATCTTAGGGATATTTATTTCCATTCACCTTTTTGCATCTTTATGACATGATAACAACTCTGTTTTCATTGGTATTTGTCTTTCAATGCATAGATAACATATTTTTTTAAACATGTACTCGGTCTTCTTAACATCAATTACTTGTAGTCTCATCTTACATTATCTTTTTTTATAATTTGTTAACAACTATTTTCTTAATCTTTTTCCTACGATTGCTTTCCCTTCCTTCCTTTCTTCCTTTCTTCCTTCCTTCCTTCTTTCCTTCCTTCCTTCCTTCCTTCCTT
>NW_022258859.1:221828-241453 GCF_009602425.1 Actinia tenebrosa | reverse complement strand
TTCCTTCCTTCCTTCCTTCTTATTCTTGATAACTGATGGCGTGACCTAAGGCTGGTGATCTCTTAGAAACAGTTGATGGGTTTAATGTGGTACAACAAGTATAGGAACAATGACATCATCTGTGCTTTAAGTGCTCTTAAATAAGGATATATATAGCACAAGCAATGCCGAAACATGTCAACATTATAAATATTATTATATATATCTATATATCTAGTCTCGTGCTCTTTCTACCTTTAAAATTGTTTATTCCTTGAAGAAGCAGTTTGTTTCTTATATTGAACTTTGTTTTTCCTAAAATACTTTTACTTTCTTAGTTCCTAGGGTGTTTCTCTCGTATTTATTTCATTATTATATACCAAACCTTTTTGATTGACTTTTTAAATACCAGCTGCGCAGATAGCTTGCTTCAATTCTAGTCGAACATCTTTCAAATGAACTGATGGAAATCATGAGAAAACATATCCCACTGAGCTGGGATTGAAAGTTAAATATCAAAAATAGCTAGACTGATATTATTATATGAATATCTGACAAAGTAGATAATTGTACAGGTGTAGAGATTAATCTAAAGGATCAAAACAGTTGATCAGTGAAATAAGGCATCTATACTAATATTTAAATTCGTGTTGGACTCAACATACTGACCCTTACTGAGTAAAAATAGATATATTATTTTTGAATGATTTTGCGCGAGCGTGCCTCTGTCCTCTGATATAAACACGGGCAGCCAGCCAATCAGCGCACATTATATTTCAAATATTTTATAAATATATTTATAGTATGTTTATAACACTGCACTATGTTGCAGATTCTATAACTCACGTATCTCAATCTGACATACATAATTTTATTTCAACATAAGATATTAATCTCGCCCACTTCAAAAGTTTGAAAGCCGAATTGTAGATGATTCGCACGCAAATAAAGAATCTGTTCAAACTTAGAACAATTTACATTTTCAGGTTTCTGAATACCTCACAAACGGTTTTCATTCATTAGTTTCGTCGAGGGTTGTCAAATCCAATAACTGATCATACCAGATCTCATTGAATATGCTTCACGCATACTTCATACCTGTAAATCAGACCTTCAAATCTCGGCTATCTCACAAGGGAAACCGTTCTTTTCCTGTTTGAGTTTTTCAAATGATTTGCGCGGGGCCACAATTCTCGTCCTACGCAATTTCGATGGGTGTTTTTATTCCACATATATATATGTACATTTATGTGTTATTTGGACTTTATCTTGGTCGCTCTGTTTTTTCCACTAGAAACAAAAAAATTACTTCAGTTCTTTATTATTTAGTACATTTATAAGCATTGCATGTTTTATAATTTCATCATGGTAATTGTTTTCGACTTCATTACAATTCAATTCATTCTGACGTCATTTCCAAACCACAGCTTGGTTGAAAAGCTGAGCTGATCTTGATTTGAACCCAAAGCTTAGAGCCTGAGCCATAGCTAACACGGTAAGTATATTATAAACTGAATATACGACTGGACTCGGTGTATTCCTAATTTTGTTTATTCAATTCCTTTAAAATCATTTGATGTTTAGTTCTATACTCAATCTTACAAGGTAAAGAGCTGCCAGACGATATCTAAGTAAGACTGTTTTTACTTTACTTGCTAAAAGTATTAGCCCTGCTTTCTTTTCCTGACGTTCTGAGAAAAACGATAAACGAGGCGGGTTGTTAAGGATTTTTTTTTTCCGCTTAACTTTCATTTTATTATGGCTCGTTCCGAGAACTGGCTGAATTTGCTGATTACATACTCGATAGTTTTCTTTCATCCCTCCATCCATCTTGTTTAAGTATCCTTCCATTCGATTTTCATTGTTCGCCCTGAAAATGGTTCTTCAGCGGCCTTGTTTTACCCAATTCGTTCAAAGTGCGTGCATGTTTCATACCGTCGTGCATTTTAATATTATTTTCTCGGATCTTCGCCTCAGTGTCACCTGCTTACGACAGTAGGTTCCATTGCCATATATTGATATACTTATTTATAATCGGCTTGAAATACTTCCTTGCGCTTTTTTGATTCAGCTAAACAATTCATAAATAATTACTTTTAACACTTATTGACTGGGACCGAGGGAAACAGTGTGTTTTGTGATCCCGAGACGGCGATGTTTTACGAGACGAAGCCGAGGGACCACAAAACACACTGCTTTCCCGAGGTTCAAGTCAATAATTGTTTTGTTATATACCAAGTGTCAAAGAAAAAAAAAGCAGTTATTTGATTTTTTGATTAAAGCCGTTACAGGGAAAACATCGAAACTTGTTAACGTTCACGTGATACCCTCTAACCCAATTAGAGTACAAGAAAAATGGACTTCGGTCCATTAGGTTGCTCTAAGCATAGAATTCGATCACTTGGGGAGTGTTGTAGAGCAGCACCTACAACGTTTTAGTGCACTAAAGTGAGCTCGTTCTGCTTTTCCCGTGACATCTGCAGTACTTCTACATGTAGATATAGAAACCAAATTCTCAAGTGGAAGAGCTGTTTGTTATGTAGCCACATAATTGGGCCATCTCACTAAGGAGTATAAGGTTTAATTAATCCTTTCGTAATTATACAAAGGATAATCTGGGTACCAGACTTCCACGGAACTTCTCCTTCCAGCAGTCTGGGAGCGAAGTTGATTAGATAAATCAACAGATAAGAAATATCTTTGCTATTAGACACAGGCAAAAGTACTCGTGTACACGCTAGTTGTCTTTAAATGGTTATTGTGTTCTCTTTTATTCCTCTAATATTTTATGAGAGCAAGACTTAAGACCTGTCTTCCAATACAATTTGATTGGTTAATTCAAATAGAGGAATTCCAGCTGGCCAACTGCTTTGTAATTGGTTGATTCCATTCCAGTTGCTACTGTTTTCTGATTGGTTGATTCAAGTTGCTACTGCATGTTTTCTTCGTGGATTTCAGTTTGGTCTTTTTTGTTTTGTTGTTGTTGTTGTTTTTTTCCCCTGCTTTCTGATTCGTTGATGATAATAAATGATTCTGTGGTCGTCCACTCCGCGGAGCAGGGACAAGTGACGCATTTTCAAGGAGAACTGACGTCATCCAAAGAACACTCTACATTTTTGTCCTTTTTCCCGCCTTTTATTCCATTTAAAAAGGTGACGTCAGTTCAAAGTCATTATGAACTTATCATCAATTGGCTTACGATAATTTGATCGGGACGCAAATCAAGATCGACATAAATGACGCTTTTTATGCTAAACTGGAAATCACAGAACAATCAATTGAAAACATATATTTTAGCTAACTGCGTTTGTTTGGATTTAACCATATCGTTCAACAATACATGCTGTGTTTTGGCACTAGCTCTTAAATATTAAAAATGACTACGATAAAAACATATACTTCATGGACCGCTTATTGACCATTAAGGAAATATTATCATAATAGGATTGATGCTTTATTCTGATCGAGTGATTTAGTCGTCAAACAAGATAAATTAATTGTCCTATTGTGTCCGTCACGTTCCGGCTAGTCGCAAGTGTGCGGGTAATCACTGCTAACATTACTACGTACGGAAGCTCTTAATGTTATCTCACACTCCAAACGACGATGACATCGTGTGATACTAACGGAAGCATTTTAATGCTGTCCAACCAATAAATATAGCTCGTTCAGCATTTTTGTTCGCGTTAATGAATGTTTAAGGTAGTATCCACAGCTATATGAAGCCGACGTAATAACTACATTTTACCTATTAATACAAAAATACAAAAAGGTAAGAATATCGGTTCTTTTCGTTAGTATCTTTTTATCATAGTTTTTTGCGTGTTGTAAGATATATAGCCTCGTTATTAACAAGACCATTCTTGGGCATTTCAAGTTCTGCAGACAGTAACTAAATACTGAATATTTTTCAGTCTTTACAATCTATTTATATATACATATATGTACATCAATTCGCTCTATCTTTTCAGTCGCGAGAGTGTCACTATCCTTATTCTTCATCCTCTGAGCTTTTTTCAGTAACAGGTTTTTTCCTTTTTTTGCTCCAAAAATCTCAGCCATTGAATTTTCGAACATATACTCTAATTTTTTTTAAACCATTCAATTTTGTTAATAATGAGTGATATAGGATCAATTAAGTCATTTTAAATGCTAGCATTAATGTAAGCCTTATCTACAAATACCATTCTATATTACCGACCGGAAACCGAATTCTGATTTAAAAACACAGCAACATTTTTACTTCAGATATATTAATTTTTGTGTGTTATTATTAAGGAAATTTCTCCGGCTACAGATATAGTCTATACTATTGAACAGCATAATATGGAGTCTATGTAACCGATGACCAAAACCCAGAGAATCGTAGCTGTTACTTTCGATTGCGAGCCTTGAAGCACAGCTTTGACAAAATTGCTTGAACGAATAAATTTACTAAACAGCTGTTTTCGTTCTACGTCAAGGCTGATTACTGTATTTTCTACATGCATTATGTCTTGTCTAGTTCAATTTGGTAGCCAGTCGAGGGTTAGTAAAACGAACTTGAAAAATCCAAAGTCATGCTTTCGCCGCACGTTCACGGTAGCATGCATAAAGATTGATTGAGTTTCACATTTCATTTTACCTTTTATTTATCTATATTTTATTTCGCCTCTTACTTGACGTTTTTTCACAGACTTTAATTCTTAAAATTCGTTTATCCAAGCGTGTCTCACGTTTGCAGCGACATAAACCTAATTACTGGCTTATTAACAATATCAGCTCTTGTGGCAATGTCCACTAATGCTCGTAAGATTAAATTGCTATCAAGCTTACATTACGACGCCTTTACTAATGAAGATGCCTTCAAACCCGATGCTATCGTCGCGCAGAACTAGTCAAATCGGTACTGTTTAGCTGAAACAATAGGCTAGGCACCTTAAATAGTATCGTATTTTACATTTACTTTAACTATGCGTTTGATTGGATAAACCATCTATTATATTCCATCTATTTATATCACCCTGTCTTCGACTTTTGTTCACTAGATTAATTAATAATCGGCTTACTTACCAAGCTACGTTACTGATTGGCTGATTGACTGTCACGTCAGATTCCATGTAATTGAATGAATGAATGAATGAAAACCTTTATCTAAACAGGGTATTCCCTTCACTAATTATATTACTGCTATAATATTACATATATATATATATATATATATATATATATATATATATTACAACTCTTAATACATATTAAGATGATTTTAACTAGAAAACATATTTACAATTATGAAAACTATAACTAAAACTAAACTAATAAGACACTAGGCTACGTTACTGATTGGCTGATTGACTGTCGAATCTAAGTATACTACAACAATATCTCTGTGAATCAAATACCAAGATTCTATCGTGACACGGGCTGTCCATATTGGGGGTATTCAGTTCATCCATTACCTGTCAATAGACCTCTTCGGCTTGGTGTAATATTTTCCAATTTCAGATCACGTATCATTCCCTTGAGAATAAGATTATTTGTTTGAGTTGTATCCATATTCATGTGTTTTCTCATGTGCCACCGAAGAAATGATACTCTAGGGAATGACATGTGGTCTGAAATGGGAAAACATTACGTCAGAGCCGAAGAGGTCTACTATCTATACTGACGTGAACCTTTATCTTCAAAAACCATTAGTACCGAGACGAAATTGCTTAATGGTATCACGTAATATATCACGTTATAAATATACCTTGTAATAACAGACATCTTTTTATATTCACATGTAATCATTAAAATGCTGATGCTGTATTTAGTGTTAACGGTGAGAAGCGTATCAAAAATCCAACCAGTGGTTAAAATGGCACAACGTTTGTTTAAATCAGGAACCGTATTGTTAAAAAAAGAACTAATACATTTACATGTGTACGATACCCAATTGTTTTTAACGAAAGTAAAAGGAATACAATAGAGTTTGATCGAGTTTTTTTTATTTCATTTTCATGATATCTGTCAAACATGTTTCACAAGCACCGGATTACAGGTTCTAGTAATCAAAATCTCAAGTACAGAATCATCGACTTTTAATTAAAATAGTTGTTTTGTTTGCCAAGTCTAGATTTTATAAAACTGCAAGGAAGTCGTTTTGAAAAAGAAATGCCACGGTAACTAATAAAAAATAGCCTTGAGGAATGCCAAAAATGCATATTATATTGGGCTCAGTAACCAAACAAAGTATATTTGTTTCAATGGAGTACTTTTTGGAGGAAAACCATATGTTCATCTGTGCTAAGAAATAAGCTTTTGACAAACAATGATACATCTATTCTTTCCTATCCGGAGTAATTTCTTTGCTTTCTTTACCTGACCGACTATTTTCAAGGTAATACGCTTTAAATTATCGGTAAAGCATCTGGGATTTCTCTATTCATCTTTTTTTATTTTCATGGTTTCACTGTAGTATGGAATATGTTTGTCTTTCGCAGAAGCGATTTACATGTAGTTCATAAAATACGCGAGTATTTTGGTGCATTTTGAAACAATCGAATTTTTAGAAATTCGTTTAATTTTTTCTGCTTTGCGCGTTCTTTTTCACGATAAAAAAAAGCTTTTCGTCGTGTTTTCCCCAAACTGTCAACAGCAAATCACTATAAAACTTATTTCAGTTTTCAAATGCTAAAATAATTCAGAGAAATAGTCATAGATGACATGTTTGTTGCACATGCGTGGTTCTATCTAGGCATTACTTAAACGAGATGATGAAGCAACTGATTTCTTCTGTCAGCTGAGGCAAAAACATTCGTCAAAAAGACTCTTTTACTTCATGCGTCAATTTGTTTATTGCCAAGTAAGTCATGTTATGCATCAAAGATTTTTATTCATTGAACATGTCTGTGTCCATTCACCGACAATTCTTCTGGAATTATTAGATTTTTTCACTCTTCTCTTTTTTCTTTCTTCACTCGAAAAATGTTCAAGGCAGTGCGAGTTCGCCGAACACGAGATAACGAAGAATCTAACTCTAAAAAATGTTTAAGGCAGTGCGAATTCGCCGAACACGAGATAACGAAGAATCTAACTCTAAAAAAATGTTCAAGGCAGTGCGAATTCGCCGAATACGAGATAACGAAGAATCTAACTCAAAAATTTCTCTTCTATTCTCTCTCTCTTTCTCTATTGATCTTTATTCCTTTTTTTATGGCATTCCTTAATTCTTTCTTTCTTTCTTTCTTTCTTTCTTTCTTTCTTTCTTTCTTTCATCTTTCGACTTAGTTTTTTCATTTATTCATTTTATAACTTTTTTGAAATTCAAGTACTACAAAATTCCTTTTATCCTCGATTGTGTAGGTCGAGCAAACTACTTCTGCCTCAGGGTCTACATTAGTTTAAAAAAATGAAGGTTTTTTCTCATTCAGTTTATTGTGTATTCATTAGATGCTGATATGATGTGAATCCATTCAGTATGTAGACATTACATCGATTGTTGTTGATATTTCTGAATGAAAAAAATCAATTATTTGCTTTTTGTATTTTGTTTCCCATTTCACTTCCCATTTAGTTCCCCAGTATCTGTTTAATATGAAATATAATATTTAATGCCAATATACCGCTTTGAACGAAACGTTGACAACAATTCTTTAAATAAAAACTGTTGCTCCAGAAATAGCAACAATCAATAAATTGGTCCCATTTAATTCACGTTGTTTCTAAAATAAAGGTATTTCAAAAAGCTCATTATAAAATTTAATATATTCTTTAAGATAACAGGCCACGTAGGGTATTCATAATTTGATAGCGAGAAAAAATAACGAGACAAGATTTCACAACTACAGAAAATGGAAGACATCTATTATCACATTCGCTGCAATGACCATTTCTTGAACGTTCATCTGAGCAAGATAACTTCTTGGCAATTCTGGGGTTTTATGTTGAAAACCGTTGGTTTGAGAGTTATCAAGTGCATATAAGCCCTAGTTCAGTACTTTCAGTAATTATTCTACATGAAGTGAATAGCAATAGTAATGGTACAATATTTTTTCATTTGAGGGTGGCGTCTTTAAGTTATAAAGGTTTATACCTTCAATATTTTAAAGGCTGTGACGTCATTGTAGGCATTTGGGTGTATTTGTGGGAACTAGTAATACCACAGGGATCCTAATTTAGATATAATTGTGAAAATAAAATCGTAAAAATTAAATAATTATTTTTAAATCGAGGTCAAGATAATGTCCTCCTTTTTACGAAAGAGTAAAAAAAATCGATAAAAAAATGCACTAGAACATTTTTTTTCGCGCGCGCCTTTGGCAGTCCCTATGTAATTGCCCTATGGTATCTAATGTCGTTAATATGTATATATACTCTTAAGAGTAATACTAAATGATGGCCTGTATGTGGAAACGACTTTACAATAGCCTTCATGACTAAAATAATAATGCTCTTTGAATTCTGTTTGTGTGAACCAATCCTTCAAAGACGTCTCACAGTCATTAACATATTAGAAGTAAAAACTAAAGTATAAGTATAAACACAAGGCGCAACACTCGATTCAAGAAATATTGCATTGATACTGAAAGTATTGAACTAGGGTTTATATGCACTTTAACGATTACACAATATAGCATACTAAGTATAGCACTACTTTAGAACAGATCACGCGATGTTTGTTTGTTTGTTTGCTCAGTGTTGTTCATGAACATTCGTAAAAGGTGAAGGGCTAGAGACTTTCTCCAACAATAAAGACCAGTTTACATAAAGGTACGATGATTACACACAGCGTTAGGTTCGCTTTCATATACTATAAATCAATTATTGGAAAAGCCCCACTTTGACCTGCCAGAATGTCACTTAGGGGGTTTCAATTTCGTCTGCACTGAAGCTGCAATTCTATTGGATAAGCTTTTTTATTGTCAGTTAACTATGCAAAATGATGTACGAGGCACACACCGACGCTAAACTGGAAACAGAGACCAAAGATTCCTTTCCCTTCCAAACGTTACCATGTCATCCCTTGCATGATGTACTTTTTACTGAGCTAAAGCAGAATAAATGACCCGGTGCTTCACAGGAAATATGAAACCCTTTACATCTCAAGTAACACCAAGGAAGGAATCGATTTTGTTACAGGATTACCAACCAAAGATTGTTACTGAATAAAGCGCTTTATAACCTCACCAGGAGTTCTAAATGTTTCGATACAATTACCATGAACCCAATCAAACATGTATCAATTTAAAGGCTCTGTATATTAAGGTCACTGCTCATTCACAACCGCCATGTTAATTCATAATATAGCTAGGTTATTTGTGGATTAGGTGGAGAATCAATATTATTGGGTCATGGAAGGGGCTGTTGAAACACAGGGTCGTCCTTTATTGACGTAATGATATTGATAAGTACCTTTTACCTCCAAATCGTTCAGTTTGTTTCGTTATGTGCGAAGGCGACCGACAGCTGTGAAAAAAAGCACGTTTATGAAATGTTGAGCAGAGAATCCCTTGACGGATTTCAAACAGATTGGGTCCCCAACAAAGGTTAGACTAAGTTAGTGTTGGCAGAAAATTCCCTTTATTCGTCTTCAGATTCGAACACAAACCCTTTGCCCGACTAAAGCTAAACTCTAAGCACGATTATACAGAATTTCAAAGGTCTTTAAATAACGGTCGAGTTGTGTAATGACTTTACTCTATAGGCTCCGGTGTGAATGGCAATGATAATTCATACTCTAACTTTACACCATCAGTTCATATTCTTTTCTAATTTACAAACTAGGCATGAGCTTCGTCGGTGCAATATACCGGTATATACAATATCGATGAATGAATACTGTAAAGCAAAAAAGTAATTTGTAATTGTTTTCTTAATTTTTCGTTCTTTATTTAAAGGAGATTTTTATTTTCTTCCTTGGTATGCGCCATTAGCTTCAATCGTTTATATTCTTAACACGAATCAAAGATGGGTTTAGGTTTCGCGGCACCTTTGATCGTTTTGATCTGAAAAATAGCGATACGAGGCTAAAAGGACCTTGATGACTTGATCACTTCCGTGAGGGCATCAATTATGAAAGTTATCAAATACAAATTCCACTCTATCTTCGTAAATCAGTCATTACATGATGTCTCGATATTTCATTTTAATCTATTTTTATAGCTTATTTTGAACTGTAAAAGTTAGTCGAGTTCAAAAATACCGCAAAATTGTTGAGATATATGTTTAGTTCTAGAAAAGTCCATCTAATTTTTAATGATTTGTAAGAGTAAATGTTACTTGTGGGCATACAACTTGATTATACACGTAATATTTCTTTATATATATACACTTGATTGCAGAAAGGTCGTAGTATACATTTACACATATATCTAATGAGATGCCTGATATCAAATGAGATGCAGAACGTAAAACATGCTTAAATACGATTGCTGAGCCACTGCATTTTGTGCAAAATATTTTTTTATCTTGACTTTGTGCAATACTATGTCTCTGATACAATAGAAGATAAATAAGACCAAATAAGTTACTTTTTAAGTTTTGCATCTCATTTGATATCTTGCATCTCATTAGATATATGTATAAATTTATACTACAACCTTTTTGCAATCAAGTGCATATATATATATATATATATATACACACCTAACCAAACCAATTATGTAACTTCAGATATATATATATATATATATCTCGAGATACGAAACAATAGAGGAACAAAAGACATATATATATATATGTAAAATTGCAGAAATGTTTTGGTTAGGTATATATTTAGGTATATATTATATATATATGATATATTTATATGATATATATATGATTTGTAAATAAATATTACCTTGTTTAAACCTTGTATATACATTTTAGTCGCCGAAACTTACACTAAATAACCCTTCTTAACTAACCTGTTTTAGTAAGAGTTCGAGTAATGTTCGAGGTTAGATACAAAGTGAAAGAAGTCGCCTGTCTCAGTCCCGACGAGGGCCATATGCTGAATGTCATGTATTACTCCAATATATAGATAAGGGTTATAATTGACGAACTACGTGTATAGTGTCACCTTTGTGGTTCGGGGATCTGTGATAATGATTTCCAACATTTTTAGACATTATGTTTTCCTATTCCATGCCGCATGTCATTTTCTTTATCATTGTTTCTTTCTTTACCGGTAATCCCTAAACGATTTCTTACTGCTAACCCCAATAATATGAAAATACTGATTTAAAGAATCTTATTACCAGATTAACAAATGGAAGTCAATTTTCTATGGGTCTGTACTGTAATCGAACATGAAATGACGTCAAAAAATGATCCTAACTCAAGTGGAACCACGAGCGCAGCTAGTGGTTTCACTGCAAAGTTTGGGTCATTTTTGACGTCATTTCATGTTCGATTACAGTACAGACCCATAGAAAGACTTCGATTTGTTAATTTTGCCAAAGCAAAGTCGAAAAAAATGAACAAAAAGACAAGTAAATAGTTTGAAAAAGCAGTTGCATCCACTCGCTCAGTGCGCGCGTGACGGATGTCGTAAGCACAAGCAGGTCTAGCCTCTAATCGACAATGGTTCTAAGCCAATCAGCGCGCGAGAAATTTCCAAGTTATGGTAAAAAAAGTTTTTCCCTGCGCCGATATCTGGTGGACCAGATTATTAAGTATCGAAAATGTGTTTGTTTGTTTTTTTCAGACAAAATGTACTTGTTTGCGTGTATCTTTTCATTTGTCATGGTTCCTTCTATGCGTGGTAGCTCAACGACACCATTACATATAACAACGACCACAGCAATTAACACCACCAACACCTCGACCGCACAGCCTAACTCTACCATCAGTACCATAGTCTGTGTGAAGCCATGTTCTTGCTATGTGAACAAAAATAATTTGATAACAATTCGTTGTCAACTTGATCACCTTCCACGTCGATGGGCGTTGCCCACAAAATTCAAGTCTTTGTAAGTTTTATTTGCATACATTCTAGTTAACATAATTGTAATTTCTATTACAAATCTACATTTGCCTAGATTTATGCCGGTTTTGTTAATTTTCTTTCAGGGATCTTTCTAACAACAATCTGACAGCAGTTCCTTCTAACTTCTTCAAAAAGCAAAACCTTTCTCATCTTCTTTCATTGTGAGTAAATTCGTTCATTTCAGCTGGTTCTCCTTTCTTTCTACAGACGTTAACTTCATCATATCTTATTAACACTTAAAGGTCTTTACAAAGAAATCCCATCAAACTGATCGAAGAAGATGCATTCATGGGACTTGAGAGTTTGCAATGGCTGTAAGTTGTAATTTAATATCACTGACAATCCTATTCACTCTAGATGCACACTTACCAATCAGTGACGGATAACAACCTCGATGTTGCGCCCTCATTCAGCCTCACGAACCATGGTTTTCATGTCCAAACTTGTTTACATTTTTCGCTTGTTTTCTTTTTCAGAGATCTCAGCTTCATTAGCCTCCAAGAATGGAAGGGTAATATCAGTAGATCCATCCCCTCCCTAAGGTATTTAGATGTCACAGGCAACTCCCCCTGGCTTCCAAGCGATAACGTGTTTGCCGTACATTCCATTCGTGTAATTAAGGGGGTAACCT
This sequence comes from Actinia tenebrosa, assembly GCF_009602425.1. The sequence continues at coordinate 228,905 of NW_022258859.1, read as the reverse complement.
GGAGTTCCAGTTGCTACAACTGTACGCTGACCAACGTCCTGCATATGGGCAACACCACTGAAATCATGCCACCGGGACCCGGAGGACCCGGGGGAAATGGTTTTAATAGCTCTTTCATTCAACCTACACCCGACTTCAATCAAGGTAACATGACAGGATTACCCGGGCCAGGAGGTCCTGGAATTACCCCGGGTAACTCACAATCAAATGAAATGGCAAACACATTCTTGAACAAGAAGGGATTCTTTCCATCTTGTAATGAAGTTCCAATGGGGCACTTGTGTATGGCGACTAGTTTTAACTTCCCAAGTGATAATCCACTAGTACTCCCCGGTAAACTCTTCTATGTAGCATATGTGCTAGGAGCTTTAGCTATAATCCTAAATTTCTCCATCATATTCATTTATCTTTACTCAACGTCTATGCGTAAGATTAACTCTATGCTCTTGATATCAAACATGGCGTTTTGTGACGTGTTAGTCGGTGTATATGCCATTATAATCGCTGAAATGAATATATTTAATGGGCTGTTAAATCGAAAGCCTGAAGAGAAACTTTTGACTACATGGAAAATTGATAGACTGTGTATTGTGGCGGGCGTACTGTTCACCTTGGGACAAGTAGTTGCAGTGATCACTGCTCTTTTGCTGACAGTTGACAAGTTTCTATCCATAGTCTACTGCATGGATCCGAATCGTAAACTCAGTCGTCGATTGTCGTTTTTAGTGTTAATACTTTGCTGGGTTGGGGCTTTTATTTACGCGCTTACCCCTCTGTTTCCTACATCCTCTAACATAGTGTACTCCCCCACCTTACTGTGTACTCTGCCTGTGACTGAGGTGAAAGACAGTGTAATCAGCTTTGGCTTACTTGTTGCTCTTTACCTCGCTAATATTCCCTTCTATGGTAAGATATTTTTGTTTGTACGTCGCTCGAGTGTTCGCATGGGTGTTCGCAGAGATGCTGTTCTTGCTAAGAAAATATCGCTGTTAATATTCACTAACATGATTTTCTTTGCTATTCCCATGATCATTATAGTAGTATTCAGCTATGTATTCAAAACTCACTATAAAATTGAAATACGAGATAACAGCGCAGCAACTTGGCGCTATGTCATTTATTATTGGATGCCAGTTTTCTGTCTCTGTATCAACTCCTGTTTGAATCCTTTCTTGTGCGCCTATCGTCAGCGGCAGTTTCGACGGGAGGTCAAAAAATGCGCACGCAATTGTTTCTTAAACAATTTGTGCAAAGCTTTCACGACATTTAGGTCTGATAGCTCAGTGAGAACATCCCAGCCAACTCGAGTAGAAATGTATAAATTAAGTAACATGGAGTCGCAAGCACCATAATCGTATACTTCCTTGCGATTGGGGTATTTGTAAACCATTCACAAGACAGGAGTAAGGGGGATCTCTAAGGTGATATTCAAGGAAGGCTAGTGACGATCCAGTGTTGCGGGTCATCTTCCGTCATTTTATCAAATCCCACAATCCATTAGACCACAAGGTCTTGTTGCGTGTCATCTCCCACAACCCTTTGGATCACGAGGTCGTTTCCAGTCTTCCTTTGGACTCCATTACTCCATTGTCTTTTACTGATCCATGTAAGGTTATTCTTGACTGGTATGGACATGTCCAGTATATATGTCAAGTATATGTCCAGTTATAATCTCAAGTACTTGGACATTTTAGATCCAACATGTCCAGTATATATTATATTTTACCACAAATTGTTAATTTCTCGCGCGCTGATTGGCTAATTTGCAACATCGATAAGAGGACAGACAAATAAGCTGACATCAACGAGCGCACGCTCTTTCCGTTGGTGTTTTTGATCACTAAAAAAACCTCGGAAAAATGCATGTTAGTGAATTTTTTGTGTGGTAAAAAACAAATCGAGGTTCCTTTTCTATGGTCTGTACTCTTATCGAACATGGAATGACGTCAGCATATGATCCAAACTCAAGTGGAACCACGAGCGCAGCGAATGATAAACTTGAAGTACATGGAAACTTTAGATCCAACATGTACAATATATTTTATCTCAAGGTCCTCAACCAAATGATATAACATAGGCCTTTTTTGAGACATGTTATAATGCCATGCATTATGGTATATCTTGGGTATCATTGTTTTATTTATCATAGCTTGTGTTAAGTTTTAAATCGTCTTGTTTGACTAATACCCGCTCGTCAAACAAGTTCTAATTGTGCATGAGTAATAGTCAAAAGAAAACAATAGAAAACGTAGAAGCTCTTTCTACTTTCTGCGTGCGTGTTGCACGACAAGTTCCACTATTTTGTTAGTCGTAATACCGTATCTTTAGGATACTTAGTATGGTGATTGGGCCTTTTATATTGGTTAAACTCAAACATGAACCATTCAATGAAGCGAGGTTCGTACCCTGCATCAGTAGTCTTGGAATGCATCGAGTACTGATGAATAATGAACAAATTATGAACCCATGTAAAGAAAGGTGTAATATAATAGCCGGTGTTAGAATAAGAGGGTTGCCATTAGGTTGGCTAGTCAATCAAAGATCACGTCACAGTGCGTCTACCTATCTCTTTAATAAACAGCTTAGCTTTATTATTATTGTCCTAACAAGTGTAATACCTTATTGTCCAGTATGATATTTTAAACTGTTTTATAGCTGTAAGGATAATATTAAATATATTTAGATATTACAGTTCTGTAAAAATACTTGTATGGTGTAAATATCATTTACGGGCTCAATCACACTTGGACGCAACGTCTTTCCCGTCATTCTCTTGATCATTATTTCTCTGTCCACCATTAGCGTTTCAGAGCTTCGTTTCGCATAACAAATGTTATACTTGAGGGAAAACATTACGTCCAAGTGGAGTTACTATCATTATACGTCACTTCCTGTAATATCCGTGTTTTGACTTGGGAAGGGGGGGGGGGGGGGGGGGGGGGGGGCAACTGACATTAGGAAGCTTGAGGGATCTTGGAGGTATCTTGATTTCTGGTTTCAGATCCTAGAAATAGAGGCTTTGTACCATCACGTGATGGCAGCCATGACAGGAGGCAGGAACAATTGAATCTGGTCTGATCTGATTTACATGAAAAAGAAATCAGTTTCCCAGGGGAGAACGACTCTATTGTCCCAGCCTCCTTTCATGGCTGCCATCACGTAATGATACAAAGCCTCTATAATCAAATAGAAGACTGACTTATCAGTCGCTCAATTAAGTCACGTGATGGTACAAAGCCTCTATAGTCAAATAGAATACTAACTTATCAGTCGCTCAGTCCACTGACTGTCGAGTCTACAAAGTCATTTGATTGATAGTAGTCAATTGTTTCATGAGCCTCAGATTAAAGGTGTTACAATTGTTTTCCCTGATTCTTTATTGTTCTATTTTAAGAGGCAGAGGAAAGCAGCTTATCGCAATAAAATTAAACAAGTATTGCACTATATTAGAACATAATCTTGTACCTTATACAATATATAACCATTCTATAGTAAGCTGTAATATGTTGCCATTGCATGCATTAGGATGTAATCTATAAACAATATATTCTTAATAGTTATAGTATGTTGTTGTAAATAGTAATACTTTGGCGTGGTTAATAAAATGTACAAAATGCACGTATGACTTTAAGTTCATTTGATTACAGTCTCCCTTACACATTCCATTGATTATATTATATATTTTCGTTTTTATATTTTTTACATTACATCACAGTGGCGGATCCAGGAATTTTAGCAAGGGGGGGAGGGGAGGGGGGCACTATTACAAAATCTTTACCAGGGAAGCGATGAAAAGGGAGGAGGCTTGCTAAGAGCAATACTGAGAAATTGGAGCAAAACGGGGGTGTCTATACTAGCGACCCCCTTTCACCACGCCTGGATCCACCCTTGCATTATTAATGTCAAGATCAGGCTTCTTCCTCGTCCAAAGTGTGCATTTAGAACAGCATACATAGACCCCCTCGATGAGCGTTACGCTCTTGGGGTTAATGTTTCGATAAAATATGTTTAAATAAAAAAAAAAAGAATAATAATAATTTAAAAAAAAGAACAGCATACAAGCGAGGCTAAGGGGCCAAAAGCAGACAATTGGTTTTCTTCAAGTGTTGTGATTGGATGGCGGTAGCATGTGCTAACTTGTTCTTTAGTTGGATTAGGATAGAATGATTATTCTCAGTTCCTTTGAAATCATCTTCCTCTTATTTGCTGTCATGAAATATACTACCATATATTCAGATTCTCAATAACATTCACAATAAAGCGATCTTTCTAACGGATCACCAATGGACCCTTCTCAAAATTATCTTTAAGCGAGGCTAACATAAAAATACAAAAGCAATCGCACTTTTTCTCAAACAATATAATAAACTTTATTTGAATTCAAATTTGTCAATGGAATTTGTGTCATTTCTTTCCAAGGTTTGTATTTTCAAGTTACTTTCTCGTATCCAAGGTAAGTTTAAGAAGAGTACATTAGCCAATGTACAAATGCGATATGGGCTCCCTGTGGTGAGTCATGCAACTGAGACCAAAGCACTGCTAACCCAGTCTACTGATTGTTATGCACTTCCAGAATGTACATAGCTATAAACATAGCATATAACGATGCTACAATATCTACGCCACTATTCCAGGTGCCGTTATAGATTTCCACTAAATACTTTCWTTTTTTTTTTGTATCAAGCGATAAAATTGCGACCACATACTACAAATCAGTATATATTGACGAGAGTCGGTACCGATAAAACTAGTCTTCGAGCCAGGCACATGTCTTGTCTATAATCAGTTTGGCTGTTACTATGACTTTATCGCTGTGGCTGTGTTTGTCTAACCAGGCTTCATTAATGGAGCTTCTTTTCTCTTACTTGGTATGTCTGTAACCTTACACAGCAAAACTCTTTCTGTATTCGGGAACGGCATATCGGAGCTTGTCCGGCCTATTCGACGTTGATTTTCCATCCCCTGGACGGTTTGCCTCTCTACCTCATAAAGATCGACTCTACTCGCCGAGGAAGTCATTCGGCTTGACTTTAAGGCTGAGAAAGCTCTACGAAGACGCTCTGGAAGCCGTCCTCCAAAACAGATGCGATCGATCAACTCTCGCTGGAACCTCTTGCGTCTAAAGGCGTAAAGAAATGGATTGAGTACCGAGTTCATACCAAAAAACATAATAGGAAGCCAGATGTAAACGATGTGATCCTTTGACGAGCCATCTAGTATTATATCTGAATGGCTACCCAAGATAAACACGTTGACTACCAGAAGAACCATAGGAACCACGAAGAACAAGAAGTTGGAACCAACCATGATGGAAACCTGCTTGGCTAACGCAGCATTTCTGTGCAGTCCCACTGCAGCACTGGATCGACGAACGTACAGGAATATGCGTAAATACATGGGTAGCATTAAGATATAGTTTACGGCTACGATAACCAAGGGATAGATGATAAATGTGGGGTTCTTTCCATCCGTCACTGGCATTGTACACATGAAAGACGCACTATATTTCAGGTTGAAGATGCCAAAATACGGTGAAATAGCAAAGAGGAAGGATCCAATCCACGTGACAAGAAGGACAACGAAAGTATGCTTCTTTCTCAGCCTAACATCAGGTTTCATGCAGTAGACTATGCAAGTGTACTTTTCAATGGTCAAAAGCAAGGCTGTTACTAATGATACGATTTCTCCAACTGTTAGAAGAATGGTTGAGCCTTGACAATGACGAGTGTAAACATCTCCTATGGTGCTTGCATTTTGTCCGTCCTGCGAGATACTTTGTGCATTCTGTTCATGCGTTGCAAGAAAGACGTTGTGTTTTGAAATCAAAATAACATAGATGCTGATTAGTATGTCACAAGAAGCCATGTTGGCTATTAAAATCATTGACATCTCTCGGCGCATCGCTTTGGACAGAAATACATTAACCAAGACGATCAAGTTCAGCGAGAAAGCCAAACTTCCAACGGCATAACAACCATAGAAGTACTTCCCTCTGTCATAACTTCTTTGCTTTAGTTGTTTTATTATAGCAATTGTTTTAGGCATACAGACTGGCTCACACATTTTTTTCAAACACGTATCAGTGAAGCTCACTTGAAAGCCTTGGAATTCATACAACATGGCAGTATTACATTCCAAATCATCAGGAATGTCACCAGTTAAAGTATTGTTTGTCCTTTGCAGTAAACAGTTGACACAATCATGGCTCCATTTCACCCCCCTGACTTCACTAAGAGTAGTCACGTTGAGAAGTCTCTTGTCTGGCTTCCAATGCACGTTCCCAGTCAAGTCAATTATCCTTAGGGAGGGTAGCTCGGAATAAATTTGTCCTTTCCAGTCACTAAGAATGTTATCAGTGAGATTCCTAGGTCAAATAAGACAATTATTGAATCATTACCGACTGTAGATAAAGGGTTTCCAGGACCAAAACTTTTGCAAATGCGCTATACTAACACAAGAGAATATGAAGTATACTAATATTCTCTTGACTAACAGTATAACTTACATACTGAACTCCTTCTCCATCAGTACTAGGAAGCCTGGGTAAAGCATGCATATAGTGGGTACCCTGTGTTTCATACTTACAATATCTTTAGTCCAATAAGATCTTTGAATGCCCTTTCTTCTATTACGGTGATCTGGTTTCTTGCTAAAGATCTGTCACACGCGGGGAAAATAATTCAGTTTAACTTGAAGAAACATACTGGTCCGTCGATCTTTTTAGTAGGAACTAAGTGCTATCAATGCAGGGCATTGATTGGGCACTCGCTCTATACTTTTGTGTGGTGCCGAGCAATTTGTAGACGGCAAAGAGGATGTAATAGAACCAAACATTAACAATCGCAACAAACAAGATCAAACTTACAGAATCTCTAAGTTGGTCAAATTAACGAACAATTCTGAAGGAATCCTTGTCAATCCACAGCTGGATAAATCCCTAAAAATCCACCAATAATAGTAAAAGCATAAGTAATAATAGTAAAAGTATTAGTAATAATAGTAAAAGTATTAGTAATAATAGTAAAAGTATTAGTAATAATAGTAAAAGTATTAGTAATAATTAATAAATAATGAAAG
>NW_022258859.1:207145-221728 GCF_009602425.1 Actinia tenebrosa | reverse complement strand
CAATAATAGTAAAAGTATTAGTAATAATAGTAAAAGTATTAGTAATAATAGTAAAAGTATTAGTAATAATAGTAAAATTATTAGTAATAATAGTAAAAGTATTAGTAACAATTAATAAATAATGAAAGTGATAACCCGTACATGCAAAGAAATAATTCAAGGAGACCCTTTCCTGTTGCATATGTAGCTGGTTTGTTTAATTTCAGCAGGTGCTGTGATACTAAGTGTTTTCTCTCATTAAGCGTCTTTCAGCTCAACGGTTTCTGCTCGAGAACGCGCAAATTCACATGAAAACACGTTGCTTTGCCAAAAGTAAACATTTTCCCGATCGTTCTGTCGGCACCATCTAACTAAAGTCAGAATTCTTTACAACTCTTTTCTAGCATTCTACACTTGTTTTTTATATTTTTCAGTCAACGAGTAATACATGCTTTTAATTTTGTCGTTGTTCGATTTTTTAATCAAGTCTTTTTATAATTACCCATACCTTCACCCAGTCAAATTGGATCAAATGTTCTTATTTCTTTTTCCATCCAAGCCTCGTTCATGTTTTTTAATAGATCTTATACCTGTTACTTGACGTAGCATCAATTATTCGCCGTGTTTAATCACTTGAATTATTCTTTGCCCTATTTGTAAAGCACTTGGAGATTTTTCCGGGTGATGATAAAATCTCATTTTAAAGTCAAATAAATTAAATTAACCATCAGAAAATAGCTTTAGGTTTTACTTAATAAAGAAGCAGTAGTTTTATCTCGTAGACATGTTATTTGCTGCATTTTTCTTTTCTCACATTTATTCATTCATTTATTCATTTATTTATTCATTCATTCACTTACAGTTTTCTGGTGTCTTTCGACAAGATCTGAGAACCAAGGTTAGCCGCATTAGTGACATTACGCACAATATTCAGCAGGCCTTTTTCTTGCTTTTCGCATATGCAGATGTTTGGGCAATGTATCTTCGGGAAAGTCGGCCCAGAACAAACGATGAGACTGAATAGGAGCCAATACACTCTGCTGTAGATCATGGTGAATGACTGTCATGGTAAGATGAAATTAAATATGAAAGATTAGAAATAAGAAAAAACTCTACTCTAAAACGCCCCGAAAACTGAGAGGACTCACACTGAAAGCATCGTCCTGGGAAATACTGTATCCCAGTTTATCAGCGATTAAACCAATTCATGTAACACTCGATTACTTGACTGATGATCAGAAATATTCTAGTAAAGCATCGTTTCTTACCTTTATTCGTAACTCGTACTAATAATAGATAGACTCCCATCAATATTTATTAGCTGGGGAATCAATACCTGCCTGTCTGCCGTGTGAAACCTCACGACTGATGGCTGTCTAACTGCATGGGAGTCATATTAATGGCTTCAAGTACAAGCAACTTGACACCGGAATTGTGGCGAAACTAAAGAATTTGCAAGTGTAAAAGAGAATGGAAGAGAAAAAAACAGTCAAAGAGCACTTTTAATTTATTCACTAAAAGTGAAAATCAACAATAGGAGGATAATATTCATCACGTTTTCTAGTGGTCATTATCTTGTTTGCACTGAACATAAACAAATATTTCTTTTTTTCCTTTTACAAGTCTCCTATTCTGTAGGGAACGGCCCCACTTTCTTATGTTGTCTTAGTATGAGTTCTGTTGTGAAGAAAAGCAGAGATTAGCCTAGCTTCCAGCCTTTAAAAGGTGCCTCGTCATTCCTGCGCCATGCAAATCATAAATCTTTTCAAATTGATTAAATAATTATCTAAAACAATTAGGTAAAATAATTTTAGATTAATCTGCGCAATTTGTTCACGAGGGTCTTAATAGGCCAAGGAAGGAGCTTTTGATTGTAGTTTTCTAGGTGTTCTTTTTTACATGAACGAAGTCTGGATATCGCTGTATAGAATAAGATGAGACAACATTCGATAGGATATCTCTAAGGAATCGAACAGGAAGTTACTTCATGCCGTTAACGACTGCAGGGCTAAGCGAATGCTAAACTGATTGTATGATTATCTTGAACGAGAACACTTCATAATTACATGAATTAATTATTTATAATGCGCGTTTGTAGACGAAAACAGGAAGATGGATCTAGATCTGTGTTTGAATATGCAGAACATGAGCTTATATCGGTGGAACTTCCGAAAACATAAAGTAATCTTAAGAAAGTATTTGAAAAAATCTGAATAAGAAACACCGATTAGATAAGGTCCAATCATTGTTATCTTCTTTTCTCTCTTTTTCCCCTTCTACCATTTATTTCCAGGCCTCAGCAGGATCAGTTAAACAGTAGGATTACAACAAGGATCTGTAGAACACACAACCAATCCAATAGTTTTATGCACTTTGAAAACAGTCAAATCTTTACCTGTAATATAATATGCTGCTTTTCAGTTCTAAATATATACGACTAACAGACAAATCTTTACCAGTCATATAGCTGTTTGAGCAGCTTCAACTATACGAAAACATGGAGTCCCACTTTTAGCTTTACTGCGTGTTTTTCTTTTCGAATCGTGATTTTCCACAAGAAAAAAAAAAAATGAAGACACTTGATTTTTACTAATTGATTTTCAGCTGATATTCTTATTCTAATAAACATAATGTGAAACTTCAAACCTGATTCATATATTTGTTTGTTTAAATGTATCATCATGAAAAAAAAAATTAATTTGATCGATGAAAGGTTGAAAAGATGAGAAAAGAGAATTTTCGTTTCAACTGAAACAAATTAGTAAATATTTTGAGGCTTACCTCCTTGAAAGTGATAAAAGGTTTAAACACTCATCGCCTGCGTACGTGTGGACTGTTTTCTTTTCTGAATACATGTGGATTGCTTGGAAAGGAGCATAACTCTTTAACAATAACTCGAAAAAATTCCTGTTTATTACGTCAGAGGTCGTGCTATATATTGAAACAAGCAGGACAGCTGAGTACCCAGGCCTCTAACCCTGAAGCCTTGTAACACACCAGTACCAAATGACATGCAGGAAGTATCAATAATATACACCAACAATACAATAGATTAAGATTATAACAATTATTATCCATGCATTCTCAGTACGCCAGTGACGACTATTACTATAACATTCTCAGGCCTTACACTTGGCTTCAAAATAAATAAATAAATAATGTAACGGTTTTACGTGCAAAAGAAATTTCCAGTTTAGACTTTATTACTTAACTTTTCCTGTTTATATTTATTTCGTGTTTAGAATTGAGATGCGGAGAGTCATGCTTGCACATATAATGTAAAATCCATCATTGTGAAACATACGTGATCCTCTTTCGTTTCGTTCTATACTCATGCAGTAAATCCAAATATGAGTTAACAGACTAGACAGTTTTAATTTTGTTTAACATATTTCGGAAGCATTAAGTCAGGTGTCACCTCTAAATCAAGTAAATCGTGTACTTATTTTGGAACTGACAATCTTTTAAAACTGCTCTGTCGTGTACACGGTACATTGGCCGCACGCAAACATCGCAAACAAGAAATCAGTCTTAAATGCTGACTAGAAAATAGAGTGTTTTGAAGAAATTATTTCAGATTCATTTCAGCGAATTGTCAACACTATAAATTGGTCGATTTTTTCACCTTTAACTTGTTTAGTCGAATCCTATCGCCGGAACTTATTAAGCCGCATCACGAAAATGATTGGTTGATTTTTGCGTGTCTTTGCGTAATTAATAAAAATGATTATTAATATAATTAATACTCATTAATGAACTTTATATGTTTTTGATTCAACTACTAGGGTAAGTATGTTTGCACAGATAACTGGATTTGATGGGACATCTTTTTCATCATTTACGAATGATAACCTTTTACAAGTAAACAAGACTATCTAGTTGAGCCAGTTTAACAAGGTATCATCGGCTTTCACAGGGTTTAAGCATTTTTCACTAGAAATAGTCGTGACACATTCTATGCTGATTTTGATTGTGAAATAAATGTTATTATTTTTAGCTCTATAGCCCGCCCATGATTAATCCTAACACTTCCTGTTGAAACAACTGTTTATTCTTTTCATTCCACTCGTCATACATAGTAGTTAATGTAATACATGTAACAAGTCTAAGGCATTCTTTCTAGTTTCATGATCATCATTCTGCTGCAATGTTTTCATCGAATATATCTAATGATTAAATGAAGCATTTGTCTTCTGCTACTCTGAATGTATGTATGTTGCTTGTTACTCAGTCGAGATAAACTTAACATGCCTTATTTTTTTCTAATCGGCACGTTACATTCAAAATGAAGTGTACTGTTAACAGGGGGCGGATCCAGAAATTCAAAAAGGGGAGGTTCCAAAATAACCGCACCCAGAAAAAAGCTGGTAAGATTGGCTTCACAAATGTTGGTTCCAATTTCACAAAAGAAAGGTACCTTGGATCCGCCAAAGCTTAATTAGATTCATAGTTCAACTTAAACAGCCCCAAGGATGAAAAAGTTATAGTCATGTTCAGCAAACATCACTGACGACAGATGTTATTGCCAGCAAGCGGTTCCTTACCCTTCGCTTACTGAGAGAGAAAGACATGGATAGTCCAACCAGAATATATATATTTTTCGCTTTGTCTTTGTAATCGTTTTAATTGAAAATACAACATCATATGAGAAATTTTGTTCCTCACCTAGCAACGGTAACTATGGGCTCATGGAACTATCAATAAATGGGTAAGAAGAATCGAGACAAGTTGACACTCAGACCGCAATATGATATGTACCCGTTTAACGCGGTTAGAAACAGTCATTAGAGACTTTAAGATTCTCGTTTACGGACTGATCGTGAAACGTCAGTTGACCATTAAAAATTCCTTAAAATTAATGAAAATGAATATCAAAATTCTCCAAGATAAACAAAAGAATATTTGTTTTTAGTGAGAAGATTTGCAAGGGTAAGGTGAAATACAGAAAAACGATGAAAATGTGGTCTTGTTTGCCGTTTGCGTGTATTTGAATGGAAAAGCGACCTGAAACAGACTTTTAAAGTCCTTTTATGCAAACTGCATAGCGATCTGAAGACTCGGGTTTAAAAGCATTGCATAAGCCGATAACTCATTCGTTGTTATTAAGGAAAATACTTTGAACGTTCTCTTGCTTCCACTGAGTTCGGTTAGGTGGAAGTTTGGTAGTGTTTGTTTCCTTACTGTATGATCACTTACTGGATGCGGAGTCACTAGATTATGCCAGTGCTGTTTAAAACCGTCGTGTAACCGTCAAACAGATAATATATGTGACTGGACTAAGATTATCAAGAGATTCCGGTTTTTTTTCGGATCCCATTTTTTCAGTTTCCATTTTCCAGTTCATGGCAATATTTTGAAGCTTATAACTGTCGATTATAATTGCTGAGTCGGTCTTCCCAGCCCAGGAAGTACCTGTCTCCTTCCTCAATTCGTCTATTTATCACAAATATTTAAACCCAAAAGGATTAATAATGATAATATGTACTTTAAATCGCATTTCCGTTCATCGTTATTGAAATACCTAACCTTGCCTCAGGGTAGTCAGGGTAGTCAGAAAGAGAAATTACTAAAAAATGAAATTACTTATGGTGTACATATTGCCTTTGTATTCCAGATATTGTGGGATGTTTAATATTATATTCGTACAATCTAAAACAAATTGTATCCCTATCAAAAACGAGCACCTCCAGTATTGTTATTACTCAAAAAACGCACTCTCAAAGTTGTTGATATTGTTCAGAATTAACAAATTAAAACAGGCATTTTTCAGAAAGTCAGACCAACCTATTTACACGACTGATAATTTTCGTTTTTCAAACAGCTCTTGATAATATCCGATCAACTTGAAATTCTTTTTTTATTAATGTGGAAAAGTTCAGTCTAACCAGAACTAACCTTGTGATTTTCGAGGAGAATTTCACGGCGTTTACTAACACAAAAACTGATCAAAGGTTTTGCTCTCAATCATCAGTTCTACTGCTCACCTCATCCGCGGCCTTCAGTTGATGAGTATTTGTATGCTATACTTAATAGGATTTTAGTCAATCTTGTTAAATAAACAAACCAAAAACAAAAGCCTGTTATTTGATGGAGATCAGTTAGCGTCGACCAATAGAAGGTGAATAAGAAGCGGTACATGCAATCAAGTTCCTTTTTCTTTCCTTGTTGAATAGCCTTGGCACTTCCCTCCCTTGCACTACATGTCGTATGAAAATGTGCAATATACCCTTGTTGACATGACAACCATTGAATTGCATTGGTTTTTGCGGCTGTTTTACGGGACATATTTTCAAGGTGGAGTCTATTTCGTCCCCTAAACATGCCCCAAAATACACTGCAATATAAACTCGAGCCAACTTATTTCTCAACTTTGGAACGGCAAATAAAATAATGAACTATTTTAATTTGCATATCATCTCATCACCTTACCCCACATCACCTCAACACACCTCATCTCACTTCACATCACCCCACATCTCATCATTTCACCTCATCCCACCCCACATCCCACCGGCACCACCTCACCCCACATCCCACATCACCTCACCCCCAAATCACCTCACATCACCTCACCCTATTTCAAATCCTCTCGACTCCACATCACCTGTAACCTAACCTCACATTATCTCACCGTACCCCATCACCTCACCCCAAATCACCTCACATCACCTCACCCTATTTCACATCCCCTCGACTCCACATCACCTGTAACCTAACCTAACCTCACCTCACACCACCACACCTTGTTGAACATAGAGTAGTGAGCTCCAAGACAAGATAGAACCAGCCAGGAAACAGGTTGTGAGTTTATGTATGTGCGCGCGCAAATTCTGAATACGCCAATGATGACTTCGCAACCCTTCCGCCATGCAGCACCTTTTGATTCATGACACGGAGATTCAGATAACAGTGCATATTACGTCACCTCTGTACGTCCCCTCTTCAAGGAAAGGATAGTGGTTTTAGTTATCTAACTACTTCACCCTGATTCCTGAACATGACATTTGTAAAACTGATTGGTTTATCAAGCTTCGTGTAGGTTTTACATGTGACACGTGCAGCACACACCCTTAAGAGATGGTGCATGGCATGTGTTTATTTGATAGATCGATCTATGCGGCAGTAATCATGTCACGGTAGACCGTCTGAACCCCCTAGGCCACTGCTTTATTCTTACCGCATACAAATATCATGTCATAACATCCATCCGGCGTGATTGGCCCCCAGGACCTAAAGCCACTTTGCGAATCAGTAATGATGGGGAATGTTTTTTTTTTCAATTTTCTTTTTAATTGAGATTCAATAATTTTCGTGTGTTTCTCGTTCGTTTAAGATTAATTCAAGTCGCATGAATTCCTTGATTATCGTTGATCCATGAACGTACTTTCAAACAGTTAACTCGCTGGACATTTAAAAGTTTCGAATCGTCGTTTCAATCATTATGTCATCAATGGATAAACAAATAACCATTTGTCGTAATTTTGAACCAATGAAAAGCTGTCATCCAATGAGACGACTGGGAACTAGGTTTTGATTGGATAATGAGATTATCTTACGTCACATGAACGCGTGGAGCAGCCCAGCTGTTTTCATTTGGCTTATTTTTACTGTCCAAAAGACATCGCTTCGTGCGTGCTCTCTGCTTCCTTTAATCAAGACAGTAAAGTAAACGGGATGTTTTAGTTCCATAATTTTTTAATTTGCGGCATTTCCCAAATAAAAGAAAGAATTCCGCTTGTCAATAAAATCTTTGGCGTCCATCAAATGAAAGAACGTTTGTTGAAAAGAGGATATTGAAGAGCATGAGTGACAACTTTAGTTCTCTCGACGTTTTTTTTCATGTGAAAAAACGTAACGTATTGTGAAATCTGTGCATGTCTAACGCAGCCTTCCTATCATGTGCCAGTAATCTGAGCCATTAAAAGAAAAAAGGCGAGTACAGGGTCGAATTGGGTTACCTTCTCTAGCCGGCCTATTTTAAGACTTAAAAAAAAGGAATAGACAAAATGATAGCCAGCATTGATTGTCTTCGTTCCCCCCAACCATTTTCTCTCTTCAAATTAAAACATCAGATACTATAAGGTGCATTATGAACACGTCAATAGAAGTTTGACTAGATTATTTATCATTATTATGATTATAAGAACGTTCAAAACAAAGGTGGTTTCTCTTTTGAGCTGCCTATCATCCTTGAGAAAGATATTTTACATGAAATTCATATGCATTGTATCATAAATGTATTGTAATTATCTTTCATATTCCTCTTTTTACGAAATTTTCTCAATATGTATTCTCTTGGATGAAATAATAATTAAATGATGATGATGATGTAGTTGGACTGCGTCTGCCGTTCTCATTCCTCCGATGCAGCTAAGCACATGTTTTTATCTAGCGTACGACAAGTAGAATACTAATCGAGGACACATAGTTTGCGCGCGTAATTGGGAGTCAAGTTAAAACTTTGATTGAGTTTTTAGGTGCAGCGAGCCAGATATCTTCTCTTTTATAACATTAACCTTCACCCTGTTCAATCCTTAACTTTGATTAAAACAAACTTCTGGTAAATACACGCTAGAGATTCATTACCAAAGAATAGATAAATACCCAAAGACGCATCTTGAGACACTCAGCGGCCCAAGTCACGCATCTATCATTCTTTCCTTGCCGGAAAAATAAAATAAAAAAAAAAAAAGAATAAAGTAGTATCTTTAATCATGATTCGTTGCGGAGATCGACCGGGACATACGAGGTCTACGCTATGGTGGCGGACGTTAGCAGCGTTTGCATGGCAACGGACACGACCAACACTGAGTCATTTTACTTGTTATCACATTTACTCAAAGATGAAATTTGAAAAAAACACCATATCCTAGATAGGTTCAAACCTTCTATTCTAGAGATAATACGTCCCTGATACATGTTTGATATGAAAACATTGAATTATCAATAACGCGGAGCACCAATCAATCAAACAAGCACCCGCTGTCAACTTTTAATTAAGTAAATTTACGTACAGTGTTTTTATTAAGAATATGACATTCATAGCTGTCCTGTCACAATTTGTGGACACATTATTTGAGCAGGTAATCTGGTCTTGTAGTGCAACTAAGTGTAGTTTAGCAAGTGTTCAATCGTCTCGGCACATCTCTGGTCTCCGCCGAGTCAATTCTTGGAACTACAGAATGACTTGGTAGTAGTGAAGTCTTTCCGTAGTTTCAATTTTCACCCGATTTTCTTCCTTCCACAAAACACCCTCAGTCTCAGTCCCACATGTGATCATTAGTAACTGTCATCAGCTTAAATTGATGTCACAAACAAATAAACTAAATTAATGGCTACATTGAACTGAAAACTGCACAAGGATTTCCGTCCTTCCTCGATGGTATAGTCTTGACGTACGGACATATACTGACTTTACACATACGTTGGCTACATGGTCGACCACACGGTCATGTACAACAAGTACTAAAAAGAGGGGCCAATTATCAGCGCCTTTAATTAATATATATACATATATACATTGTAATTTGAAGATGATTAATTTGTTATTGTCAAAGGCTTGTCGCCACATTTGGGCGGTAGCCTAATCCGGCTGAAAATGCATTAAAAATTAAAAACAAATGATTAAAAAACACTAACGTATTTCAACGTCCATGGTTGCGGGTTGATAGAATTTAACAGTAATACAAATTCAACTTAAACATGTGTTTTTTTAGGTCCATCATTTTCTTCGACAAATCTCTAGTCGCCATGCACATAGCCGGAGTGGTTCGAGGGAACTGGTAAGGACTTCTCCATATTACCCGAGTAATAGCTCGTGTGCCATTCTGGGGTTAATAATAAGCTACCTTTTTTTAGACCAAACATATGAACGAGGTACACAACCGAGATAATGTCATCTATTCCCTTTTCTTAGTTGTTGTTGTTGTTTGTTTTTTTTTTTACATTTTCAATATTTTGAATATTATTGGTTGTATGCATTTTTACGAAATAATAACGTTTGTTTTCAAGTTAACTTTACCTGCCACTGTGTAGTAGTTAGATTATTTTAAACAAATGGCTTTTTTTAAGTTCGAAGGGTTTATTCAAAAGATACAAATGGGAACATTAGAAATGTGAATGAGACAAGAAAACCTTTCAGTGTTTCGTATCGTTACCTCCCATGCGCCACCGGCAGAGAGAAATCCTCTTTGTTCAATTTTAATTTCTATAAATATTTTGTCGCCTCATTCATTCATTTCGTGACGAAATGTCACGAAAATTTTATTCTAAATAAGAAAAGAACAGATAAAATTCGTATGCCCCAAATTAATTTCTTTTGTTAAATGATAACCGCAAGATTTCCCACTGCGAACCTATGCAGCGAAAAATAAATGAAATTGATATTAATAATAAAGAGAAAGCTAGATAAACTGGTAATTTCTAAATTACAGATTCTTAATTAATTTTTTTTTTATCATGTATTTTTCGCTTGGCAATTTTCTGGCCGGGATAGCTAACGTGATATTTCACGTTTTTAATCCGATTATTAGACATAAGAATCACCTTTTATCCCAGATAAACCCAAAACTAGAAATGAATATTACTAGATTTTTACAATATTTCAAAAAGCTGTTCATTTGTCAAGGAGTTTATTCACAAAAATTAGCGCTGGTTTGCCTTGTTCAGACGTTCGAATAAGATGTTTTTGTTGCTTAAGAAAAAGAGCATTAGACTGTCTCGCCATTTCACATATTAAGAACTTCAAAATTGTCATTTTAAGTCCAAAATTGTGACGAAAATGAGAGACAAGCCGAAGGGCAGTATATTTGTTTTTCTTGTTTTTTTCACCGCCTTCACTTATCACTTTGCCTTTGTCTTGACCCATCATCCAACACCTGGTGTCTGTTACTATGACAACCAAAATGAATATTGACGCATTGTCTCAAAAGTGTCCGCCATCTTGGAAATGTTGAATTATGTTTTATGGCTTCGTTTGTTCTCTATGAGTTCATTATAAAATTTATTCCCAGTATTTAATCTGGCTTAAATTCTCTTGAAGCTATTTCAATCGACAGAAGTTTGATAACGGGTGATTTATGCTATCTTGTTTGTAAATTTATTGGAAGTTGGATATGCTAATGAAGAATACGAGCTGTCAATCAATCTGAACCCACGCGGAAAATATTGACACGTCGTTGCTTAAAACACAAGTTGAGTGGCAGCTCGAGAACACGACCGCCAACCGCGCGTAACACTCTTTCACAAAAAACGTAACAGCTATCCCGAAGGACATAAACATCACTAACTCTATTCAGCTGGGGAAACCTGTTTCTAAGTAATACTTTGAATTTAAGAGTGCCAAAGGCGGCCTAGCGTCTCGTTTTGATCGACCAAATTCGAGCACCGTGAGACGACATCTTGGATTGTTTGCCGAAGGAAGACGGAGCTAAGAGGTTCTATGGAAGGAAATGATAGATTGATGCATACTTCTGCCCCGATGCCAGTGAATTCTGTATCGATGATGCATGGCCAACAGGGAGCTGAGATGAAACAAACCGAGGAATTAGACGGACGTAAGCAAGATATTGGCGATATTTTGCAGCAAATTATGAGCATCACAGATCAGTCATTGGACGAAGCACAAGCCAAGTAAGTGCACGAGTCAACTGTGAAATCGAACACCGTTTGCTGTTCGAATAATCGAGGCATCAAGTTTGAGTCACGGTGACAAGAAATCGTTCATTCTTCTGATTGTGTATACTATTAGCTGTCCAGAAGTCCATGCTTTATGTTAATGTATTGTTTTCTCAACACATTCACATAGGAAACATGCTTTGAACTGCCATCGCTTGAAGCCCGCCCTTTTCAATGTTCTCTGTGAGATCAAGGAAAAGACAGGTAAGCTTCTTCACGTTCACTCAATTAAAATCGTAGCTTCAACGCTTATCCCGATCAAGTGGCTTTGCTATCAGTTTTGTGGTCGTAGCATAGGTAAATCCGCCCCGTGGACGTTCTTCATTCAAACGTTGCTTGTGTGGCGAGCGGTTTACGATTTCTCTTGCCCTATGATCCCGCCTAATTTTGGATGAAATTTTCACTTACGTTCTGAAGTCTGATGTCGGTTTTCGCTTCTGCGATCTGACGTTCTTTTGATAGTATTTCCGTCTAGTATTGGCACCTACAACAAAGTACGTACCAGAGCAAGTTATAAACATTTTGAACGGGAAATCATGCAGGGCTACGGGTATAACATGTATATAGTTGATCGAGTGAATGCTCATATACCTTGGCATCAGAGAAGACAGATTGATTGTCTATATCACTGTATTTTTTATTTAAAATAATATCTTAGCGGTCAATCTTTAATCCTTAGAAGGACAAGTTAAATCGTTGACAGAATTCGATGGCGTCTAGTACATAAGGATCACAAACGTGTTTTTGAGAATTTGACACACAATGGGTAATACTAGTTGTGTTTATTCTTTGTTGAAAACAAAAGACCACATTTCGTTTTAAAAATCACTCCTCTTTCAGTCAAAACTTCTGAATTTCTTAATTATTCTTTAATTCAGGTGTAATGAAAGCGTCAAAATAGAGCCTACAACAAAAGAATTGTTTTTGATTATTGTTGTAGTTGCCCTTTGAAGAAAAACTGGAACTATTCTGCCTAAATATTTCTTATTTATTTGATCTTTGCTTTTTACTTTTACTGTTACATATTTATTATATGTTTTAATACAGGAGCAATGCCGTTTTTCCATGGATCTTGAATACAAGAAGTAATGTTTTAAATGACAAAAAGCAGTTTGAGAAAGAAAGCATTTAAGCTATTTGGTTACATGTAGCAAGCATGCTCTAACTGGTAGTTTTTGTTACAATGAAATCAAGGTTGTTTTTGCGAAGCTCCACTTGAAAAACTTCGTTTATCAAATGTTTTATCACGAGATGTCTTTCTACACCCAAACCAATCAGCTGCATTCATCGACAGCTTGTAGTCCTTTCTCATTCAACTCTAGAAAAAAGTTTCTAATGAGAAAAATCACTTATGAGGTTAAGGGATATTGGCTCTGTCATTGGTTGGTTTTATTTCCAAAAGATTGATAGCCTTTTGACTACATCAGACCATAATTCACTCAAACAGTTCATTAAGGGCCTTGTCACGACAATGAGAATGAGAAGAAAATTAGTTTGAGAGCTTGGCTTCGTTTTGTGTTTCTTTTTCGATTGGAGAGTCAATTAGAAGTATGATTAAGTTGAGCTCTATTCCAATAAAAAGAAGTTTATGGATCCTGTATGGTATTTGTTCAGCTGTTCTTGTTGAGGTGTGTTGGATGCTCACTATTTGCTTTGATCTGTTGAAAATAACTTCATTTGTAAAACACATTAAATTACACTATGATAATCTCAGATGGGATTAAAAAGAAAACTTTACATCATCTTATTCTTCACTTTTATGACATTGTTTTAGGAAAACGTTTTTAATTCACAAGTAGATTAAGAAAAGATTATCCCAATGACTTTCCTTTAACAGCTATTTATTTTTGCACTCTTGTCTCTCGAGTACAGATAGAACAAAAAATATTAATATTTTTCGAAAAAGAATGTTTTATTGGCTTTCGTGATGGCCTTAATCAAGACTAACATGCTGAAGTGGCGTTCAGTGGCCTCTGAAAATTCAAAAATTAAACGAGACTTACCTGTAAGGTGAAGTTTGATTGGAATTCTACGAGTCATTGGTCGGGAGTGTGGGAGTTACGTGAGAGAGCGCACGAACCCGGGAGATCAATATTCAACTGCGAGTAATCATGCAAATAGATCAAGGGTGGGTATAAAAGCATAGAAAACTATATGGGTGGGCACGTAACTCCCACACTCCCRACCAATGACTCGTAGAATTCMAATCAAACTTCACCTTACAGGTAAGTCTCGTTTAATTTTTGAATTCTACTTCATCATTGGTCATTGGTCGGTGGGAGTCACGTGAGACTTTAAAGCTGCATGATTATGAGCTCAACACCATGCAACCACAATAATAACTGTATAACAGACAAATATTTATTTGTGTGAATCACAAACTTTAAGTAATTCATTGCCAAAGTTTTCAGTATTAACAACAGGCATATTGTAGAACTTTTGAAAAGTGTTTTCACTGGACCATCCTGCACTTTTCATAATAGTCTCAAGAGATATGTGTCCTGCCTTAGCACCTGAAGTAGCTGCAGCCCTAGTGCTATGAGCACTAAACACACTTGTATTAACTCCAGCCTTGCCTAACACATACTTTATGCAGCGGCTGATTGTATCAGCTGAGGCAGGCTGGTGTGGCTTTTGATAAGTTATTAGCAGCTGATCCTTGTTTGGCTGTCTTAAACCACTTGTTCTCTTGAGATATTCAAACATGTAGGTAACTACGCACAGGCGATTGTCTGGTTGGTAGSCAAGGAACTCAACTGTGGAGAGATGCCTTCCAGGTCTGGATGTTTTTAGCAATGTTTTAAGTACAAATATGCACTTGTCAGAGGTTAAGTGCATGTCAGACACTGTCAATGAATGTAACGTTTGGCGTCTCTGCCCTGATAGTAGTGCCATTAACATAACTAACTTGTGGGTCAAGTCTTTCAA
>NW_022258859.1:178769-196127 GCF_009602425.1 Actinia tenebrosa | reverse complement strand
CCCCCCCCTCCCGCTGGGCAACCCCCCAGGCTTTGACTTTTTTGGAAAAAATTGGTCAAATTCCCCACCATGTGGCCCAACAAAATCATCAAATGCCCCACCGTTCAGGCTCCACTAAGTGGTCAAATGCCCACCCCTCCAGTCCAATGAATCTCTAATTTTACCTAAAATGTACAAAACTGAGCCTGTATACATCCACCAAGTTTCATGCTAAGTACCTTTTTTATCATTTATAGCTTTAATTTTATAAGAATCGAGACTTGAAATCTTTGCCGACTTTGGAATTAGCGTAAACACATTTATTGTTTTGGACTCCAAAAACTTATCTTCATCTACTCGTTCTGTACTGTCATCCACATTGAAAAGTTTTGCTTCTTTTTCTTCTTAATTCCAAGCTTTTCTCTCGATGTTTCTCAAAGAAGCGACAAGTATAAGATTGTATTTTGAAACCAAATATTTGTACAGTGGCGATTCGATTTCAATGAGATCGTAATCAATTTGAAGTTCAACCTTTCTTTTGAAAAGAGTGCGCAAAGGAATCCACCAAAAAAGCTTTTCTAACTTCTCTTGTGCCATCCCAGATTTTAAATAAAGGTATTTTTTTGTAAATTCACAGATGAACCAGAGTCCTCTAAGCACGATCCAAGCGTATAATTTTGCAATACGCTAATTTATTCAAATTAGATTAGGGCCGCTATATTTAGTCAAAAGTCAAATGCCGTTTGGACATATATTCAGTGTCAAATTCCCCACTCTATGGAACTTGGCTATGGTCAAATGCCTGGGTTATGCCCGGGGGGGGAGGTGGGAACCTTTGGAATTGGCTCATACATAACCCCTTGCATCTCATTATCTTTGACTTTAATCTATCAAAGCACCATCAAAGCATGACTCAACATCTGAAAATATCCCTTGATTACAAAACAAAGACTTTCAGATTTAAATCTAGGTTAATTTTCCTCAAGTCTGCATATTGTAATAACATATCAAGGAAATTCCTAATCCTTTCCTCTAAGTGTTTTGGTTAGTCTTCCTGCTAACTATTCTCTTCTCATTAAGCAAGTCCTGCATCAATGGTTTCAACTATCAATCATAGACAGGATGTTTCTTGCTGATGCTGTATTGTATAGAAATAACTTTAGAAATTGTTCAATTATTTATTGTATTTAATTTGAAAGCTATGCAGCAAGAAAGTTGAATAGATAGTTCATTTATTTTTAATTTTGTCTATCATATTTTTCAGGGAAGTATAGCTTCTTTTGTAGATGCAATTTTGGAAGGAGCAGATGAGGTAAATGATTTTCCAGAGCAGCAGACATTACCAGGGCTGTGTAGAACTTCTATACTTATCACTGAGAATGAAATGAAAGTTTTGGTAAGTAAATCAATGTAAAAACTCTCAGATCAAATCAGTGCCATAACAAGACTAGCAAATTTTGTAAGATGGTTTTCTTAGAGTAAGCATTATAATGGTAGTGTTGATTTGTCCTGTTTGTAGATTGCATTCATGAGAATGGTTTGCTCATGGGAAAGTGACACAGGCTTCCCACATCATAAAGAACTACAAGAACTACTAGAATTGCTTCCTTTTGATGCAGAAACACCACCATTGAAACAACAACTATCAGCAACAATTGCCACACAGTCGTCTCCTTCTGCAAGTCCTAAAATTCCTCATAAAGGTCGTACCAGGTTTCCATGGAAAAAACATCACAGACCCATACCTGAAATGCCTTCCTTTGATGATGATGAAGACAGCCCAAAGAAAGCAGCAACAACATTACTTACATCTGCTATGCCTGAAGTGACCAAGGCACAGAAATACCAGCAAGAATGTAATAAAAGATTGGGGGATCTGTACCAAGAGAACGAAGATGTTCTTGTTGTTTGTCTGGGTTATTCATCTATTGAGTCTCCAGGAATGCTCTCAGAGGAAAAGGTTTGTTTATGTATTCCATTCTTTACCAGTGTTTGCTTCACACGATTAACTATTTACTTTCTACATATTTTTCTCAGGTTCTGGGTATAGAGAAACCAAAAATAAAGGAAAACAAGAAGTCACAGCCTAGTGGCTCCCAACCATTCAGGTCAAGGTCCAGCTCTAACAAGTTCACAAAACTGTTTCATGAAATGTCAATTGAAAAAGACTTGAACGAGAAAGGTTCAACAAGTGCTGACAATGAGATTGAATCAAGTGGTGATTATCACTTAGAGACAAGTAAGACTTACAGTAGTTGTTGGTTCTAGATTTCTAGATGCAGGTGTAGGTGTGGAAAGAGAGATACTAGTCAAGAGAGCTTGGCTTTGTGGATTACTGTCTATTGTTAAATATCTTACACAGGCAACCCAGTCAGGCTAATGTCAACCCACCATAAGCCCATCTTGTTTGTTGTTCTAGTTTTGCTGTAGTATTGGCATAGGTTGTAGCATCCATTGATGGCAAACAATAATTACTCACAAGCACAGACTTGGCATTAATTTTATTCCTGTTATTAATAGTTGTAGGTTCTCCTTCAGTAAGTAAAGTAGATGAAACAGAAGAAAACATTCTTATGATGAGAACACATGAACCACAGAAAGTAGATCTTGTGCAGGACACAATGCATTTTCCAACCAATCCATTTCATGGCAGAGACAATGGTCCTGATGTAGTAGAAAGTGGTTCACAGAATTCTGCTGGTGTAAAACAGGCTGAGGTGGATCTACTCATAGACTTTTCATCTGATCCAGGTATCAAACAAGAATCATGAATCTTTTAATCCCTCATACTGTACCTTGATCCATGATTTTATTGCATCCAGGCCCCTGACTGTTTTTCTTTCTCTTCATATCATATTTTAGCTCGTTTTTCACCTGAGACAAGCCCTGATACTAACGTACACACTGGAAGTATCATAGATGCACCATTATCCCCAGATA
Source organism: Actinia tenebrosa (assembly GCF_009602425.1). The sequence goes on along the minus strand of NW_022258859.1, from coordinate 193,208 downwards.
TACCAGAACCAGAACTCACTCGATCCTCTTTTACTATATCATCACGTAGCAGCACCATCAGCAGTGGCAGCAGTGCACGTGACAGTACCTTTAGTAACTTTTCCAGTCTTAGTAGTGGCACAAGAGATAGTACAGTAGATAGTGGATTTATGGATATACCCGAGGAAAATGACAACAAAGACAATCGAAATAGCTTTGGGAATAACCTGTTTAATCAGAACATTATGGGGGATACAAGTACAGATGACCGCAGGAGTGTGATTAGTACCTTGAGTAGAGACAGCTATAGCAGTGGGACAGTGGTGGAAGCTGGAGAAGAAGCATACAGATCTAATAGGGATAGTCAAGTAAGTACATTGAGTGAAGATTACCTTGGGGAAGTTCAGAGAAGTGGGTCTTCTAGCACTCCAGAAGATGAATTGGATTTGAAGGAAACCAAGAAGCATAGTAAGGCAAAGGCACTTAAGAAGAAAATGGGTAAGAGAGCACAGACTCTAGGCTTCATTGACAAGAAAAACAAAGATAGACGCAAATCCTTGCCTGAATCTGATTTAAGCAGCAAAAGTGAAAGAAAGAACAAAGGACTAATAACACGGTTCCGTAAAGGAGGAGGGAGCCGAACAAAGCAGAGTGGAGCACGAGTTTATCGACAGATTGATGATAACACTATGTCTCTGTTTGGTATGTTACCAACCATTCCTCTTGGACAGTTTGAAGCTGCTGATGAAAAAACCCCAAAAGGTTTGTGTCAATTTTCTTCTCACCTTATAACTTGGGGCATATTTTCAAACTGAGCACATGCACTCGTTACTAATTACAAGCTTGCTAGGTGCAGCATTTGAATATATAACAAAAAACACAACAAATAGGCAGCCTATTTACAAAACCCCTTAGAGATGATTGGGAGGCTTGAGCTGGTTGGTCCCCTTTTTAGCCATGCCCAAGTTTCTTCCATCATCTCTGGAGAATATCTGCTAAAAGAAGGTGAATTTTTCTCAGTATCAATGTTATGGTTACTCAGTTATCTTGCATATTAAAGAAACTATAAAGATTGATAACAATTTAATAGTTATTTGTAGAAAGACCATGACATTTTGACTGCAACCTGCTAGTCTTCATCAGGGAATGGTGTATCATTTATTACTATTTACACAATGAATGATATTGTAAATATGTAAATATGTATAAAATACTGTTCATGATATTGTAAAGAATATTTTCAATTAGTTTTATCTATTTTTTCATTCCAGTTTTTAAATCAACTTATAATTCTAAATTTTGTTTTGTTTTATTTATCTTCTGAAATAACTATAATATGTATAATATATATCATTTCAATCATAATCAATGATACATGACCACACCAGCAGAGCAGTAATATCAATATCATGTCTAAATAAATATTATTATTATTATTATTATTATTGTCAATTCAATTTAACAATTAATGGTAGTAATGGTAATGGTTAAAAGTTCTAGAAAATGACTGATGTCTGTCTGTCTGTAGATATCATTCAAGGTCTGATGGATAAGTACAAAGAAGTAGCAGCCATGAAAGCCTTAGAAGATTTCTGTGAAGACAAAGGTGGTGAAGGAGAGAATGACGAGGAAGAGGACGATGTCTGGGATGAAGCAGCTCGACTGAATGACACCAAGAGAAAGCTAAGACTTGTTCTTTGCCAAGCTGACTTTAGAAACCTCCCTTGGCTGATGTCTAAAGACCGGGTTATCTCTGCCAGGTACTAACTAAATACTAGTCTTTGGAAGTCTAATGAATCATATGCAATGTTATGGATAGATTTATATAGTTTAATTCCCATGTTTGAATCAATAGCACTCCTTTGAAGGGCCAAAGTGAAGAACTAATGACCTTTCTCCATGTGCAACTGGCAGAGGCCATCAATCTACAGGACCGTTCACTTGTAGCTCAGCTACATGAGACTATACGAAGTGTCACATATTTATCCAAAGACAGGTTAGTAAACCGTATTCTTACAGTATAAGGCTACTGCAGTTCTTAGTGTTCTCTGGAGAAACAAAAACAAAGACTTACAAGTCTACCCATGGGTGTGAAGTTGCTGTATTGCTAGGGCTAATGCTCTCGTTTTTTGGTGTCCCTACCTCAGTCCTGTAATAATTTATATATATATTGATTCAATCATATTGTCTGTAATATTGATGCTATAACCTACCTTCTATCTTACAGTTGTACGAATATATTGAGTTTGATGGAGAAGGAGTATCAAGGCCGCATGCCGTACCTTGCATATTTAACTCGTTCACGGCAAACATTGCTGACAACACAGTGTCATTTGGAACGATTAATTGAGAGAGTACAAAAGTAAGACATTAATACACAATATATATGTCTTTCATTAGTTACTTATGTTTGCCTTACCATCTCTCTTTTCACGATTTGTATGTGATGTGGTAATTGATGTTGGTCTGTTACAAGCAGCATGGCCAATACTGTACCATTGTCTCACGTTCACTTTTTAGGAATGCGATGATATGCAAGAAGTGCTTCTCTTCAAACTGCATCACCTTGTTTTTGGAGGAACGAGAGAAGGAGATAAATACATTTATCAAAGACTTTAGAAGCACAGACGTTTGTCCAACAGTTGACGAAAAGGTAGATATTTAATGATTATGATGAGGGTCATGGTCAATTATGATGGTGATGTTGATGACATGAAGATTATGATAATGCTGATGATTTAATTGAGATATCTGGTGTAAGAATATTGTTGATAATGAATCAATCATTCTAATGTGTCAAGTGCTTTCTTGTTTCTCTTTTAGTCCAAATTTCTGGATGAGTTTTTGGACAAACTGTATACAGATCTTGAAAGAGACGAAGCTTGGTTGGGTAAGAAATTCATCTCTTTCAAACAAAGAAGAATTCTACTTTTCTCATTTCTTTCTACAACAACATTTGTTTTTATTTAGGAGCTTCAGACGATCAGATAGAGAAAGGCTGTACTGCGATAGAGCGTGACATAATGGCGCGTGTTTATAATGACGCATTTTATCCCCATGGAGGAATAGACATGGAGCGAGACAAGTAAGTGTTATGTGAGTGTAAGAGATGATGTAAATATTATGTTTTGAATATTTATTCTTTCTCTTCATTATTAACAGAGCATTTACAAAACACGTTGAACAACTACAAGGAGTGGTTGGTGTTAACCATAAAGCAATTCGAATCCCTAAGGTACGAAACTCTTTGCTATTTTCCTATTAGTGGGCTACCTGTGTCCACAAATGGCCGAGAGGAGTCTAGCAGAAAGAAGGAAAGATATGAACTAACATGAAGTGTTTTTTTCTTTTCCAGATGTACCGTAAAGAGGCACCATGGCCTTCAGCACAGCAAGAACTCAAGAATATTAATGCTTACAAGGTATTTAAAACGTATTGGGTAGAGTTAAGCAACAATAAGAATATTAATGCCAACAAGGTATTTAAAACGTATCAACAACTACCTTTCATAGCTATTTTTCTATGCCGTCGATTTTTTTGTAATAGGAATAATTGTCTTTATCAACAGACGCCCAAAGACAAACTGAAATGTGTCCAGCGGTGTTGCTTCACAATCATGAACCTACTGAACATGGCAAGCGCGTCCAATTCATGTGATCCCGCAGGCGCTGATGAGTTTGTCCCAGCATTAGTATGCGTCCTCATCCAAGCTAATCCACCCAGCCTTCTTTCAACCATGCAATATGTCAGCAATTTTTATGAGCAGCGGTTATTGGGAGAGGAAGCCTGGAGCTGGATGCAGCTCTGTGCTGCTATTGAGTATACTAAGACTATACAAGTATAAAAGGTTCTGGGTATTAGATATAGTGTAAATATGGGAAGTCCTGGGTACCAGATTCAGTATGAGTATGAGGGGTCCTGGGTTCTAGATATAGTGTAATTATGGGAAGTCCTGGGTACCAGATTCAGTATGAGTATGAGGGGTCCTGGGTTCTAGATGGAGTGTAAGTATGAGGGGTACTTGGTTCTAGATGGAATGTAAGTATGAGGGGTCCTGGGTTCTAGATGGAGTGTAAGTATGAGGGGTACTGGGTTCTAGATGGAGTGTAAGTATGAGGGGTACTGTACTGAATCAAAAGAAATACTTTATTAAGAAAAAAATTAAGATTTTTTATCTCCAGCACTAGGGTTTTTGTCAGGTCAATCTTTCATGTTTGCTAAGTATTTTTGAGGAAATGCCCTCAAAGCTTTTAATCTGCAATACTATCTGCATTTCATTCTCTATTCGTGTAGAATTCTTTATTAACTTTAATATTAAAAGATAATCTAAGAACTAAAATATAATTATTTCAAATTAGAGAGTCTGGTGTTTGAGGGAAAAGAAAGTCAAACTATAGAAAAGGAGTTAGCTGGGGAGTCTGAAATAGTAAATAAATAAGCAAGAATAAGATCCCTACATCTAGTGTTTACCAGACAAGACCATATAGGTTTAAATATATCAATATAGAAATTATTAAAAAGTATTGCGCGGTAATTTAAAAAAAATAAAAATGTTATTTTAGTCATAAGATAACTGTTGTAAATATCACGTTCTGATTGGTTGGGAGCAAGTGCTTTGTGAGAGCACTCTGCACGTCTGCGCACTTTCTGTTGTCGGTGTCTCGTGTCAAAATTATCCATTACAGATGACATTCTCTTGGAAATCGTTCTCTTATGATAAACATTTTAAAATATTTACATATGAAAGAATAAACTTCGAACAGTGGCATCACATGGTCTGAAATGTGCACAACACTGTGGCGGATTTAGGGGGGGTTCATTGGATGTAAATGAAACCCCCCCACCGGCTGGTACCTTGGATTTTTTATATTTTTTTAAATAAATAAATAAACAAATAAATAAAAGAATGGTACTAACTCATGAGATTTAATATGAAATGGGACTGGTGGATAGGTTATTCTTATCAGGAGCGCCCCTAGGCTAGTGATATGCCTCATGGGGAAAATGATGATGCAAGAGAACGTTATTGTTGTGCCGAGATTTGCAAAAATGAACCCCCCCCCCCCCTCTTAAAGTCCTGGATCCGCCACTGCAACAAACAACGGTCTATCGCCAGGTTACTGGGGTATCTTACCCCTCGTACCAGTACTTCTCTTCTCTTGCCGTCCATCTGGGCTGTTTCGATTCTTCTTTCTCCGTTTAGTGCATATGTAATTCAGGGCCCGGTTGTATTAAGGGTAGACAGCACTATCCCACGGATAAATCTCATCAAACATTACCCTTTTTTGCTGTCAACGATAATCCCTTGCGGTCTTTCATAGAACGGTACCATTGATGCGTTTGATTGCTGCCGTCTAGTTTACAAACCACGGTTATCCTAAGTTCTGAATTGATTGTATCAATGAAATATATGTTGTAACCAATAACATCAAGAGCATGCGCTTTTGGCCAGAAATAACTGTCCTTGATGACTGTTTGTAAGGAACTGCCATGTAGAAAAGCGCGCGCAACCTCCCCATCAGGGTTGGTCCAGTAGACTTTGTGATCCAGTAACTTGGGACGACTAGAGACTTGAGATAGATCTCCCGCCATCCAGCCTTGATAAAAAAAGTCATTTCAGTCATGTCAGTCCAGTAAATGTGCTGGCGAAGAATGGTCATTTTGAATGGTTAGGACGAACGTCAGTCAGTCAGGAAATGTTGACGGTGTTCACCTGGGTTTTCGAGACTGACGAAAAACACATCTTGTGGATCTCTCTAGTGTCCAGAAAGTGTTCTTGTAGAGGTGTCCAGGCACAGCCCAGTGGGTGTGTCATGCTTTATTTCAGTCACGATGACCCGTCTGTCAGAACCATCTATGGAAGATCTCTCGATCGTTGCTGCCGAACCAGAACTAGAAGACCAGTACATCTATCTGGGAAAAGATTAAAACATTTAGAGGATTGCAAACAGTTCCAAGAGCACTGGGTACGACATTGGTTAAATTCGTGTCATTACTCTGCCCAGTCTCTTTCCGAAATGGTCTTCCTTGATTCAACATGGTCGTTGGCCGAACAGCTGATGCCCTTCAGAAGAAACGGAATATAACGCTTTATTTCAAGAGGAAAATTTTGGAAGCTCAATTTATCATTGCACAATAAGGTAAGCCGTATTTGAGTAAACTTAGAGAACAGTTTGTATTGTTGTTCAGCTAAGAATTTATCAAATTGTCCAGGCAGCTTCACTATACATGTGAGCTTATCTCGAACTTTTAAAACACTAAATTCACACTTCGTACTGAGGTTCTGTTCAAAACTCAGTGGATAGCTTATTAAAGTAAAATATATCCTTGTATTTTATTCGTTTTGGGGCGGTGGAATTTCTTAGACTTTTGTGAGAGGACAATGTTACAGCTTTTCAAAGTGTTGTTTGGAACATTCAGGAAGCAACAGCTGTAAAATTCATTCACCGAATAAACTTTAAGTAATATTAAAATATTCATTATAGCCGTTCATCCGCTTGACATTTAAATATCTTACAGTATTAGACATTTTAGGTTGCACTACGGGTGGATATTTTTCGAAAAACGTCCACCGTTACTGCGTGACTAATATTTCCAAACGTGACGCATTACGTTACGCGCGACGTTAAAAAAATGTGGAGTGCAAATATCGCAGTGATATTTTACTAGTATTTTGCTTTCTACTGCGATATTTATACTTTACTTAGTGTAGTTGGATAATAAGAATGATGATCTTCTTACACAAGTTTAGATGCTTAATTAGGGTCTGGTGAGGAGGTAGGCACGACTTATATATGAGTAAAGTATAGTAAAGTAAGTATAGTGTAGTATGGTATAGTGTTCTTATATCAATAGGTCGTGTTTTCCTAACAAATATCTTCCTGGTTGTCCCATCCAGTTTAGCAACTTCTATCCTCCCTTTCTTGTTGTCAGCTCAGTAAAGGCTTTATTTCACTTAGGAACCTCGTCCAAAGGATTTCTGTCGCGACTTCCTCTTGACCAAACGCCCTAGCATGTGAGTAACGAGTGGTAAATAACCCTGAACCCCATGGTCAAACTGCACTCAAAATACATCACAATCCTATGGCTCCTGATGGAGTCCCTGTGTGTGTAATGATCAGAGATGGCCTGGTTTATAACTATGACGTAATACCAATTTTCGAAGACTATAGGCCATTACAGGCAAGGAAGTAACTGGGCCTCCAAGAAACACTAGTCTCTTGGTCTGTCATCGAGGACTAACTCTCTAAACCAGTAAGTAATACAAACTATGTAAGCAGTCTTCAGTTATGATTTATTCATTCTTGCTCCGAAGACTAGGATTCACCATGGCAACAGTAACACTTACACAAAACAACCAAAGATTGAACGTAGGCCAAATACACGACAGTAATTTTTGATAGATTGTATTTTAGTTATCTTGGTCAGCATATCCACAGCATATATCAGTGGGGTTAGTTTTAATAGAAATGTTTTGAATATTTTTAGGTTTGATATGTACAGACTATGTTTGTATAGAATTTCATGTCACGAGTAGCTGTCAAATCTTTGCCATCGAGAATCTGCTGAAGAAGTTGAAAACGTCTCCAGCTTTTGAATAGGATATTTTATACCTTTAACAAGCATTTGTTGGTTGAAACGAAAAAGATTTTTGCGAGATTTAAAGCGATATTCAGTTCCGTGTTGGTTTTCTTATGACGCAGATAACGTTCTTTAATTTATTAGCAGTGTTTATTAAATTCAGTTATTCTCTCACAGTAAGCCAATTGTGACAAGAGCTGGTGAAAAGAATTTATTTATTCGCTGTATATAAAAGTATCAGAATTCCCTCTGCTGCTAAATGTTTTTCAAAAAGATTTCCACGTTGATAGAAAAGTTTTTCATCTGCAAGCTGAGTAACTTTCGATAGATGTCGAAGCAGATCGGATACAAATTATTGCCCTTTAATCCACAGACAAACATTTTACTTAATTACCAGTTTGGTAGAAACTCTGTCGGCGGATGGCCTGCATTTCGGTTATCGTAATGACGAAAATGTTGCTAATTTTTCTTTTCAAGGCATATAGATGATGACCGGGTTTCTGTATTGTGCCAGTCATCCTACATAAGATGTATATGATGCTCGTAACATTACTTATCTTCACTGTGTTTCGTCTGGTCGTAACGACACACGGCCAAGGTACGTACCATCATGAAACTAGCTACGCAAGTGTAAGTGCTTCGATACCAACATGTTTTGACATTCTGCAACTTATTAGAATTCGTTTTTATTCGAAAAATTTGCAAAAGTTCCACTCATTTCCAAACAAACTAGATAATGTATCAAATTGAGCTGATTATCGCAGTATATGAAGCAACTTATGCAGCTGCAAATTGAAAGACTCAGGAAAAATTTGAACGGAATTTGAACCCGTGCCCCGGCGATTCCGGTGCCATGCTACCAAGTCTATTATGAGACTTACAAGGACACATAAGGTGGATAATATAACTGTTATTTTTATTCTAGGGTCGTCTGGATTCTTGCTCTTTACTGACAGCAGTCAGGGTTTTATTTACAAGGCCAACAGGCAAGGCTACGGGTTACTCTCCTCTCCCAAGATCATCATTCACTCATCCTTCACTCCACAAGCCGTCTCGTACGACGCAACAGAACAACGCGTCTATTGGTCTGACGCATTCACTAGTACCATATCTAGGGCCTTCCTGAACGGCAGCTCAGAAGAGACGATTGTTCGTTATGTTAAAGCAGTGGCCATTGCTGTTGATCCAGCTGGTAGGAATCTGTACTGGGCTGACAACAAGAAAGGGAGGATAGAAGTTGCTAGGTTGGATGGGTCACACAGAAAGATACTTGTTAGGACAAAACGACCTACTGATATGGCCTTGGATTTGACTCGAAGGTAAGAATCCAATAAATATGTAGTTACATTGAGAAGGTATTTTTACACTTCTTTTATTTGTTTCACAGACAGATGTACTGGTCTTCTGATAGTTTTTCTGCAGCAATCATCGAGAGATCGTCCATGGATGGTTCTGACAGACAGGTCATTGTATCTGGACTTATTTATGGCGCACCATCTGGACTGTGTCTGGACAGTGGTAAAAGAGTGCTTTACTGGACAGAAAAGAACGCACCGCAGATTTTCTACGTCAGTCTCGATAACCCAAGTGGACACCATTTGTACTATTTCCAGGCACGCCGGTCCAAGCCATTCAAACTGACCATTCTTGACCAGCGCATTTACTGGACAGATCGCGGAAGTTACTATTACCACGGCAAAGTCGCTAGTTTAAACATAACATCGAAAAAGGATCTTAAGATACTGGCAAACAATGTGGACAAGCCGAAGGGAATTTACGCGTTCGCTGGTGATGGTAGTCTCATTCCTGGTACGTTCACTAACCACGTTTACTGGCAATTATACAATTATCTCGATCTGATAGTTTTAGCGGCATTTCTTACTCAATAATTGACTGTTGTACATTTTCTTTAGAGTCCAACTGCAGCAGGAACAATGGCGGCTGCAGTCATCTTTGTTTGCTCAGTCCACGACAAGACCGAGTGTGCGCATGCTCCAATGGAATGGCACTAAAGGATGACGGGAAGACATGTAGGTATATTGCTCTTGACAGAAACCACAAAAGCTTCTTTGGGTAGACAGTAGTCGCAGTAACGCTTTAACGGGAATCATAGTAGTGTACAGAGAAAGAAAAAATATTGAGAAACTGAACCACTATTAAAGTATATAAAAGCTTTATCAGTAAACTGTTTCCAGACTGCATCAGCGAACCACAATGCTCTAGTCTTATCAATCACTTCCTACTACATCCTGCAATCTATTATTATTATAATACTATATAATACTATTATTAGTGCTCATCTAAACCAACATCATCTTCAACCTTATTCTTTTTCAAGGCCACTATAAAGAATTTCTCCTTGTTGTTGATGATGTACGAAGGAAGATCTTCCACAAGTCTCTTGACGACCTCAGCCGTCCCAAGACTCCATTAGCCCTTGGCCAAACAGGACGCATTATGACCGTGGACTTTGACCCCCAAGAACACAAAATTTACTGGACCAACAAGAGAGGAGTGATTTCCCGCGCTTTTCTTAACGGTAGTTCCATAGAAGCAGTTGTCAATAGTCTTAACTACTTTCCACGTGGGCATGAGATTGATGTCATTGGTCGGAATATTTACTGGTTTGATTCCAAGTATCGAGAAATCGGAGTGTGTAAACTGGATGGCAGCTGGCAGAAGATATTGATGACATTGAATGAACAGCCTGAAGCCATGGTTCTTGACAGCAGCAAAGGGTACTAAATGCATATTTATCTTGACCATTAACTGTACCATCGGAGCTACCATGAATACTAAATGCATATTTATCTTAAGAGAAAAGGGTCACGTGACTGACCAGTAAGATGTCGACATTTGAAGAGAAAATTCTTTACGCTGTTCAATTGATCTTAACTATCATTAATTAATTATTATCAATATAGTATATTACTATTGTTAAAAATGTATAAAATGTATTTCTTTTTTAGAGTGATATATTGGGTTACGACTGGGAACACCGCGATAATCGAAAGAGCCCATATGAACGGAGAGAACAGAGAAGTACTTGTACGCTTCCCCAGGCGATATCATTATGAGTACTCACCCAGGGCGCTTGCCTTGGATTCAGACAACAATAGATTATACTGGGTTGATGATAATAGAGGTGAACTATGTTACACAGAAACTAACCCAAAGACTGGACAGATTCATCATGTTGGTATATCCTCCTGGTATACAATCTCACCTTACTCCCTGGCTCTGAAGGAAGGCTACATCTACTGGGGAGATGGGAGCAATGCTGCTGTTTATCGAGTTAACAAGACATCTACAAGAAAAGTGATAAAGATTGTAAGCAGTGTAGATGCCGTAGACTTACATGTCTATCATAATAACACTCAAGTACTTGGTAAGACTGATCGTGTTGTATGCGTTGTTGGGCTTTATTTGATGTCACTGTTTGATGTTTCATTTCTGTTTTATTTTTTTAATTTTCGCATCAAAGTCTCCCTCCTATTTTACCATTCGTGACAATAACTATATTTCCTCGGCAGACAATAACCATCCTTGTGCTCATTTCAATGGTTGGTGCACTCACCTCTGTCTGCTTAAACCTGGAGGATACTCGTGTGTCTGTCCTGGAAACAAAGGATCCCGTCCATGTTACACGACACCAGTCGTCCCCACTCCATCTTCTCATTACTTGAGTGCCATGTCTTCGACGTCTGTTTACATTCCTCATATTGAAACCGCTTCAAGTGTTCTTCCCCAAACAAAGACTACGAGATTTCTACTTGACCATTCAACGCTGCTTCCAACGTCTTCACAACATTATACAACTACTTTTGCAAGATCTTCACCCCTACGATTACAACCAGAATCAACACTCGAGACATCAATGTTTGTGACTACCACCCCCTCGAGATTGTATTCGACGACCTCTCTTCCATCATTGGTATCATCACTGTCACCAACACCATCATCACCATTGTTGTCATCATCATCATCACCACCATCATCACCATTGTTATCATCATCGTCACCACCATCATCATCATCATCACAATCACCATTTTTATCATCATCTTCACCATTCTTATCATCTTCATCACCACCATCATCATATTCATCTTCGTCATCAGCTATAAGAATACCAACTTTGTCTTCAGTTATTCCTAATTCACCACCAACAAGCATCAAGTGGACTCCAACATCAACATCAGTTCCACAGGAATCCTCAAGTTCTGTTCAAGTTTCAACGTTGTATACATCTATCACTACATCTTCAGAGCCGACTTCAAGTGTTGCTCATGTTATTTCGTCCCCTGCAAAAGTTTTACCTTCAACTCATCAAGTCCCGTTTACCTCATCAAGATTATTGCTTTCCTCCAAACGTTATTCTCCGGTCATAACAGCTGCAGGATCTGTCATGACATCAGTCTTTCCTCATCTACCTGTTCTAACGTCATCCTACACGTTCTCTTCTATCTTCATGTCAACCACCACTTCATCTTCCACGAACTATGGTTTCACCTCCTCACCATCACCCACATTGATCAGCCCTTCTCTCATATCTTGTACGTCATCCACCGTGTTACCAAGCAACAATTACCTCCCTTCCCATGCCTTGTCTACTATAAAAACCATCAGCACTAGCCCTTCATTGTCCTCATCTACTGTATACATCACTAGCACTACTCTCCCTTCTTCTGCTTCAATACCGGTCGATAAATGTCACCCAGATTGTCAGGTTGGGGAGATATGCGTAGAGCCGTGGTATCGATGCATTAACATAGGTAAGCTTGAATATAGACTCGTCACCTTGATGATTTATAATTTTAAAAGGCTTCCCATAACGAGTGAAAGGAGATTTGTAGAATAATATTCTTAAAATATTATAGTGATTAATAGTGATTATTAAGTTATTGATATCTTTGATCAATTGACAGGTGAAAACAAAGTGAGCTTGTTATTCAAAATGAATGAAATCCAGGTAATAAAAAATCTGTATAAAACTGTCGCTTTTCGTCACAATATCGTGACTTCGAACGCCATAAGTGGTCATTATCATCATGCTTTTATTATTTGATTCAGTGGTCTAACGACACACTCAAGAACAGTGTATCTAAAGCTTCCACTCAATACTGTACGAACCAATCATGTTTGGAATTGTTACGGTACGTAAGACCTTCTTTTCGATAATAATCCTTATCGTTGTTAAACATAGACACTCTGGTCTGGCATGTGCTGCTGGATGATATCCTTCATTCTGACCCACCCAACTGATCCACGGATCCTGGCAATCAATCGATAAGTTGCGGCTAACATTAGATTAATAATAATATAATTCTGTTATACCCAGACCTGCAGAACCGATACGAAGCAAAAGAGCGACGAAACCAAACATAGTTTTCCAAGGTTCTGATGTCTTAGTGCTTAACAACCCTGTTTCATGGTCGGCCACGGATGAAGCACTTGTAGTGATAGCAGTACTCGTACCATCCAACTACGAATCACTAACAACAACAGGAACAAGGCGAGTGGTTACCAAACAGAACTTGTGCAAGTTAATCTGGGAGTCCAGACACCTCATCAATAGATACATGAAGGGGGCAAGTATGATTAGACTTGATGGACAAACACAACCATCTTGTGTGGTACTGGGTGGAGATGCCCTTCATGAACAACGTCAAGGCAACAGCAAGGGAAGTGCAACTACCATATCTGTATCTATTCTGGGTGTTCTTGCATTGTTTTTGCTTCTTTTTCTTGCGATGTTTTACATCAGGTAATTACCATTTTTCATTTCCTTTGTATAATATTTACCATTAAAAATCTTTCATTCACTTGTCTGTTCATTCATTTCTTTCTTTCTTAGAAGACGAAAAGCCAAGCAGAACGTTCCACGTCCTTATCATACACAGATTTCCTTCAGCAATCAGGGATTCGTTGATGGATTCGTTGATAACGACTATGAAGCTGCAGAAGCGAGCTTATCTAACCCTGCCTACGCCGAGATCGATCAAGTGATGAATAACAAAAGACAAAGTGGTGAAGCTAAAAAGTTCCTGAAAACTCCTTTTGTAGAACCAGTCAAAAACACAAATGTCCACCGCGATAATAGAGTCTTTCAAAACACCAAGGAATTCTGGAATCCAGGCCACAACTCGAGGCCAAGACCGAGAAGAACTGGGAACGAGGTTATCATAAATCCTTCAAACCTTGACGCATGTGCAGATGTCAATTTTAGACCAGAATCATCAGAGTACAGCACACCAATACCTGTGATTCCAAAATACATGCCTCTTTCCAGTAACCAAGCAACGAAGTCACGTGATAGAGATTACGCACACTTGAATCCTGGCACCCGGAAGCTATCGACACGTGATCAACCACATAAGAGAGGTCTTGAGGGATCTGGTTCCCATGACTACGAAAGTGTCGTTGGTCCTGGAATTAAAAACTATGTGAGGAGAGCAGAGGCCGAAACAACTAGTGGATCTGTAGTGAGAGATGATTATGATCACTTGAGGCAAGGCGGTAAGACGACCAGCCCTAACAAAATAGATGATCACAATATTTATGATCACTTGCAGCGAGGCGGGAAGACGACCAGCCCTAATAGAATAGATGATCACAATATATATGATCACTTGAGGCAGAATCAGGGCAATACCTACGATCATCTTCAGAGAGGATTGACAATACCACAGCAGAACAGACAGCATACGTTACAACTCAAGAAAGATGATGATGACGTAGTAGAGGAAACTGTCATATAAACTGTACTACTCGTTTTCCTATCACTCAGTCATAATGTGCAGTTAATGATGAAAAGGTAAATCATACACCGTGAAAAGATGGAAAAACTTACTGACGTTTCGGACGCTAGTCCAGTTC
>NW_022258859.1:116352-165572 GCF_009602425.1 Actinia tenebrosa | reverse complement strand
CTACCACCACTCAGAAACCTACCACCACTGAAAAAACTACCACCACTCAGAAACCTACCACCACTGAAAAAACTACCAACACTCAGAAACCTACCAACACTGAATCACATACCAACATTCCTTCTCCATCACCTACGCCCAAACAACCTCCCACAACAAGCAAAGATCCTTGCAAGTCTAACCCATGTTTTAATGGAGGAACCTGTCAGTCCAAAGCACCTTCCTACCAGTGTATTTGTCCTGACCTCTTCGTGCCCAAATGGTCTTGTGAGGTATACATAGGTGAGACAAAACTGATTCAAGTTTTCTATAAAGTCCAAACTGCCTTTACGATTTTCACTCCATGTATTCTTGCCTATGTAAAATAGTCAATTGCGTGAAGAAAAATCTGAAAATGTTCTGTGCTTGATACACGTCGTTTGTTTCTTTATAGGAGAAGGAGTAGTGACAGTGACCATCGATGGTATTGCTAAAAAGCAGGTCAGTACCTTTAATAAATCACTCTTAATATTTCTACTATTGATTGCTGATTCACATCCATTCTATGACATTTGTTCTTTTAAGGTGGAACCCCTGACAGTTTTGTTAAAAGACGTGCTGGCACAGATCTTGAATCAACAAAAGTAAGAAATGCGAATTCATTTAATGATTCATTCATGTCGATCTAKATATCCCGTGTATCCAAATGAATTTAGGAGCTTTTTTGGACAGTAAAACTAGAGAACCCATAGAAGCACTCTGCCGGGTATGACTCTAGTATATTGAGAATCGATTATCCCATTGCTAGACTATTGTATCTTGATATATATTTGTTTTAGTACCCCAAGTAATACAGCAAGAAGACGCAGAAGTGCTGACAATCATGCAAACATTACAGCAGATAACGTTTTCATCGTTAGTCCACCCAAGCATGATGGAAATCAGGTTGTTGTAAAAGTAGCAGTAATCTATGGTAACATCACCGGGAGTAATGTCCTTCCCGCACAAACCTTGAGACAACAGATTATCAACTCGGAAAAAAAGATTAACCTGAAATTGCAGTCAAACTTCACGAATGCGAAGGTCTTGAAGGTCGAGGACACATCCGATTCATCGGCTCATAAACAACAAACTAAGAAAGAGTCCAAAGGTGCCATCGCAGCCGTGTTGGTAGTGGTTCTTCTTCTCATTGTCGTTGCCATGGCGGCGTTGATTTACTTCTCAAGGTACGTTTTAACACTTTTTTTACCTTACCCGGACGGTGGTGGAATTCGCTTTGTAACACACATTAGAAATGTGACCCCTCCTTTCTGCTGTTGCATGAAAATGACCCCTTCCTTGTTTTCCACTGTGTTTATTGTAAAGGTGCTAGTGACCCCCTAAATCCCACCGCTCCCTCCGGTTCAGTGTATGGGCATGGATATCACGCTATTTTTGGTTTGAAAATTCGTATTCAGCCGAGTAAAATTAAGGATTAATTTCTCAAGTGTTTCCAAAGTTTTGAAATTGCTCGACTTGCGGAGCAAATTTTCCTTAACGTCTCTTTTCACGTTTATTGCAAATATTCTATAATACTATACATGCGACACAGACATACGTTATTTTTTTTTAGAAAACGAAGTTTTCAGAGACGAAGTTCAAAAAATGACAACGCTGCTGTACCCAACGACTTTGCAACTTTCAGCAACCCAGGATACGGCGTTGAACAGCCAGGAGATTTGGCCCCGCCTCTAACAGACGCGATTGCAATGTCACATAACGTTAATACCAGGAGTGACATGGAAGCTGCAAGTAATCCTACTTACGAGGTAATGGAGGAGACACCGGGCATCGAATTTAAGACAAAGACGGAGATTCCCAGTGATCCCCATTACGACACGGTGATGGAGAATCCGAGCATCCCACGTTGGGAGAAAAATGGACCAATGGAGTTTAATCCAAAACATGAGTATTCCGAGATTTCTTTTCCGAAGGACAAACAACCCGCTCAAGCAGCAGCACCAGATCAACACCAGAACGACTGGGAAAGATTTGATCATGAGCATGAATACGAAAACCTCTCCCATGGCAAGTTAACCTTGAAGATAGATCATTCAGAAGATGAAGCAACGGCATAAAGGGATAAAGAAACCACGATTGCCATGGATACCAAACCATGATGCTGCTATGGCAACGATTAAAAAGCACAATATTTTCGTACAAAAACGCACTTCAATGAACGCAACTTTTTCGAAGTTATGCTTTTTATTTTACACAACACTTTTGAAGCTGATCGTAATTGTGGTTTATGCCAAAATAAGTAGTACTTTTATTTTATTTTACACAACACTTTTGAAGCTGATCGTAATTGTGGTTTATGCCAAAATAAGTAGTACTTTTATTTTATTTTACACAACACTTTTGAAGCTGATCGTAATTGTGGTTTATGCCAAAATAAGTAGTACTTTTTAAAATCCTTCCAGATAGTTCAAGTTTCTGAAATTCAGAAACCAGAGGCAAAATTTTGGCGGGAAAAGTAGGCAAAAGCGCCTACCCCAGCTGAGTTATGAAATCTGTAACAATAGGCAATATTATACTCATAGTTTCGATGTGATGGCTATCAGATATAAGAATAGCCAAAACGTCAATTCTCGACAATGTTTTGCATACATGTAAAAAATGCAAAACTATATATTTCATTTCGTAATGTTAAGCTTTAAAAGCTAAAAAGCTATTGCTAAGCTAGCTCGAGAAAGACTAAATCATAATCCAAATGTGATTACTGAYAAATTAACCTTTCTGGAAGTAATTTGACTCCAAAACATTTGCACCTATCAATGCCAGACTCGTACATCTGTCGGTGCTTGGGAGCGGCTTTTCCCTTTTGTTCACGACAATGTTTCTCCTCACTTGCAGGATTATCGTTCAAATTCTTTTACTAAATYGCCTTCAGAATTCGTTTTTCGTTCCTTTATTTACTCATCATTCATCTGTTCCCAGAGCACATAGTCCGGTACTAGCTGCCTACCTGAATCATTGGCTTCTAACTTTCCTCTAGGTCGGTAATGTTTTTGTAAAGCTACGCTTTAGATAATGAAATAAAATATTTAATAAAAAGTAACAAGGCAATAAAAACGAGATATTGACTGTCTTAATAAATATATACACATAAAAACTTTTTTTACAGCATTGAGAAACTATTGGCAAAGGACCAATGGGATGAAATTAGAGGTAAGTAATATATTAATAATATCCCTTGATGATAATAATGATCCTAGAACACAAGGTGGAGTGTCATGAGTTCGGTGCTTTATAGTTACAGGAAGGTGTCCCACATTGGCAGAAGAATTCCTCTTTTTTGACTTCCCAGAAGCGATCTCCGTAATTAAAACTGAAAAACAAAACGATATGTTAAAACCGGATACTCATGTCAAAAATTCAAAATCCTACTAAGAAGCTAGTTTAATCTGGCGCGAAATTTCGACCTCTTGAGATCGTAACCACAATCCCTAAATTACATGCCGGTTGCCCTTCTATGTATTTCAAATTAATGTCGTAATACGTACCAAACTTCTTCATACATGTCTATATCTTTTGAGGAGAAAAATGCTATTCGCGGGAATCGAATATCCTAAAAGATAAAAAGATGATGATCATTAGTAAAGCAGAACGCTCATATCTACAGTAGTACGAACAAGTATCATATCATGACGTACCTGATGATCAACGAAGGCACGAGTAGGAATGGTATTGGGCTCACATGAATGGTTTATAAAACGACTGATGTTACCGTATCTACCGCCATCTATACAATAAAGTTCGTGTTCGCTCTCCTAAGTAAAAAAGAGACACAAAGTATGTCTTAGCAGAGGTATGGTTTAAAGTACTTTAGAGTAGATTTTGCGGCATGGTGAGATCACTGGTTCACTTCCTATGTAAGTGTTCGGATACGCAGGCACTTACACGACACAGCACGGTTTTCAAGATGGCGGGAAAAGACCACGTGATCTTTTATTACCTTGCAGTCCAGATCGAAAAGGTAAGCATCACTTTCCCTTGTGTCAGCCTCGGCATCTGAGATCAGCTCTCCTGTGTACTCACAGAGAAACGTTCCCTTTGGAATCGCACACAGTGCACGAACACCCCAACCTATCATAGCATAATAACATCAGTACCAAAACCTAACGGTACATGATGACGTCAAGGCCACCGTGTTGGTGGAACTGTTAGAAGCTTTACCTTTCTTTTTGGTTTTAAATAACTGCAAAGGATACTGCATTCCCTTCTGAACCACTCGATTGCGACAATAACTCCAACATTTACACATTTTGTTACATTCAAACACAAGCGGACGGTCTAGTTTGTGGATCTCCGGGCACAGCAACCCTTCCTTGAATCGAAACAAAAGAAACATCCTTAAAATAAGTAGACCTAAGAGTATACAAATGGTTCTCACACACGCACCTTGTCGTACCAGATGACTTCTTCATCGCACATTTTACCACAAGAACAGTTCGGGTTGTTTCCACAATCTCCTTCGCATATACAAGCCTGCAAGATAAGCGAACACTCGGGTTGCACGCTTCCACAACACACCATACAATAAAGAAGATTATTAATGGCCGAGTCTTTTGCCAAACATTTGCCCAAACGAGAACGCAAGCCAACTGCAGAAAGAACGTTCAACTATGTACCTGGATAGTGTTAATATTCCATTCAATACCCGCACCACCAACTTCACAACACTCCTTAACAAAACTGAATTCTGGAAACGGCTCGTCATCAACCTAGAAAACAAAATGTTAGGAAGAGAGAAACTAGATATACTATAGGTTAACTGTACGAAGTACTGTTGTTACATGACATACCTCGTTCACACATGGGATTGCTACGTTTTCTTGGCCCCTCGATATGTCACTGAAAAAAAGAAAAATTATGATGCATGAAAGATGTTGACTATGAGATATAAGGTATAAACAGTAAGCTATCTTACCAACTGAGCAGCCTGTATTGAGGCTGGGGTTGACACTGCAAAAGTAACTTCTTGGTTTCGATGAGCTGGCGAGACTTAGTTTCAGGCAAAGCGACCTAAGGAATAAAGAAACTATGGCAATGACAAGAGGAAAGATAAAAAAGAAAAGGGAAAAGAGGATACAAAAGGATATGAAAGATAAATGAAGGGAAGAAAATTCATGTAAAAATATTTTCTTACTTGTAATGGAGTTGATCCTTCGTTGTTAGTGATGTCAATACGTGCTCCTCGATTAAGAAATAATCTACAACAAACAAGTACATAAGATTACTCTATCCTACAACCTAAGGCCTCGTCCACACGTATCCGGAAATTTTTGTATCCGCAAATTATTTTTTGCGGATACGAAAATGTTTGCGTCCACACGCAGCGTATTCRAATCGTTTTCATCGTCCACACGCATCCGTTTTCGTAAAATTTGCGGATACAAAAATTTGCGGATACGTGTGGACGGGGCCTAAGTATACACAGGAAAAACATATTGGTTATACTTACTGCACGCATGAGTAGTTGTTTTCTCTCGCCGCGATGTGTCTGAAAGGAAACAGGCTGTTAAAAACAGATCTACCGATGAAGAACAGACAATCAAATTTCCATTGAATGAGAATAAACAAATAGATAGACGGGTGGATTTGTTGGAAGTRGATAGAATAAAATGAAATGGGATGAGATTCGAAAGGGAGATGAAATAGAATAATACTGTGATGGGGTGGACGCATGAGACGGATGGATGGTTTGGATGTATATATGAACGGATGGGAAGATGAATGGATGGATGGGATGGATGGGAGGCTGTGGATGAATGGATGGATGGGAGGCTGTGGATGGATGGATGGATGGATGGGAGGCTGTGGATGAATGGATGGATGGGATGGATGGGAGGCTGTGGATGAATGGATGGATGGGATGGATGGGAGGCTGTGGATGAATGGATGGATGGATAGGATGGATGGGAGGCTGTGGATGAATGGATGGATAAATGGATGGGAGGCTGTGGATGAATGGATGGATGGATGGATGGATGGGAGGGTGGAATGGAAATTACATACATAGGGGTTTCACCGTGTCTGTTAATCGCATGAAGGTCTGATCGATTTTCAAGAAGCACCAGTGACATTTGATAACTCCCTGCAAATGCTGCCCAGTGAAGAGGAATGTTTAATTCCTGCAGAAAGAAGCATAAAAGAGTAGAATATAAAATCAAAAAAATGGTAAGAAATGTAAGGTCCCGGAACTGATCTGTGAAGAATACTATTACCGTACATCAAAAAATAAGAAGACGGCTGAAAATCTCTATAGCTAAATAAACTACTCCATAGTCACTCTAAAAGTTTGTTTGCCTTGGGAGGTCCCATAACAGATCTCTATGGTACACCAATTTCTAATCGCGTTTACGAGACAAAATTTGTATCCTCTATTTACCAAATCTCTAAGATGAACATTGCCGCCTCTGTGTAACAGAAGTTTTGCCGTTTCTACCATTTTGTCTTCCGCTGCCCACATGATCGCGGTCCACCCCCCGTCATCCTGGAATGCAATCAAAGTACACTATATAATATCTTTGACGATGTAACTTTTATACAGATTTAATTTTTAAGAAACAGATGACTGGCTAACACCCCCCCCCCCTCCCCCTTCTCTCTCTACAATCAAAGATGGCCAATAATAACCTTTTGATTGATATTAAACTTTTTGGAGTCCAGAAGAATGCGTATGATTTCGTCATGCCCTCTTCTTGCAGCGACATGGAGTAAAGTCATCCCACCTTGGTCCTGCAACAGTGGATACAACCAAAATTAAACCAATCATCAACAAACCTTGATAACTTGAGTCTCCTTACCTTGACACGCAGAGATGCTCCAGCATCTATCAGATATATAACAGTTTTGATTCTATTGTTTTCAACGGCGTCGAACTAAAAAACAATTGTCAAAGTAAGTTAAAATACACGCCAAAATACTAAACTAAACTTCTTCATTAAATTGGCACGTTTTCAACTTGTAAAAAGGAATAACATTGTCTCCATAACAACAACAGGAAGGACAAGTTATGAACGTCTGCAAATATTAACGAAATTGGAACATAAATCTTGTGAAGAAGCACAACAGATTGATGCCTCGATTGGATTGGAAAACTAAAAACAACTGATCGCAGAACCAACCAGGTAAGTTTATATGAAGTGACTACAGAGAACTAAAAATGGCAAGGTAAAGCGATAATCCAATATGCAAGTCTTTACTCGTGGGAGTCATTAAACTACAACCTACTAGATAAGACATTATCTATTCTGTAGTCCCTAATCAATCCACATGACTAAATATCTCAAGTAAATGTTAAAAAATAAAATACTAAGGTTCGATCAACTGAACCTTTCTGCTGTTGTTGAGGTATGAACGAGCTTGGTTGAATCAATTGAATGAAGATGTTAATGGTTGTGTTTAGTAAATTAGTAAATCTCTTTTATTAAAAGTAAAAAGATTATTTTTTGGTCGATGTTCTAAAGCGGCTAATCTTGAGAACCATACTGCGAAATTTGTAAGCAATGAAAAGTTTGTTCTATTATGATAAATAAACCCCCAAAAAGAGCACCTAGAGTATTACTGTAATCATTGTAAATCACTTAAACACACGACCGATATGAGGCATGTGCCATAGTAACCTGTCTCTAGCCTGCACCATGTCTTACTATACGACAGGTTGTAGTATTTCAAAAGAACCAACTTGCTTTTGAGGTCTAGTGGATCATTAAAGATGTAGAAAAATAATATCGGAGAACGTAGGTGACAGAGACACAAAATTTTTTACCTCTTTAGCCTCTATAAAATCTGTATTTTCCGATAAATACCGTTTAGCAACGTTGGATTTATCTTGAATCTCAAAATTACAGGACTTGTTATTATACCGACCTATCAAAATTAGACGAGCATTGAATAAGATAGGACGTGAGATATCCATACTGATATCAAAAATACTGATCGAAGTCTTCAACATAAGCGTTGATTTGTATGGAGATTAACATTAATTATAGACCTATTGTTAGTGATGAATGACATTTGAATAATGCTTTCAACATTGATTCTTACCAACGGGGTACGCATGTCATAGTCCAGTACGTCCAGATCACCACCAGACTACGAAAAAAAAAACGGGTCAAAAAGATAAAGTTAAAATTCTTGTCAGTGTTTAGGAGTTAGATCTTGCGGCTTCATGCGTGTCGAAGGTGTAAGTCCATTCAGTGGGAATATGATATTAGAGGTTCGGAGATAACTTCCATTATGACTTTCTTGCGCAGATAGGCGTAAACGGTAGCGCAGCATTTCCGAAACTCGAGAGAACACGTCAATTTAGTAATAAAGAAGTCACCGAGTTATGATAGAAAAACTGTAATGTCTATGCGGAGATAAATGAATAAACATACCATCTTTAAGCATGTTATGATGTCCAAGAATCCACCAGCTGCAGCAGCATGCACAGCAGTTCGTCCTTTCTCTGTTTCCACTTGTACGTTGGGTTTGCAGCCCTCGACTTGAGTATGACAAGACAAGTAACAAGAAAGGAGATTTAGAACRAGGAGCTTCTATTTATCTTAAATGTTTTTACTAATAATAATAACTTAATTATCTGTAGAACATTCTTCTTACCAAGCAAAGCTAATACTTTACTAAGGTTGTTATTTTTGACTGCTTGGTGGAGATTTCGAGCTGTAACGCGTAACTTTTTGTAAGGTCTGCGAAAAAGGGAAAAAAGTAAGGAAAATCACCTAAAATGATCTGAAAATAGCGACAACGATGGAGATTATGAATAATTGCAATAAAGCAATTAATTGCATTGAAGTTGCAGAAAATGGAGTGGCCCCAATATGAAGCTGTGTGGAATGCCAAAAGCTTATCGTTCATTTTCATAATTGAACACTGTTTTTTAGAACAAAGTTCCTGTTTCTTGTTACCTTTCTCTTTTAATTTCTTGTAGCATTTTTAGTAGATTATCTGGACTCGAAACAACATCATGTTCTTCTTTAAAATATAAACAGATATGAAATGTCAGACAAGACACACTAGCTGTACGATTGCATAAGAGAAGGAAGTCATTTAGAAATGTAAATTATTTTATTAGCTTGGTTTACTTACCTACAGGCTTCGAAGATGGCGATGATGAAGGTGATGGTGAAGATTCAGATACAGCAGATGTAGCAGATGTAGCACTGGACGATGCCGCTCTCTCAATTGCCTTCAGTCTGTCATTGAATTTTGTTGCAACAATAGATGTTTGAGTTGATGTAGAAAGGTCTAAAGTCCTAATAGCTTGCGAGGATATTTGTGGAGCACTTCCAAAAAGAAAAAAGGTAAAAAAATATATATTTCAGGCAGAAAATAAATGGGAAAACTAGAGATTGATAAGTTTAATACAAGAATTCTTTTGTGTTATATAACTCACGGTTTTTGATGTGACTTAAAATCTGCACTCAATCTTGCTCCTGAAATGCACATTACAAAGTAACTATCAACTCTGATTAGCAACACGATAAACAACCCTTTAGTTGCTACTTATGACTCAGTATATACTCACGATGTCTGGGAGATAATGGAGTAGCCATAGGTTCCTTTTGCAAGGCACTGGGTTGTGAGTCTGTATGTGTTGGTGTTTCTTTATTTGGTGCTGTTGTCATATTTGTTGTTGTTACATCCTGATAACAAAAAAATCAAAATAAAAGAGACATTTATTTCAGTTTACAGGACAATTCTTGTGATTTTCAGTACTTCAACCTTATGAATGTAGATTCCTATTGGAAAACCAATATTCATCAAACAGGTTCAAATCTGCCTGACTTCATGTAATATTGAAAATCACAGTAAAAAACAACATAATATTGCATATTACTCACAATATCTGTGGAGTGTGAAGTTGTAGGAGTTTTGATATCAATTGATGAAATCACTGTAAAATACATATAAAATTATGTCAATTTTTATATACTTTAGGATTTTATAACAAGACACCAACTGTTGTATTTAAGAGTATGGTTCAAAATGATCCTCACAAAAAAAATTTTGAAGTTATTTATCAATAACTAAAAATTTATGTTTGGTATTTGGTTATCATGATACAGGTATTCTTAGTATTCAATTCAACCCCCTCATATTCTAAATAGACATAAACAAACAGCATTTTTCGTTTTTACCTTTTGTAGGTGTATTTGTAGTTGAAGGTGGTCTCACTTCATTTACAATTGTTACTTCTTCTTCATCATCATCATCATCAGAATCAATCACCAGAGGATCATTCTTATTCATTCCCTGTACTTGTTTCTTGATATGAGCTTTACAGCTGCACTTGTTTTGTTTGGGTATTGTACACTGACTAGGGGTAAATTTTCCTTCACAAGACATTGGTATACATGCAACAAAAGCATCTGCCTTTCCAATGGAAACCATCTCTGTCCCTGGTGGCTTTCTTGTTTTTGAAATCATATTTGCAGTTAAAGGCACAGCATGACAAATCAAGCTTTTACCGCCATCAGCAACTGCTCCTATCTCTGGTTGTCCAGTTTCATGGGGAAATGACAAGCTACCACCAGATGGTGCTCGGTTAAAAGGTGCTATTTTTACTGTTTTGGGGGGAGGAGGTTTGTTTTTCTCATCCAGGGAAGATCTTCTTCTCTTTGGAAATCTAGAGGGCACAGAATTAATGCTAATAATCATTGATGGGCCTGCCTGGACATCAATGTTCTTAGTGTTGTCTGCAGCAGATGGAGAGGCGTTTGAACTGGAAGAATCAAGGGACTGGTCTGAAAGGATTAGTTCATCATTTACTGACAGTGAAAATTCAACAGGTTCATCTGCAAAAGAAAAATGTATTATCTTTAAGTGGAAAAAGCTTTAGGATAATATAGTGCAAAAAATACCCCAATATCAAACACTTTATCTAAGGTACAATAAAATTGCATTGGTCAGGTAAAAATAAAAGAGTAAAAATGCATTTATTTTACAAATAACTTCTCTTCTATTTATTCACTCTGCCGGTATATTCTTATGTGTAACAGGTGCTGTACTCCAATGACGGACTGTCAAAAATCTCAGAATGTTTTTTATACAGTGTTTTAAGTTTTCTTCAATGGTCGTATTCAACACATCAATAACCACTAGTTAATATATGATATCTGCGAAAGGCTCCTCAAGGTTTTACCTGTTGTATCATTGTCAAGRGAGGTCTCTACAGACATTTCTATAATGGAATTATCCTTCGTAGTTTTATCCTCTTTTCTTGTAACAGAAACAAATGGTTGGGGGGAAGAAGTTTGAAGATAATCTGTTGATAATGACAAATTACTGGAGGAAGTAGAAGGCTTTTTCAGTTGATTATAGTCAGATTGTCCTTTCTCACTGAGAAGATGCTCTATCTTTCTGTTAAATGCTTCCTCAAAATTTACATTTTTTTCACTGGAACATGCTAAAGATAAAAATATAAATATAACTTGATTGTGATACTCAAATGATTCAAATTACAACTTTGTGAAAGGATAAAAGTGGTATTTTCTTATCATGAAATTATGGTAAAGTACACTTTTAAAAATAAATATACAAGATCAACAACATGAAAGACAAGACTTTCATTTTAGTCTATTATGCAAAATCCATTGGCTTTTTGAAAACAGTTGATATGACTTACAGCTGTTCATGTGTCTGGAAGGAGAATGGATTGGTATGGGCTCTAAGTCTGCAAAAGAAAGCACATCATTGAGGAATAGAAAATGTAACTCCTCTTGCTGAGTTTTTAATCCTGATAAGTCCTGAGACTATCAGGAGTATTTTGTTTTTTTACAAATGTCTGATGGTGTACCACAGTGATCAGTCTAAGGACCACTTTTTTAGAAATTTTCTTTTTAGCTTTTGGTAAATGAAATTTATTAACAATATTATTTGCAAGGTTTTGTTTGCGATAATGGTATAACATTTTATCAAAGCATTATCAATTACCAACATTCTTTGCCTTTGGGTAATTTGTTGTCAAACTAAGTTATACAGCAGTCATTAAGAGATGCTTAGTTTTGATTCAAACATCATTAGCATTCATATATAACTGTATTTAATTATTTTCTTCCTTTAATTTTGAAAAAAAGCTTCATGTAAAATCATGTTGACTTTCTCAAAAACCTTCAAAGCAATCTAAAATATAAAAGGTAAATTCAAAATATAAAAAATAATTTCTCTAGTATGTTCAGAATTCTAATTYTTAATTATTTATTATTGACCAAAAGCACGCTCAAGGTGTTGCTGAGACAGTAATAATCAAAAGCCAGAATCAAATGCCCCACCCGTAGATCCATATACGACACCTGAGTTGCATGGAAGCTTATTATTATGCAAATTAAAACGGCTTCATTCAAAAATGCAACCATTTAAAAGTATAAAGCACCAAAAAATATTTTAAAATACAGAGCCGTTGATTTTAATTCTTCTGCTTTTAGAGATYGTGACTTTTACTTTAAGCATAAAGACGTTAGGCGTGAAAACAGTTAAGATTTAAACTCGTGCACAACATTGTCACGCTGCTTGCTCTGCTCTTGTGTTTACATGTGTACCTCGAGGATGTTGTTCGATATATATACCACTATTACCTAAGATCTACGCTTACAGTAAACTGAGATAAAGTATAAAACACAATAATAATAAAAATTATAATTGATCAATGGTTCTCAATGTTTTGACATGGCTGAAGAAATCTAATCTTGTCAACTCATTAGAAGTTCATTGAAAAATCTTTAGAAATCTTTCTAAGTGCACAAACGATCTAAGCTCGTAGACAACAGAAAATAATRCTAGCGATGCAATCTAAATGAAATAAAGCCAACAAATATTTAAAAGAAAAAGTTAAGCTTGAATAGTATTAACTAACCTTATGTCTTAACATCGATCGATCGCCCGCGAAATACTGCCAGTAATACGCAGAATCCAATTAACATTCCCGCTGTCAACAACTAACGCACACTCATTCAAAGAACAATGGTCCCTTAGATGGACATTTCAAGATCTACCATCCAAGACGCAGGGTGCCCATACAGTCAACACGATGATGGACCGAAATTTTTTTTAAATGTTTTCAGCGTCGATCGTAGCTCACAGCTACCTTACTTAACGACGTTGAAGTTATCTGTGAGGTTTCAATTGGTACGCTTAACAAAACTAGGAAAACAAAATTGCCTACGCTTCGAAGCCTTGCGTTACATGTGTGCAGTTATTTAGTAAGGGCTTGCTATTTGACCTAGCGAATTATGTTTTCCAAGCATATGTAGTGCATGAACTCAACCTTCAAAGTCAGTACCCCATTTGAATGCTACAGCATACCGAACCCTCGTACCGTAACCGTGCGGTTGCAGAGTCGTGGTCATCATCGTTTTAGTTGCTTAATAAGAAACGTAATCTATAATAATGTAGTGTAAACATGCCAGAAGTACGACCTTGTGGAACTTCAAACATGTGTCGACTGTTGGATATTCGATATGCTTTCGTCCCCATTGCACCTTCTGAACCCGACTACTGTTTTGTTCSATCTTGGTCTCATAGCTATCGTCCCTTTTAGAGTAAGGCTCAGGTAAGGCGCCTTGAGGCTAGAAATACGCCATTCGAGCATCTACATATTATTATTATTATTTGTACGGGTACACAAAAGTACCTCTCTTTTTTACCACTTGCCTTTCGATCTATATTTGGTACTTACACTGTTCCTGGGGATTGAAATCGGCAAAGTGCCTCCCTGTGAACATGATTAACAGATCACCCCACTCGAGCTAAGTACAGATCAGGCGGCCTAAATATACGCTGCTTCTCTCCGCTTTGAACTGTCTTCGACTTTATACTCGCGTTCTTAGTGCGCATGCCTTTGAAATTCAAAACCCTGTAAGCGTCACGGCTTACACCGCTTGACCTAGCCGGTCATCTTGCGGGTCAGCCACTGCAAATGAATGGTCAACAACGTGCCATATTTCCGTAAAGATTTACTAAATTGTTTTCTTAAGCTAAAATTAAATAAGTGGTGTTTCGGGAGAGGCAAATAGCAAAACACGAAGTTGGATTACGAGAAGAAACTCAGACGTAGAAGATTGGGAGTCACCCCCTCATGGATGTTCTTGATAAGGGTCACTGATTGAAGACGTGACCAAGGGCACTAGGACACCGAATGTGGTTGGATTTCTATAGGTTTTTTTYYTCCTTTCGATTATTTGAATTAAATCAACGTTATRCTTGTTTACTTATTTTGCGTCCGTGTTCCTTCGTTCGCTGTTGTAATGCAGACGTTTTCTTCCAAAGGTCAAACGGTTTGAATAGCCTATGATCGTTACTTCTTTAACGGCCGTTCCGTACCTGACTCTGTTTGTACTATACCAACAACAACGCGACCGCGCGATGCTCCTTAMGTCAGTAATAGTCAACCGTCCAGAGTTAATATGGTTAATCAAATCCACCTTAAGTTCTATATAGAGCCCCGGGGCTAGAACTTAAGGTGAATCTGATTAACCATATTAACTCTGGACGGTTGAATATTACTGACGTAAGGAGCATCGCGCGGTCGTGTTGTTGTTGGTTGAAAACGTCTGCATTACAACAGCGAACGAAGGAACACGGACACAAAATAAGTAAACGAGTATCAACGTTGATTTAATTCAAATGATCGAAAGGAAAAAAAAACCTATAGAAATCCAACCACATTCGGTGTCCTAGTGCCCTTGACGTGACCCAATCATCTGCGCAACTATTGACTCACGTTCAGTCTGGGATGTCATGGAGGGGGAAGGAAAGAAAGCAAACGTTCTACAATAACATATATTTCATAGGTTAAGACATCGAGGGACTCTGTTCGCAGGAAAGACATTGGAAGTTGCCGTACAGCCTACACTACGAAGATTATGAAACATTTGTGCCTTTACTTCACTCCCCTCCCCGGCCATCTTTAAACTCTCATTGCACTACGCTAACAAGTGTAGCTTCACCGCATAAGCCGTTCTATCATTGTTCAAGTGTTTCATGTTCTTGAACTCTGAGTAACTAGCCTTGTTGCGACTACTCTTCCGTCACTTTATCCCATTCCAAGGCGCGCAGTTCTTTTCTTCTAATCTTTCCACTCACTGTCTTTGGTAGATGATCAACGAACTCGATCTGAAAGAAAGAAGTATTAAAACTGTGGTAGCACTACTGAAGCAATATATACCGATGATATATGATCAACGTACCCGGCCCAGAAAGTCTAGAACTGAACTGCCATGGAATAGCGCCTTAGCATATACGCCTTTAGTTCTGATCCATGCAGTGTGTATTCTGAAGGAACATACCTTTCTAGGATATTTGTAAGGTGCTGTAGTCTCTTTCACGTGTCGCTGAAGTTCAACTATCAGGTCTTCTTTATTTCCTTCAAAATCCGGTGCCAAAATGACAAACGCCTTGACAATCTACGAGATTAAGGGTATACGAGATAAAGGATCTACGAGATAAAGGGTTTACAAGATAAAGAAACTAAATGATTCGTCAAACAAAACACTCGAGGGAACACAGTTCCATGTAAGGGAAGCTTTACTTCATTCAAAAATGCGTTGATGCGAGCAGTTGGTAACTGTGGTAAGGTTCTCTTAAAATATTTCAATGCAAGTAAGACTATAGATATTACTGGTTTAAGTATACGATGACGAAAATGGACTCACCTCTCCCCTGACGGTATCAGGACTGCTGACGACAGCTGATTCGGCTACTGCAGGGTGTTCGATAAGCGCGCTCTCAACTTCAAAAGGTCCGATACGATATCTACACATCCATGTATTTATAATATTCTATTAGTATAAAATATTTCCATAATATGAACCTTAATCATAACCTTGTCCAAATAACCCATTGAAGATCATATGACGTCATCATTTATTAAATCTGAGAAGTGACGCCATCGCTATTTTGGTCTTCAACCAGATTGACCTAATCAATGGGCTTCATTATGGTAGCCTTATTCGGCAGTTGAATCCTAAAGTTATTCTTGATTATAATGGTACCCAAATAATTGACGTTATTACTTTAACTTTTATCCTATTTCTATTCTCATTTCATTAGAATTACCCAGAAGATAAAATGACGTCATCAGCTCTACCGACAAACCACAGGTAGCCATCCTCGTCGCGAATTCCGCGATCTCCTGAAAACGAGCATCAAAATTTGATTGGACTGGTTATCTCAAATAAAGTAGACTGCACCTTTGTCTGAAGAGAAGATGTTAACGACCTCATGGAACAGAGCATTGTAAAACTGACTTCGGGAAGGTATCATACGCGCAATCCTACTACTTTAGTCATCAGTCTTGCTTATAAACTTGTCATTTACTTATGCACGAGTTGAACCCTACCTGTCAGGTAGTAATCACCCCGATAGACTGATGATGTTCGTTCTGGGTCGTCCTGCAAACAAATCAACATATMATTTGCCTTTGATATTTCTTTCTTATCTAATATTCATTTCTTCCCCTCAGAGCTGTGTGGCAGCCCAGTTTCCTGGTCTTACCTTGTACTCGGTAAATAGTCCTATAGGTCTACGTGGTTTGACAAGAACAGCAATATCGCCTTCATTTCCAGGTGCGCACTCATTACAATCATTATCTATTATCTAGAAATAAACCAGTAGTTGATTAGTGACACCTCTCATACAGTAAGGACTAATACATTTAAAATTGGGCGCAATGTTGTTGTCCATAGCAAAGCTGTTTTGCGTGCCCATGCCCTACTAAAACTGAATGTCAACACTGCAGAGTTGGAGAATAAAAAAATGCTTCTATGTATACCATAACACGCCGTAGCGTTATACTTTCTGCAGCAACGAATGTGTGAAGAACTAGAATGGCATCACAATTAAGCCAGTGTATTCAAGCCTATCCTTCTCACCTTGACATCGTAGCCAGGAGCCGGTTTACCCATCGATCCTGGACGATTTTCGATGCAGCGAAACGTACCACAAAGAAGAGTCTGCATGAACAAAAATGTTTCAGAAAAAAGCTGAACCAGATGTTGTCTGACTGACTAAGTTAAAATACGTAACTAACACTGATTAGATGAATCCCGCAACAATATTGTATCAGCACTTATCTAGTGTTCACCGTGACCGTGTACTCTCACTAAACACCATTCATTATATATCGAATAGAGAAAATAGGAAAGGATATTGGGCCCCCTGAATCACACCATTGGGTCAATGGGTAAAAGCTAACTTTTGTCCTAAGCATTTTTCAGCTTTGTAAATGGGAACCGTGCTACCCGCTATACCGTGAACCCTAACACAAGTTTTTGATTTCTTTTTGACGTCCTTTTAACAACAGCTTCATTTGTACATTTAAATCTGCACAACATATCGTTACATCGCCGATCGAAACATCACAATGAAGCGCCGATACCTAATTGGTTAGCGGTAAAGAGCACCATTCCAAGTTGTCAAAAAGAAATCAAAAACTTGTGGAACGTAGCACAGTAAGTATTTCTGGACTATTCCGTTCTTTCCGTAAATAATAACGAGTAATCCCTTTGCCCAAATAATATATGACAATGTCTTGAAAAAGGTTCTTATTCTTACCGTTTCTGTCTGACCATATCCTTCTCGGATCTCAAGCCCAGTGCCTTGTTTCCACTCGTCCATGACTTCTGGGTTGATGGGCTCACCGGCGCTTAAACAATGCCTCAGACTAGAAAATGTGAACTCGTTCAGGTCATGTTGGACCATCATACGGTACCCAGTAGGAGGCACACATAACGTGTTGATGGGGTACTTCTCAAGTATCTTAAGAACGTTCCTGGCTTCAAATTGCGCATTGTAGATGAACACGCAGGCTCCTTGGTTCCAAGGTCCAAAAAGGCACCCATAAGCACACTTAGCCCAACCCGTRTCAGAAATGGTCCAATGCACATCATCCTGACCCAAGTCTAGCCAGTACCTAAAGGAACGACAAACACGTTAGCACTAGGACTTCCGAATGACGTAACTGAGTTAATCTAAATTTACGTATGAAATTGTGTCGGTACTTGTGTTTTTCTATTGTGTTATTTTTCATTTGCATCTCTGCATCGTGAGAACCACCACTACTCTTTCGAGCCGGGCACACTGTTGTCAGAGGCCTAGTTCTGTCAGTATAATCTAATATATTTTAAAACATTAAAGATTTCATCACATCAAATTGATAAATTTTTAGGTTCAAATCAACTAAACGAATTCTAAATCTTTTCACTCACATAATACGAATTTTTTACAACAGGGTTGTAATTGGCATGGTTTCGTCTTCTGACCCAAGGCAAATAAAAAACAATACATGCAATTAAAGAGATCGGAAGATTGTAAGAAAGTTATTAAGAGATTTCTTGGCCCGCCCGMCGGTAAGTAAAAATATGTTGTGGTATTTTGGGGACGAGAGTAGAGACAAATGTGGCTGTGTTAATTCCTTATGCTTGCTTTTAGAGGAGGGCTAGGGTTTGCGTTAGACATATAACTTAAAACCAATCATCTTTTACCAAAAATTAAAGGCGTATATAGTCGTTTTTGCTATTTTCTCTCCGTAAAATAGCAAAACCTACTGTTCAATCATTTTGATTTTTCTACTTATTTTTAGAATGGATGGGATGGGCTTTATCTATAAAAACACCGACGAAGTTAATTACGCTTAATTAGTGCACACTAAAACATAAAAAGATATTATTAATTGCAACGTTCGATTAGCGGCGTTTGCATCAAAACAACCAGTATCTACGTCATAATAAGAGATGGTATAAAGTAAATCTCCATGCCATCTCTTCATTGTAATTTTCCTTCTCATTTCACCAGTATACTTTCAACAATCTCAGGCCCGTCTCAAATGTTGAAAAGTTCTAGAAACGTTTCTCTTTCAATGAACATGAAAAAATGTCAAGAGAGCTTTCCCCTTGAGCCGCTTCAGCAACAGCAAAGGAACAGATACAGTACCATGGAGGGGTATTGTCGTGATATAGGGTTAGTAGACATAAAGACCGTGAGCAATTGTCCTTCAATATCCAAACCAGCGATAAAGATAGACGAAATGTCAGCACCCAGAAAAGAATACGAGGACTCKTTGGTGAAAGGGGTAAGGCGTGCGACTCTCATTTATGTCAAAGAAACCAACATGGACGAACAGAACTTCAGCCGGCCGAAAAATGAGATGTCAAAAGCAGCTGACACCACAGGTTCAACTCCCGCCTATACTGAGCTCTTTGAAGAGCGTACCAATTCAGATGGTCTACTGCAAGAAGTTGACTCCTTCTTTGAAAAGGAGAAAGCAAAACTACCCAAAACTAGAAAGAAAAGGAGAGCCAGATTATCTCGTACTACTGAGAGTCCAATTTCAGTGGGACAACTACAGTATCTTGGTCCACAACGAGAAAAATCGAAATCAATCCATGTGGGAAGTCTAGACTCCAGCAGATTTTCCTTCATGCATAATTTAGACAGTGAACAAATGATCCCACATCACTCTTACAAGACGCGTAATTGCCTAGCCTTCAGCCCAACCATGCACCCATTAGAAGAWGTGTTCCCTTTAACTACATCCCCAGGCCTGACGTCTAGTACATCATTCACTAGAATACATAAGTTACCTCCAATACCACTTGATCAAAGACGAGAACCGACCTTGATGGCCGACCTGCCTTCGCCAGAGATAAAAGTTAGGACATTTCTTCCTTCATTACAAGAGAAGCCTCCATTTCTACCTTTAATTGACCCATTTACATCATGTTTGTCTCAATCTGCCCCGCCATGCTACCATCATGCATCCCCCTTGGTATCAGAACCACGAGAACAATCCCGACCCTTTCCGTTCATGGAACCTTCTTCCTTGACATCAGAAACATCTCTGTATTCAAGCAGTCCCACAAACACAGCAAACAGTTCTTCTTCATCATCAGTAGGGCCAATCCCATCACAGCTCTATCRAAAGGACAAACCATGCTATTTTCTTCCAGCGCCTCCTGTTCGACCCACAAACGAAAAGAAACGTAATCAAAGTCAGAGCCTACGTCCTGGACGTCGTTTGGTTCCTCTGAACAAGATTGACGTCGCTCCAAACCACAAGACAATGGAGGATATTCAGCTAGTGGTGGCAGAGGATATTGAAGAGGTTACTCTAGAGCAACCTAAAAACGAATCCTTTGAGCAAGAAGTGGAGACTGTGTCAGCTAAAGAACGCAGGAAGATTGAAGAATATCGACGATTGAATCCAAACCGTAGAAAAGGAATTTGTGAAGAATTAGAGAGTGATTCGAATATCATGAAGATAAATGGTCAACGATACAATCTGACAATGCTTAGAAACGAACTGATTCAAATGACAAAGGCTGTTACGAAGTACAACACGTTTTTTAAAAGCTTTAGTTCTTTTATTAACRAAGAACGCCCGTAATGGCGATCACWGCCGTAGAATTACGTAATTACGCAAAATTCACGACAGAACTAAATTGTTAGAGACAAGTTCGTTATCCCTGCTTCACGACGCGTTTTTAAGACGACCCTATTGTATAGTTTAGGTAATCATTACTTTAAAACACCTGATATTAAGCTATGACAAACTTTGTACCCACGAAATGGTACTAAAGACCTCGACACTAATTCGGTTTTGCAATATATGTGAATATTTCTCGGTATGCCCTAGAATCAAAAACACACGCACAAAATCATGTGCTTTTACGGGATCCCATGCGTAGACTTGCCTTTCTCGTCCCGTATAAAAGAAACGACTCTCTGACGTATATTGCCTATTTAAGTATTTTGATATAAGTATTATTAATTATACAGCTTCTCATTAATCCCATATAGGTAACTGTCCAATTATTTTCTTAATTGGACAGGTCTTGTTAATATGGGATTAATTAGGCAGCTATATAATTGATAGGTAATGGGATTTCATGCTCCGTCCCAATCAAGAAATAATTAGACTCGAAAAATTTCTCTGACTGCCAAATTGGACTCGGCCTACGGCTCATCCAATTTTGTCAGTCCTCGGAATTTTCCTCGTCCAATTATTTCTTAATTGGACAGCATAGAGTCCTATTACATATACGAATCAGCGCTGTTTTGCTAGCAATATTTCTTTAGAAAACTGATTGACTTACTTTCCCGTTATGACGTGTCCTAGTCCATAGCTGCCATGCGAGTGGTTGGTCATTTTAGGCATTCCTGTTGTACCACTTGTAAAGAAAAACGTCATTGTTTCGTCACTTAGTGTTGGGGCACACTGAAAAAAAAAAGGAAATCTCCTGTCTAAATCAGATGGAAGATTAAACAGTAGTTCAAACCATCGGAAATTGGAGGGGAAAAAGGATGGGTGAAAAAGCTTGCATTGTTCACTAGCCCGTCTTTATCTAATAAAATACCTCGTGTGTAGCTGAAGCTTGCTCGTAAAGCTTCTGAAACGGTAGCCATCCTTTTCTGATAGTGTAAAAAAAGAAACAAAAATGAAAGATGGTATATATACTAGTGGTTTTTCGGTTAGCTCAGTTGGTATGGGCGTCGGTCTCTTGTGAGGGAGGTCGTGTTCCAAACCTCGCCGGACCCAGGGACTTAAAATCAATAACTGAGGAGAAGGTGATGCCTTTGTAATTACGCCTTCAAATGGTTAGACCTTCAAGTCTTCTCGGACAAGGACTTAAAAGACCCACTGAAGACGCTGGTGACGACCATCGGTGCCCGTGCTAAACACTATAGGGCCCACTGTATTTGGCAAAAAGCCGTTGTGATGTCCCTGCCCTCATGGGAAAAGCTTATAAACAAACTGGTTTACCTGTTTTCTTCCTCCATAGATTCCCCTAGAATGAGTTTTGTTTCCAAATGAGGAACCAAACCTGCCACCTAATATGAGAGAGAAATTATAAGTAGATTTCAGGTGGTAGTGATGGTGGTGGCGGATGTAAAGGTGGTAGTGGATGTAAAGGTGGTGGTGGTTGTAAAGGTGGTGGTGGTTATAAAGGAGGTGGTGGTAGTGATGGTGGTAGTGATGGTGATGGTGTTTGTAAAGGAGGTGGTGGTAGGGTGGTGGTAGTGGTGGTGGTGGTGGTAGTGGTGGTGGTGGTGGTTGTAAAGATGGTGGTGGCATAATTTGGATAATTTTATGGTAATCTAATTGATCTATCTATTATTGCAGGCGGGTAAAAACCGTGTCGAACAACTGGAACGAACAACGTGTACAAACCTTGATTGGCTTTAATTTCATCTCACTAGTGCTAGCCGGGGCTGGACTTGGTATTTAGATGCGTTGACCGGTGCTTCAAGTCAGGACGTAAATAACCATGACCCAACCCTGACCTACCTCATCAACCAGCTYCGCAGTTTCAGAATCTGCTACAATACACGTTGCCTTTGAAACGAGTAACCTTGCTAAAATATCTTTAGATCTTAGCTGTGTTGATCCAGGAATGATGACACTCCCTGAAAGAAATCGTAAAGCAAGAGGGCATGAGAAGCAGAAACAGATGATCATGAACTATCACCTTTCCCGAACCCACAAATCTGCTTCTGCTTTCGGGGGTAGAAAATCATGGTTCTAACCTAGTCTCTGAAGAGGGAGTGACACCGTTAAGTAGGAAATCCAGGAGGGCATTACAGTGCGGGAAGATAACAAAAAGCAGACTTACCCGTCCTCATACATGCGATGTTCAAGAGCCACCACTCGGGGAGCCTGGGTAAGATTACCATAACACGATCCTTTCTTCTTACGTCACATCCATCTGTCAGAAGGTTGGCCGTTCTATTAAAAATAAGAAATATTATAACGATTAATGTTACTGCCAGCGAAGTTTGGTCTGCGAATATACTTGCCGTTTTGAATTAACAGCGAGCTCCTYAAAAGACCACTTGATTTCCTTGCCATTTTCATCAAGCCACCAGAAAGCGGGCACATTGCGAGTTCGCTCACCAGACTAACAGATAATAACACAATAATGGACAAATAAATAGCCTGCCTGTCTTGCTACTCATTGTGCACTGCTTCAGTTACATTGAATGAAAATTGGGTATATTCCTCAAAGATACGTTGTTTTCGATACTAGTAACTTTTTGGCACATTTCGGTTTAACTTTCGTAGGGAGTGCCGCAGGCTCAACCCTGGTCCCTGGTCCCTTTTTCTATTGCCCTGTTTCACACTTTCGGGTCTTTCGGGGGTGAAGTTCCAAGCCATGCATGAGCCAAAATATTCCGATTATCCAGACTCTTAATCATTCCAGTCTGGATTTTCTTGCTCACCGAAGCAAAACAAAGTCTCTCAATCAGAGACATGAAAGTACGAATTGAACTCGAGGAAACTCTTACGGTAATAATCATTGAAAAATAATTATAACACTAATAAATATAAGTAAAAACATTCACATTGCTTGCACTTTTAAACCAACCTCTTCCTTTTTAGCCCATTCATCAAGAACATTAGCAAAGTTGTAAAATCTCGGCAAAGAAGGGCGAAATTCAGCATGTTCTTTCTCGTAATCATTAAACCCAACCTTAGAATCAAAGGGTGGAGGTGATGGTGAGTGAACGATTTGTGATAGACACCGTATCAAATGCCTTGTTGGTAGATGCTGCTGTTGATGTTTTGTCAATAGGAGAGTTCTGTTTATATTGTTTATCCTTGTTTTCCAATGGCTAGATCCACGACACGTCAAAACCCTTAAGGATGACATACTAGAACTAGAGGTAGTGTAATCAATCGCACAATAAAGGTTTAGGCTTGAAAATACACTGATGTTCTTGGCACCCTTTTGAGGTCTTTTGAGTACTTTTGATATACTGGGTAAACAAGAAGCGTGACGGGACTACCACAGGAAACCCATGAAGGATATTATACTATTGGCTTACAAACAGTACAATACTTGAAATGGAAAATTAGATAGGCTTAAAGTATTTTCTTTCTCTAAATGATATGTGAAGTGAAGCTAMATTTTTTCTAAAACAATTTTCAAGTGTATTTTTCCCCGTCATTGATCAGTGTAACACGACCGGAAGTGACATGTGGCGTGACAGAGATACAGGCAGCCCAACAAACACGAATTTTACGATTTTTATTTGGCTTTTTTTTGATGAATATGATACCTTGTTGCTGTTGCTTTGTTTCAAGTATTTTCACATCCAGAAAAACGTGAGTGAAAGGTCAGGGGTATTTTAGTGGGGGTAGGGGGGAGTGGGTATGGTTTGATTAATATCCACGTTTCAGAGATCAAAGTCCGAAAAGCTTTTATTGTTTACGATCAATATTCCTTAGCATCTTTCACACACTGTCACTTCTCTTGCAAGTTATTACATCGCATTTAGAAACCATTTCAAGATCATTTATTGTTCATTTATTTTTAAGATCTGTCAGTAGGTAGAGCGCAAGTAGAGGGACTGGAATCCAAGGTAATGCATCTTTCCAACATGGTTGCTGTTGTCTAGTAGCGTTTTGATAAACATCTTTAGCCACGAAATTCTGTTGTCCCCCGTGTATTTTGGACATTCTGGTGTAATCACAGATGAATAAGACATAATGATTTCATGTTTCAGGTTCTGCAATAAGGCCCACATGCTTGGTATTATCTCTAAACAGCTACTCAAGGTACGTACTGTACAGTAGCTTGTTCATCAAGGCCTTCCATCTAAGTTTCTGGTTAAAGTTGGATACTAGATTATTGCTCCTACAAATAGTCACCCTTTTATGAAATTAAAGCAGATACAAAAGATGAATAAATAATATGAATAATATCTTATAGTTTAGTTTTTATGTGTTGGTCACGGCATGTTATTTGTGCAAAGCTAACCCACTACCCATTGAGATGCACTTTGATCATCTTTAGTAATAATAACGATAATAAAAACTTTGAACTAAATTTTTGAACTTTTATCTGATGAACTTTGAATTATTGCATTGGGTAATAAATTTGCTTCACTTCTGGCCTAAGGTACATTATTGTTACACCATCCCTGTGAGCTTCTTCGTATTTTCATTCTTCATGTTTTGCGCTCTGTTTTCATTCTTGAAGGACACCGTCACAATGCCGAGATTAATCTTATCCAACACAGCTAAGGTTATTCCTCGGCGCTATATGTATCATAGTATGAAGGCACTAGAAGATTCTCTTCCGAGATTGCCTGTGCCTTCATTACAACAGACGATGGATAAGTATCTTCAAGCAGTAAAGCCACTAGTGGATGAAGATGATTATAAAAACACCAAGACCCTTGTGGAAGAATTTAGAAAGCCTGGTGGTGTTGGAGAAAAGCTACAAGAAAGACTTTTAGAAAGGGCCAAGTTTACTGATAACTGGGTAAGTTTTATTGAGATAAACCAAGGAAGATAATAGGTTATATCAGTTTTCATTACAAGGAGAAATTAAGTGTATGGTACAGACTACAGAACTTAGACAGTAGGACATGTCATGACACCAAAATGGCATCCCACCGCATTCCACTGTCTCTTTCCATCAGGCATTGCAGTCTTTTTTGAGTAAATGGTTTGGGATATAATACTGAAGTGTTCAATATGCAATGCTTTCTTGGTACACCATATAATATCCCACTTATCACTTCATGGTAAGCCCATYCCATGTGCACTTTCATGTGTACGCTAAGTGCCTCACGGGATATAACACGGCTGTATAACAAGGCAACRTAAATATATAAAGTGTGTGGTAGGAATAGGTCCTAAGGAATTATATAATCCTGAGGGGCGGGTGTAGTATTTAAGAACAGAGCCATGTTTGGGTGAGTTTTGGGGGTCTCGGCAATTACAAGTAAAGTGTTGCAGGAAATCAGAAGATTCAGATCCTGAGAAAAGTCTTGTTCTGGGGTCTCGGCAATGACTTAGCCGACTGAAAAATGAACCAAGCACAAAAGAAAAGTTAACACTGTTTTATAACTAGTATGTATTTGTTAATATTTCAGCTTGCACAATGGTGGGATGACAAAGGTTATCTTGAACAAAGAGTACCACTAGTTGTTTACTTCAGTCCAGCTGCTACTTTCCCTAAAGAGAATTTCACTGAAAGTCTGAGTTATCTCAAATACACTGCAAGACTGATTTCAAATGCACTTAAGTTTAAAGAGGAAATTGACAGGTATGTGGTTTACCATATTACACAATTTAATTAGTTCATCTTTAATTCCCCTCTAACTATGCCATGCAACTTCCACTCCCAGTTATAAACTAAGTTTAGGAAAGTACGTATGATTAGTGCAACATGAGTAGTTGCAT
Organism: Actinia tenebrosa; assembly: GCF_009602425.1. Next base: position 139,354 of record NW_022258859.1, on the reverse strand, counting down.
GCCTTGCACCAGTGAAACCTGGAATGAATTCCTGTGCTCATCGTACATGAGAAGTGTTGTATTCTAGTAGTAATAATATAACAGTAATGATAAAAAGGTAAATTATACACCGTGAAAAAAGATGGAAAAACTTACTGACGTTTCTGACGCTAGTCCTTCGTCGGAGTAAAAGAGCAAAAGAGACTCTTTTACTCCGATGAAGGACTAGCATCCGAAACGTCAGTAAGTTTTTTCATCTTTTTTCACRGTGTATAATTTACCTTTTTATCATTACTGTTTCATTAGAAACACYGAYGCAGCTCACACTAGTTTTTAGCTAGTCACATCTTCTTAGTAATAACATAGCTCTGCTGTGCAACAGCAACAACAACTGGCTTTTCCCCCAGTGTTCCCATAACTTATCCTCCCTCTGCAAATTAACAGTTCTAAATGCTGATCAGAAAAGAGATTGGATCATTGTTTGGAATAATTCTTTATTCTCTCTGTAGTGAAACTATTTCTGTAGACATGGCTGGTAAGGATCCTTTGAGTATGGTTCAGTACAAGCTTCTCTTTGGTGGTACAAGGAAGCCTCATGCCTCCAAAGATGAGTTTGTTCTTGCTCCCATAGAAAAGTCAAGGCATATCATTGTTGCCCACAGAAATCAGGTACTTCAATTTATATTGGGGGGGGGGGGGAGAGGAAAAGAGGGGGAAGGAGGGGTGTTTGCCCTCCTTGCTACACCCCTGAATGAAGAAAAGTATTATAACCATTTTCTGATGACTGTACATTTGCACATAGTTTTATTCCATGGAAGTTTACTACCCAAATGGAAAGCCCTTGAATGAAGGTGATTTGATGGCTCAACTAATGGTCATCGTCAGAAACAATGATCCTTTAGAAGAGCCTGTAGGAGTATTGGGAACTACTGATAGGACAACCTGGGCCCATGAGAGAAAGACCCTAGAAAAAGGTAAACCATTTCTTTTGGATTGCTTTTTATTCACTTTAGTTGTACATTGTCAAGTATAAACTATTTGTCATTTATCTCTAGGAGAAGCTGGTTCTGTCACATTTGTTTATCTGTTGCATTCATTACTTTTTTTCTCTTTCAAGTTTCTGTCTTCAAGAAGTCAGACATCAAAATGTTTGAAATAGTGAAGCATTTAGATTTTTATAAAGCCTTATATGTTTTCTTTTCTTACGGATATCTTTGCAAGCAAAAACTTTAAGAATATTGACTCTAATATATACATGTATATATATATATATATATATATATATATTGATTTTATTATTATTATATTCTTACCTGAAGATAAAATAAACAGATCAAGCTTGGATATAATAGACTCTGGTCTGTTTGTAATCTGTCTGGACAAGCCACCAGTCCCATCAACACAAGCACCTAGTATAATGGAAGATGCRACTCATTCTATATCTGCAAGACAGTGTCTACATGGTGATGGAGTAGAATCTAACAGTCTCAACAGATGGGTGGATAAAACCAATAATGTATGTTTTTGTATGGTAATTAAGGTATACATACATGTACGCTATGCAAGCCAAGCCGTTAGGGTACACCATCCCTACACCCTACTTCTTGTTACTTTACAGTGCTCATAAATAAATGTGTAATGGCACTTTTCCCTCAAATCAAAATATTGTTGATTATGTCATTATGCTACTGATTCTGCTCTCTTCTGATTGGCTCCAATTTTCGCTTGAAATTCTGATTGGTTAACATTTTATGTTAAGCCTTTTAGTGGGATACATTAGTACGGATTTCTAATGTTTTGTTGTGTGTTGTAGTTCTGTATCAGTGAAGATGGACATGTGGGTTGTCTGTATGAACACACACCAGCTGAAGGACCAACGATTGCTCGTGTCTGGGAATATACTGTAGCTAACAGGTACCTACTAGTGACAATGTGTCATTTGTTGGGATTTGATTGCACTTTTTTTACTTTCCTTACCCTTAATTCTCCATCTAACCCTATTGTTTTTTATTGGATTCAGTTATAACTTTCTGTAAACTCTGTTAACTAAGTTCACTCAATGTTTTAGACATGGCTATGAATCCATAAGTCCTAGTAACTCAATAAGTCATCTTACTCCTCCTATTAAACTGAAGTGGAAGATAAGGAGCTCAACCAAAGAAGCAATTAAGAAGGCAAAGTACCAACTAGAAAGGTATACAAGTCATAAAATTATAAAACAATTCATTGAAAATCCTCTGATATTTTTATTTTAATTCCAGCATGATATATATTCATGTATTCAATAGATATGATGTAACATTGATAGTACATGTGTATACACTGATGTACATAYATTTCTGGCATAAGATAGTAAGAAATCTACCAAAAATTAGCGGTGGTTGGGTGTTACGAACACACACAGATAACTGAGGAATCCAAGTGTAATGAGACTTGCTATTTATCATAGAATATGGGTCATAATTTTCTTTCTTCCTTTTCTCATTTTTATTTTCAGTTTGGTAAGGGATTTAGATGTGCGTTGCTTTAAGTTTGATCATTATGGCAAAGATTTCATTAAGAAACACAAACTGAGCCCTGATGCTTGGATTCAGATCTCCTTTCAGCTTACTCACTATAGGTATGGATGAGTAAATTATTTCGGTCATGTGATTCTATTAAATATATTCCTGATAAAATCTCATGATGGTGTTACAGCATTTCACCTCTGTGGTCATGGGTTTCATTCTGATAGTTAGGTTATTTCCCATAGTACAGCACAGTCTCTTTTGTTAGGTTAGGTTTTATTGTTTGGAAGACCAATCCATTGTCATTTTAATCCTGTGTATTGTTTTTTAAACCAATCATAAACTCATTCCAGTTGTAAATACAGGTGGCTCACTTGTTGGTTCCCTCTTGTGTTTAGAGGGTTCTTTGTTCTTCAGTTTGGTTACTTGTTTTTGAAGTAATGTCACTGACATTATTCCAGTTATGACTTTTGTCTTCTCTGTGCAGGCTTCATGGTCAACTTGGACCGGCTTATGAAACTGGTGCAACAAGGAAGTTCAAGCTTGGCCGCACTGAAACCATCCGATCAGCCTCTGTACCTACTCTAGAATTTGTACAAAGCATGGCCAATCCCTCTTGCTCGGTGAGAATGTCTTACAGTTTCTCTATGATTTTGATTTCCACTCTCACAAGTCATGTGACATTTTGTAAGAGGAAGAGTGGATATTTCATTTTTCATACGATTGACTGGTTTAGTTTTACCATCTATGCAAGAAGGCAATTTTGTTAATTTGCATTTTCTTTTCTACAGAATGCTGAGCGCCTGTCCTTTATGCGTGCCGCAATAAATGCACATACCACTTACACCAAGGAGGTAATTAATTTGAAAGAGAATAACATAGAGCAGGTTTTGTATGCATCTATTTTAGCCATCATTTTTCAAGAGGGTAAAGATGTATATATCTAACATACAGCTAAGATCAAATTAGAATTGTGGGTTTTCCCAAGGGAGAAAAATATATCATGTCATATCAGTTCCACATCATGACAGCCATGTGCCAGGATTTTATTTTCTTTGTCATGAAATCTGCATGGCTTTATAAACATACTTTGATTGTTTATGAACAGGCTATAAATGGCCAGGGCATTGACCGCCATCTCCTTGGCCTGAAACTGATAGCCCTTGAGTCAGGAATGAATGTTCCAGAGCTATTTATGGATAGTACTTATGCATACTCACTACACTTCAAAATATCAACCAGTCAGGTAAGTGTATGTCTTTCATTCTGTGAATGCTTGTGTATGATTTCATGTATTCATTAATTCCATGCCTAACCTTAAAAAACATTGTAAATTATCATTGCAATGAAATTCCCAGTTGGTTGGGCACAAGGTCTTCACACAAAGTTCCCACCTCTAACTTCCCCTCTGTTGCATTTAGGTGCCATTCAAGGAAGAAACATACCTCCTGTTTGGTCCTGCTGTTCCAGATGGGTATGGTATCTGTTATAACCCAGGGCTGAAAAAACTGATGTTTGGCGTTACAACGTACAACAGTAACCCTACGACCAACTCTGGTCACTTTGCATCATGTCTGCAGAGAAGTCTGGATGACATGCAGTTACTAGTATCTAAATCTAAACTGTAAAGAATTGTTGCTAAAAATCCCTCAGTTCTTAGCAAGTACTTATAATAAATAGCAAATCATGTTGCTAGACAGTCTATATGGTATTGTGAAAAAGACATGGCTGCCAACATGAATTAATCCTTGGTTTTCTGTTTTTGATCATTAGCAACCTTGCATGCTATAGTGGAGGAATAAATTATTTTAGACTTTAAACACCTGTTTTTTGGATACTTAATATATTAACTGTACTTAAATATTATATTAAGATGTAATAAAGAGGTAAAGATGTTATTCTAGTGAGTATAYAGTCATTATATTTGTCAAAAGTAGCACATTATCTTTCAGACTGGGCCATAAAAAGCATGCAGGTTTTTTCCATCTATTTTTATACAACTAAAGTCTTCTGGGGACAAATTGTAGACAAATTGGCCATCAGTTGGTGCCATCAGTTGGTGTCATCATCATCTATCCCCTCCTACCCTGCGAGCAGAGTGTCCTTTTAACTCCTCTACTAATAGGAGACTCGCAGGTAACCCCCTCCCCACTCTCTCCCCACTCATATACAAATGGCTCCTTACGGCTGCTGTTGCATCTGTGTTATGCTTGTCTTCACATTATTTTCCCACCACRATAACCACCATTTCTTCCATGGAATTTCATTTGCAGTTACAAATGAAGTGTATCAAGGAATTTACAACAAAGAAGTGAAAGACAACAAGTTGAGAGTAAGACAATCTATTAATTAAGTAAAAACRACTAATAATTTCAGAAACTTAGAGTCTAATTAAAAAAATGACTATAATGAATATCTATGTAGAATATAGTTACCCTCCCAACCCCTTCTGAACTTAGATTTTATCACTAGGGGACGAGGGATAATACCTTTACTAATAAGATAATTTTTCTATAATGTTTCTTGATTAATTCATTCATTCCTAATCTTTAATATGTTATTAATGATCGTGAAATAATGTGGACTACACATGTACTTTGACAACAGCTGGGATGTGGGATTCAGCAACTGGTTGCACAGTGTATTGTCATTTGTTCATTAGAATTTAAAATAGATTTCAGATGATGTACAGCAATTCCTTTCATGGTAAGAATCACTGCAATACTGGATGTCTAGAAAATGCCAGATATTGATAGGCCTGTACACTTTTCCCTATTCAATATTGTGTCATTCCCTTGGGTACTATTCCTTTGTTTACCATAGATAACATGCAAATGAACAGTCTGTATTTCAAAGAAATGATACATGGGCAGGCCATGATTAGCTTAGGTAATAGAGTGTTTTCAAGTGACGTCACATCGGCCATGTTGGTGTACCAAAACAATACATTTTCTATCCTCTGGGAATTGAACTCTATTTTTATGCAAAWACTGTGCAGAAAGTTTCTCTTGTTTGGTACACTAATATGGCTGTCACGTCATGTGAGTGAAAACGCTCATAATCATTAATGGAAAAGAATTAAAGGAAAATAAATGTGCATTTGATGGAAGTTGGCTTAATACCACAAGTGGTTAGCATGAGCAGTATAAAGTGACCCTTACATCAAATACAAGTGGTACAGTATTTTCATTAATTCTTTGAGAACTAAGATGGTATTTCCTATTAATAACACATCTTCAAAAAATCTGTTTATGATATATAAATTGGCAAAAATATTTGGTAATCATTCAAACTGTGCATGTAAGGAATTAATTGCACCAATTAATAGGAATTGACAGCCAATCAACCAATCAGAAACAAGTATTGTTGTTGATGTGTTGTTAAGGCAATAAAGCAATAGAGATTCTAAAAATAATGACTGCTCAATGGCTGGTCATAATGACCGGCCACATCAAATTGATCATTATTTGGCCAGACAAGTGCCAATTTTACCCAGATATTGGTCATCATTTTAATCTGGAAATAGGTTGGGAAATAAAAGAAGATAAGGCCAGGCAAGGTAAATAATAGAATCTAGACAAAACTTCAAGGTTCAGTCCATGCAACTATCCCTTATTATCTTTCAATCCTGGTGTGCTTATGACACTTCAACCAATCAGAAAGCACCAAAATGCACACTATCCAATCAGAGTGCATGCTCATAGAAGTCACTGAAGAGTCTAAATGCAGTTTGTTTTCCTTAATAATATTCATATAAATATCAATGACATAATAGCAGTGGTAGTATTTGGAGAAGATTGTTCCTATTTTCTCTCCAGACTGAGTCACATTTTTTTCTCTCTGCATCTCAAAGAGGAAACAAATTGACTGAGTCTGGAGAGAAAAGGGATTTTTAACAGTCTATATTTGAAGCTGTTTGCTTGCTGTCAATTTTTGAAAGTGAAGTCACTGTTCTTCATTCAATAATTGGTATTAGTACTGTTACATTTGAATTCCAATCAGCAATTTTTATCTCATTATTGATAATGATAACATGAATTCTTTGGATATTCTGCTTGAAGATTGATCAAAGAATACATCTGTGTGGTTCTCTTTTCTCCACAAGCTTGATGCACATTAAATTCATGAAAGAACTTTAAGACCAGCTTAGTAATCATTCTTCGATTCTCACTGCAATGAAATTTCACCCATAATTTCATCCATGGTCACAAATCAGATATGCTCTTTCTCCTGGTGCTGATTGACAAGATGGGAGGGGTTTATCTTCTGTCAGTATTGTTAATCATAATTCTTCATGTGGCATAGCTTTTCTATCACAGGTTCATGATTAAGGAACTTGATAATAGATGGCCATTCTTGTTCGCCAGTGAATTGATTGAATATTTTATAATCAATCAAGGTGCATCATCTGACTCTCAGACACTCATCTTGCTGTCATTTTTCTCACTGACTATGGGATTTATAGTAGCTGTTATGAGAGCCTCTCCTTTGCCGTTTCCTGTGAAGAAGCAATAGATAAATTTAATAAGTCGTTTACTGTCCTAAAGTCAGTCCAGATGGAGAAAAATTGTGCCTTCAGTCTGGAAAACAGACCGAGGCTTGGCTGGTAAATAACATATATTAAAATAACATCACATAATCAAATAATTATGTCAGTGAAAGTTTTAGAACACTGTAATTTTAAATTCTTTCATAATTCTTGTAAAGTGCCATTGAACTCCCAGAAATGGTGCTATATAGATTTTACTTTATTATTATTAGAATGCAGCCAGCAGTTAGATAAGATGATAGTTTAATTACCTGGTCTCTGCCCTTGATTGTGTGTATTCAAACCACATGACACTGGGTATGAGGGTTGAATCTCTTATCATCAAGTATTCTGCCACGGGCCTTGTTGACAGTGAATAAATACAATCATACTTAGCATTTGAATCAATTGTTTGTCCATAAAATCATCTTAGAACCAAATAAAAAGGGCTCATTCATATTTAAGAGTAGGTAGTAGAGCTTCCTGTGCTCTCATAAATTTTATTACTGTGATTAATGAAATATTACAAAACTACTACTAGGCAGCTACAACAGCTGGGCCTATTTATAATTATTAATCATAAACAAGAATATTTACCATGCAGTTATGACGGGGAACAATGGTGTTAGGACTGTCTGGGTAAATATGAACCAGGCCACACCCATAGCACCTCCTATGACGAGCCCTGCAGATATTTGGTTTATATCATGGTATCTCAGGTAAACCCTAAAAGTATAGTAAGAAAAAGTACAATCATTTAACTTGAACAATAGTTGTTGAAATTAAAATGAATTGTTCTAATCTCTGTACCTGCTGAATGCCACTGCTAGCGAAAGTAATATTGTTCCTGTAGCCACTGCATGCTTCCATAAATTGTCTAGAAGATCATCCCACATGGTTGTGGATTGTGAATAATGTAACCTTGAAAAAAAAAAAAGTTGGCGCAAACATTAGAATCTCCTTCATAGAATGAAACTGTTCAAGTCCGACATTAACTTTCTGCAACCTAACAAACTCCAGAAAATTATTTAAAAAGCAAATCAATTTAATGCAAAAAAAGACTTCTGAAGACATAAGTAGAACAAAAACACTACTTACCTACAATATATAAACAGTACCATATAAACAGCAAAAAAGCCCATAAATTGTGAGTGATTTGAAGGCATTCCATATGATGGATGTTCATACATATGATCTGCACATGGCCGTGGCTGTGCTAGTGTGTGCTTTACCACAGCATTAAGAATTTCATTTACTCCTAGACCACCAAAAAAGCTTATCTACAAAACAAAGAAAATGACATTTTATAGTGAATGCTATTTCCTTCATTTTACCACTGTTTTCATTGCTAAACACTGAATGATAAAGGTGATAGACTACAATCAATCAAACACATCATTAGTGCATGTAATTGGGCATGGTTTATTTGATTGACACACAGTCCATTTATCTGTCATGATTTTTGTCAGTGCACAGGGATGGAAACAGTGGCAAGAYCGGAGTCCTGTAACAAACTAGTAAATACTGGGTTACATGTACCTAATGTGAAGTATGTGCATAGAAACATAGCCTTGTTTAATTGACTGATCAATTAATTGATTGACAGATTGAATCTTGGGGTGTGATGAGTTCAAAACAGAAGGATATAATAGCAAAATAACAAATAAATCAACAAGTCATCTAACATCAACAATTCTGTCACATACTCATAGAAATACAATATGCACATTAGAATGATTCATACGTATTTTTTAACATATTCTTACATAATTTACAACTTACTGTGTGTAATTCTCTACGAAATATGATTAATGTAATCATTCCAACAACGATATGAATAGGCATTAGACTGCACCATGCTAGAGCAAGGCCAAGATAGTCACCTAACGACGAAAATATACATCATTATAGATTATGACTCTCATGAACTTGATTATAGCTTACATATCCATATATAAATATCTTCATAAAGCTTACTTAGTAATCGCACGAGTTATTAGTTTATAAATTAAGCTTATAAATGAGCTACAGGAAAAGACAAAGAAGAAAATCTACAAGTAAATACCTAGAAAAAGAACGARTAAAACCCACCACGTAACCAAAAACGTTCGTGTTATTAGTACAAAATTCAATGAAAACAAGAAAGAAATACCAGTATGTTGAAAAAGAAGGAAGGAAAGATTATAAAAGAAATACAATCACTGAAGATGCCGACAAGCCTTCGGAGTATCGAATATTCAGTGAAAAACAGACCACAAAAATGAAGCTCAGGCGATGGATCTCACCTTTAGGATATTCTACGTGTGTTAAAGAAATGGGTTTCCATTTTGGATTGTCTCCAATATAGTCAAAGAATAGGTTATCATGGGATCTTTGGCAAGACTGCCTGAACGTGGCATCTGCCGCCATCTTGGATTTTTCCCAGCATGCCTTGAACTCTGTTGATCTTCCCATCACTCTTTGCGGGGTGAGTATAGCAACCAAAATGGCGTCCAACTTCAACCAAACCGCAACAGAAAATACTAAAAAAAGATATTTCGTATTCACTCTTACATGTTTTAGATTATTTTAGGAGGAAGAGAGATAGATTGATAGTGTTCGTGAGTTTGTGTAGATGTATTTTGCTAAATGGTTGAGAGACGGTCAAGTGGGAAGTTTTCCAAACAGTTTTCATCTCGTGAAACATCATCACCTGTTAGTGAGTTTGATGAAGATAAACTACATTTGGAGGGAAAATATCTGGATAATGGGTTAGAAATAAGGCCTCCTAGTGGYACTAATCACCAGGTATAGTTGTGGACTATTTATGTTATTATAGTTAACAAATATTGTGATCATGAACTGTATATAATTGAAGGTACATCATTTGTAAACATTTGAGATTTGCAGATATCTCAACGTCTGCAAAACTTAAAAAAAACTTAGAGAAATTAGCAATATTAATATTTTCTTAGAGGGTAAATAGTTTAACATCACAAATGAAAATATATCTCATCATTTATATCATCTGATACACATTTTTTGTTTTCTTTTAGCAACCTGGGTCACATTTGAGCATTGATACAAGGCTTTCAGAGCTCAGTCTAGGTAGGTCTTCAAACCCTTCCTCTAATTTTACAAGCAGAAATCTTTCTGTATATATAAAAGCATGTTGAGACTTATATTTGGCTTTGACACTTCCCTCCAACTTTGTACTTGGGCATGGGAACTTCAAAATTAGCTGTGCTAATTAGTACACATCAGTGTCCTTCAAGATTGTACTCTGGAATACACACAGTACTCCGGAACCAAGTGTAAACATTCTATAATTAAGCTCTAATCAGTTACAGTGAATGCCGAGAATATATCCAAGTTTGTTTTTATTGAGTGTCTTTTTAATATTCTGTGTATCTACAGTTGATGACTACAACGAGGTCAGCAATGGGGTGTTCTCTGAACCCTGTTCGTTTAGTGCTTCAAGCAAGAACAAACACAGAGTGCAAGTAAACAAGCCTAATTGCTACATATCCTCACCTTTTAAACAAGGATACCAAGTCCCAGCTAGGAAGGGTCCATTTAAGGTAGAGTATTATATTTACATTTGCGTGTTAATATCAATATAATAATAATGATCTACATGTATTGTATGAGTCAAGAGAGGCATGAATGGCATAGTGGTGAAAGAGCTTGCCTCTTACCAGTGAAACCAAAGTTTGATTTCAATTTTTACAGGTTGTTGATCCAAGTTATGAACTCAAGAATGTAACCCAAGAAAGTATTGCAAGAGTTAGACAGCAGTTCAGAAAACCAAAGCCACCCTCACAACCATCTCACTATACTCAGAGACTGAGGAAAGCTAGGTACAGATACACTGTCATCTCTCATTCCTTTCCTTACCTTACCTTTTCTTTTCCCACTTTCCTTATTCATTCACCAATTATTGTCTGTCACCTCATTACAATGTTTAAAACATTACGTTTACGATACTTCTTGACATATTTTTGCAGGCTGAAGACCACAGGTAGACCATTCAGTGGATCAGGTCCATGCATCCAGCAGTGCAAGGGAATTCAGTCAGGTACATGTGAATACTCTCTATATACATCTGTTCAATATATAYGGAATAGTAAGATCAGACTCCATACATGTACCATCAGTAAGGCAGAATACCATGTGTCATGATATTCCCTGGTAAGATCTTCCATCTTCTTCACAGGTGTAAGAGTGACACACAACTCAGGTCAAACTGGTTTATACTCCAATGAAGTCTACTCACGTATGGGATCCCCATTCCTAAGACCAGGCAGTCCTACAGAACTCTTAAGACCAGAAAGCTCTATTCACTGTCCATCAAGGGCTTCAACTAAAAATACATCTCAAGAGGATAGTATGTCTGAGTACAGTTTTGATGCTGACGGTGCTAGTGTTGATAGCTGGGTTAATGCATACTCAAACTTTGAGAGGAAAGGTTGCCTTAGTCGTGGTGAAGTTCATGGCAAAGAACATGTGAGAGACCAAGACATTGTTAATTCACAATGTGGCAATGTGCAGAAAAAAGAACTTGAAATCCTTAAACATGATGTTGTGGAAGGAAATCCTTCCAAATTGTCAGAAGAGGAACGATTTTCAAAAAGACTTGAAGAATTGCATACACAAAACCAAAAAGAATCAATTGTTTTAAAAGAGAATAAAGAAAATGATAAAAAATACAGAACTCAAACTAATGATGGCTGTAAGCCATTTCATGATAATGTTGATAATGGTGATACGGACGATGATGAAGAAGACAATCAAAGAAAACCTCAACCTTTGCTATCTAGTTACCATAGCAACAGGTTGGGTAATGGACAAAATGTTACTTCGGATTTGAATCGTAACATCCAAGGAACAAAAGAACACAAAACTAAGACATCTGAAAACCGATCAACAAACTGCACTAATACTGAGTCACATTCTTCTATTGAGGATGATGCTCAACCCAATGGYTCAAGGACTGAGAATGGTATAGAAAATGAAGCGGTTAGAATAGAATCATCTACAAGTATTTGTTCACCCATCATAACTGTACATGTCAGGAAAAGAGAGACTATAGAAGAAACAGCCAATGATAACGATAATTTCTTGAAGAATCTTCCTCAGAACAATGTGGACAATAATGCTGCTGGTGATGCGGATATTGGAACTTCTAATCCATATCATAATAGTGTTGATGATGAAATTCATGGCCTGGTTGATGATGATGATAATGATGACTTAGATACAGATCGATTACCTTCAGCACAAATATGGAAAAATCTCGACCAATTAAATTTGAGCATGAACGCGCACCACAATATATTTGAATCCAAAAATCATCTTGACTTCTCCTTGAAAGCGCGGAAAGTACAATCCGCTGGAACACAGAGAAAACCACTTAATCTGAACACTAGCCAGCAATACTCTAACTCTAACAAAACAAAGGAAAGGTCTAAAGCATCTTCCGCTAAACTGAAAAGCAAAAATGATTCTAAGACATTGATGGATAAAGCTGAGTTATTGCGCAAGTATTTGTCTGAGGAGAGCAGAAGATTTTCTGCGGATTTGCGGTCAAAACTGCCTGGGTATTTTATGGAACAGTTTGACATCATACAACAAGGAAAGCTTGGAAATACGTCTTTGGAATCGGATGATGTTCAAGAGATGTTAGAAAAAGCGATAGTAAAGTTTCAAGGAGAAAAAATGGAATCTAATTACAGTACGGAAGAAAATATAAAAAGTGAATTGAATAGGAACGAAAATGACAGGGATAGCGCGCTTTGGGAATGCAAAGATTTTCAGGTGGATCAAGTAGTCGAGCCATTTAGTGATCCTACATCTTTTGGGGTGTTCTTTACAATGGATTCAACAAGTACGGACATGGAATCCATGTCGGGAAGAACAGAAGAGACGACAGGAGATCACAGTGAAAGCAGGGAGTTTAGTGATGATACGGGTTTTGAAACTATGCCCGGTAGTACGGGAGTACACGATAAACCGAACTCATACGATGGTTTTAGTGATGATGAGAAATCACCATTCAAGGTAAATAGAAAATCAAATGATACTAGGAAATGGTCTGGTTTACAAGTTCTTTCTCTCGAGGGAAGGAAAAAAGAAGCAAGGAGATAAAAAAATATATGTGCTTCCCATTTAATTGCTCTACTTGTTTGTTCCCATTATTAAATCAGAAGGTGTATTTATATTTACAGGCAGCTGATTGCAGACAACAACAAACGATCTCGTAAGTCAGTGTGTTTTCTGCTAACTAGTGTTTTACTAAAGACTTCTTTTAGATGTAAAAATTGATTTAAGTATGAGTTTCATGGAATGATTTCAAGTTATGAAACACTCAATGGCAAATGTGTTTATTCTTTCAGTGATACACAAGAAAACCTTGAGGTCATAGCCAAAGCTAAACATCTGACTGATCCGAGGTTGGTATGGACGCCAAGAATCACTATCATTCCATGCCATGCCTATAACACATGTCTATCTGTCTGTCTGATATTTGTAGTTCATCAAACAAGAATCATCTACCAGCTCCACATGAACCTTTGAAGTTTTACATCAACGCTAAACCTCCCGCGGGATGCCTGTTTTACTTCGCGTATGGTGTCGATATGAACATTAAAAGGTAAGAAGAATAAACCACAGGAAGCCCATTGTCCGTGTTGCTGATGATAATAGTCTGTAGCAAGAATGATCGACATTTATACTTCCAGGATGTCTATCTATCTACGTCGAGAGCATAAACGAAGATGGGGGGTACTCTTTGGATTTAGACTTTGCTTCAATAAGAAGGGTAAGAAACAAGCATACATTCTGCCCTACCTCCATAGTCAGCTAATACATACGTTTTTGAGCTCCATTGGCAGTCTTCTTGCTTACTGGCAAGTGATCAAGACTCTATATGGATGCGACAATACAATACAATAAACTTTATTTAACGAGGGTGACGTATTAACCCAGTGAGTTATCTAACTTACGGCCCTCAAAATATACACAGGTTTTCTTTGCTTGCTCGTCTTTGGGTATATATTTTGAGGCTTATACTTGATATATTCTCGATTCAATCTTTTTTCTATTTTGCTCCATGCAGGTTCATCATCTGACGCCGGTGGATTTGCGAACATAGAGTTCAGTCCCGGTAGTTCAGTAGAAGGCTGTGTCTACACACTAACAGATGCAGAGTTATCCATATTAGATAACTGTATGGGATATCCCAAGGTATTTGATACTGTATTGTCAAGAACACAGTTTGAAGAAAAATAAAGTTCAAACGTTTTTTCTTTACACAGCATTACACGCGGGCTGTTTTACCTGTGTGGATGTGTAATTCCTACCAGCCCTCCCTCCACGGGGTCGCCCAATACTGTGTGCCCGCGGTACTTTACATTGCTGAACAACAATGGGTTCAACCAGGTAAGCGGTGTCTATCATCATAATCCCTAATACTAATAGTCCTACTGTATATATATTTTTAATGCGCCGTCTTTTTTGTTCAAAGATGCTRCTGGCGCCCTCGATAATAGCTACAGTGTAAGTCAGTGTCTAAAGGCAACAGATATATTAACACCAAGTTATATGGAATACTTAAGTCACCTTACAACCTCTGGAAACTAACTTCGACTGAGTTCTTGCAGTGTTAGGAGCGGCGTGCGTGCGTGGGTGTGTGATACGTGTAGAGTGTATTGTGTATTGTGTGAGAAGGCGTAAGTTTAGAGTGTGAACCAATGGTAATTGTGTTTTTACTTGGTCTGCAAGTAACGTTGGTGTTAGGTGTAGAGAATTGCCACATTCTTGAATTGTGCTTGTAGAATGCGTTACATGTGCGTGTCTTTAGAGTGTTACATCGTCAGTGAGTGTATCGCTGACAGGTTATGAGTGCTTTGCAATGAAGGTTAATATATCATGCAGTCGTGAAGAATACAACTTCAAATTATTTATTCATTCTTTTAGAAAAAAATATTTTAGACATAATTTATTAAATAAAGCAGATTTTTATCGCATCTTTTAATATAATCTTTATTCTGTTTACTTTCGAACGTCAATTGCGGCAAGATAAGTTTTGCCAATGATTTCAGCGAGTTTCCTAAACTGTGCTTTGATGGCCGCCATACTGTCACCAATGTCTTGGTATCGTAGGTCCTGGACTACACCGGGGCTGACGCCTCCTGGGAAGGGTGCGGTACCGTTAAGGTACATCTCCTGAAAATATAGAATTGAATGCAGTTAATGTACAACTCCTTATATGCAGTGCACTATATACAGTCATATACCCTGAACCTACTTCCTCTTAGAGAAGTAATGCATTACGCTTAAACGCTAATACACTTACCGATATCTTCATGGCCATGCACAGCGTGTTAATGCCACCTCTGTTAAGGGTTACGCAGTTCTGTATCTTTTGACTGAGTGAGGAGTTGGATGAATCGGGCCTTACTTCTTCGAATAACAGAGAATAGATCTGCAGGTCTCGACGATCAAAGGCAAGTCTTTGTGCTTCCTGTTGACAAACCAAGCATGACTGGTGTTAGTGGTCATCAAGGCACGTTTATGACTTAAGGGAACGCGGTAAGTAGCGAATTACTCTAAAACTATGACAGCGCTTTTTGAATAAAGAAGGTTGTGTATGAATATCTACAATACTGCGCTCATTCTCTTAGTTCAAAGTAGATGCACGTGACATTTTAAAAGAAATTTTGCGCATGCACAAGATTTATTGAAGGATAATAGAGCATGCGCAGTTATATAATACCGCGTTCAATACATACCATGATACCAGAGTTCATCACCTGAGATGTTTTATTGAACACTATTTTTTCCTGGAATTAAAGTGAAAATGCATCAGAATYGTGATCAATGTTAAGACGAGTGCAGAGTCCAGAGAATCTATGAGAGTGGTATGTGATTTAGTGCACTCGGTAAGCGCATCTTCAGCGATTTATCTTAAATGGTTTGGAAATAATTAATGCTGTTGCGCTGGGCTGGTTGTAATGATGAATATATTGACTTACAAACTGCTGCATGGTCCTGTAAAGATGTCCTGYCATATTAGCACACCAGTCATCAAGGGACTGGTGATGAGTATTAGTTCCTGGTGGGTTGACGGGCAGTACTATCAAGCTACACCTTGCTTGACCTATCACCATAGCAACCATGATGGCTGTCCACATCTGAAGGAATGCTTTGCCTGACATAGTTCAAATCTTGTAACTCGTAAATATTCAACTGGTCTAAATACAGAAAGAAAAATAYAGAAAAACGACTTAGTAAAGCAGAAAGTAAGAAGTCATTATATCAGTTTAGATAACTGGATGGAGTCGTTTTCAAAGTTTCACTAACTTGGCTGAAAAAAACTAAGAATCCTTTATTCTAAGAGGGTCATGAGAACCATGTTTTTTTATKATATACCACAGCCAGTTGTAGCATTATTGAATCAGGGTYCACACTCRWTGAAAGTCACTGAGAKATACCCAACAAATTGTTCATAGATYAGTTTCCATTGACTGTAGTCTTATTGATCATATAGATGATGCYTTGATTAAAATTTTCAAAACTAAAGTTGAACTGTTAATTTGAAAAGGGGGACAGTTTGAAAAAGCTAGTCTAAGCTTTGCCTTGAATTGAGGAACAACCTGAAGGCCAACCTTGAGTAGCCATACTAATCTTTCTTTCTGCGTTACTACAAAAATCAAAAACTAGCGATCTTAACCAAATTTTTTCTTTAAATGATAAAACTTGAAAGTTGTGTAAAACCCCATTACGATAAAGTGCTCAACCAACACCCACTCATATACCGGCCCGGCAAAAAGGATATTTTTTCTCTAAACAACTTATTGTTTATTATAAAAACAAGCTTACTTACCGCAGCTTTAGATAATGAAAAAGTTTTTCAAACTTTTCTGATTCGGTTCAAAGGGCTGTTGGCGTATTATTGTTGGTTTTCAGTATCGAATTTCTGTCTCTATTTATAGCAAAGCTCATCAACATGATCACAAAGTAAACTAAACTGTATAATAATCGGACTTGATTACGTCAAGAACTATTTGAACACAATTATCATCACAGAGGAAGAGATATGTTAAGTCTTTAAACGTACAGTGGTCTACAGTCCTAGTGTAGGATGGATATCATTCACAGTGTCTTCCAGCTTCCGGAATCAGAATTCTGTTAACTTTCATTTTAAGAACTTTTGAAAACTTTTTGTAAATTTTTTGACGGATTATTCGAGCACCCGGAAGCCGTGTAGATAGCTATTCACTTAATGTTCGGAAGAAAAAGAAATGTAAAAATTATAGAACATGCTACATAGGGATGCATTAAAGTGTTAAGGACACGACTCTATAAGGCATAATATTTTAGATCCATTTCATGTATTAACCGGCATTGGCGATGAACAAACWCTCTTTGAATGCTTTTTTATCAAATGTATACGTATGTCTGTTTTAGTGTGAATGCTGTAAAGTGACCATCGATAGTTTTGTTTTACTGATAATCAGCATTTATCGACGATAGCCCAACATTAGTACCCTTGGTTCATATTGGAATCTAAATTTATTCACATAATCGAAGCTGACAATGAAAAAAAAAATCATATTGATTCATTTCGGTATTTTAAACATGGGTATTTCCTATCATCAGGGAATTTTACCTCGTGTCTTTCTATACCCTTACAGCTTCCTGACTAAAGATCGAAGAAAACGGCCAAAAAAAAAATAACGGAAGAAAAAGAACATTCGGGTAATACTAATTAACAATTATTCCCCAGGATTTGCGATGGAATTTTTTTTTTATTTTAAATAAACTAGATTAGCGTAAGTAGTAAGTATAGAAATATTTTCTTCCTGTATCTATGAACAGTACGAATAAACTTACTTACAAGTAACGGGCTCRTAAATCTGTTGTTTATAGCGGCAATCAAATCCAAATTCGATGAATCTGACTCGTTCTTGACAAAAACGTCATGTAAATATTCTTGGAAGTAAATAGCAAAGTAAAACGCCATTCATGAGACACTGACGACTGTTTGAAGGAAAGTTTGCACGAAGTTTTTCTAACTTTAAAAACTTTGTTAAAGTTGTTTGAAAACTTTGAAAACGTCAAGCGTTGTTAACGGTGTTTCGCAGCAAGCTGAAGTCAATGTTTATAAAATAAAGACATCCAAAAGTTTTTATTGTGTGGTCTTCAACCCACACATTAATTCATGAAGAGGTATATTTCGAGGAACTTGTGTGGGTGGACTTGATTAAACTTTTCTTGGAATTCACGGCTGACGGAGTTTGTTTTGTTCGGCAGTCCGTAAACCTTGCAGTATGATCCACGCAATATCAACTAATAAGATTCAAAGACACTGAATTATTCGTTAAATAAATTATGAAACTTCAAAAATTATCCTTTACGTATTTTCTTTTGTCTTTTTTTCTTTTTTTCTTTTTTTWAATAAAATGTCAGGATAAATGCGCATGACAACTCCAAATTAACCACTTCAACTTGGGAATGTTCGTTAGCAGCTTAGACTTCAATTTTGATTAACGATAACTCAAGAATTTTTAYATAAAAATGATCTTTTGCACAAAGTAGGACAACGTGATTTGATTCGTTTTCGATGCTACGAATAAATATTTTCAAAACTTCCACACCTTCACGTTACTGGCACTAGCTCGACTATATTCCTGACACAAATCTAGACGCCGGTTCGACTGACAGTAACGKTGTTGCGTGAAATATCTAACACACACACCTACTAAACTCTATGTTTTTTGTAATATTTTACTAGGAAATATTATTTAAATATTTCCGTRAGCTATATCATGAAGCGAAAGACAGAGAAAAAGAGCCGGAAACGCGAGGGAAACCCGYGTCAGTGAGTTACAGATACAGTTTATAGTAATACAGAAGACACCGCAAATGTTCCATCTTGGTATTTTATTGTTTAAAAAATTATTTTGATTTGAAGTTTGCTTTTCATTCAGAAAAATAAAACCTGGCATTTAGTTGCTACAAACTATTATCACTGAAACAAAATAAACTATTTTTTATTATGTACATAACATACATGGCGATTGTTCTAAGTTTAACCCATGACACCCTCGATCACTACGACTGTACAATAATCCTACTTACAAATACCTACACTTTCTACTCGTAAAATATTTTGTTCGACTCCCCCAGTTACAAAATAGGCCTCAATGAAGAAATGAATGGACTGTTCGATGTATTTCTGTCTCGGGGATATTTTATTTTTGAAGCGGGGCTGCCCAGTAAATACACCGGAAGTGGATTCTATGATTCTTTGACTGGAAAATGTAGGAAGTAATCGGAAGGGGAATAATAATTTCCAATCGCACTCCAAGGGAATTTTTAGCTTTTTATCGCCAAAGSCTGCGTGGTAGTATATTTTATTTAGCCTATGACTATTTTTTATTTAGTCGGTGCGTAAGATATATATAATTATCGACAATGAGAGTATCATTTATCACTGTAATTCGATCAAGACACAAGAAATTTAACACCACGAAGATTTGGAAACTATTGAAAGAACTTGAAAATGGCCACTCGTTGGGGTAAGTTCATTTTAAAATTCCCTCCGTTTTATTAGTTTTTTCCCGGAATGTTTTCTTGATAGGATTTACTGTGGTAATAATAAAAAGTTTTATAAAGGGTTGAGTTGTCAATGTTCATCTGACCACTCGTTTTTCGTTCTATTTGTAAAAAAGAATAATGTACAAGTTTTTGTTAAAACTATTCATTTTTTTATACAAATTTAACAGTTGTTGTGGCACTTAGCAATTAATTTTAATTATTCTGAAAAACAGATTATAAAAAAGTTAGACATAAAAAATTTATCTAGGTATAAAGGAATTTATTTCTGAACAGTTCTCATTCTTTGAATTTTTTTATAGTTTTCATGGTAACCATACTTGTCATTCTGTTGTGCGTATGCCCATCCCGTGGGGCACCCCTACGGGCTTCAGATAAGCCAAGACAGCTGTACRCATTCGTCCGAGAAGAATCCTTCAGATTGATGCACCTTGTCAGCACCACTCACTTTGAGTTCGTAAGTATTGCTTCAGTGATTCAGGATTATTTAGTCACCGTGGGGGGGGGGGGGGGGGGAAGAAGGGAAATGAAATTGAAAGACCTTACAAGATCATCGTCATCTATTTAAATACTAATTTCAATTTCATTATTTTCAAAAGGAAAATTGAATAATTCTGTAATCAGAACTTATTTTGATACAGTAATATTTATATATATATATATATATCATTTTATTTTAGGCGAAGGAACGATTCAAGAATGAAAACTACGATCATTTCATTAGATTACCGGGGATCGAACCTGTTATGGATTATGCCGCTTTATCGGTAAGTACAGACTATTTATTATAAGATAATAACAGTGAAATGGCTTCCCGTAAGAACCGTTAACTTATTGTATGATGTACCATGCCGTAACACTGAAATGGCTTCCCATTAAGAACCGTACTTTTTCTATGATGTACGCATGCCGTAACACTGATATGCCTTCCCCTAAGAACGGTTATTGTATGATGTACCGCATACCGTAACACTGATAAAATGGCTTTACTTTGAAATAGTTCTCCATTAAATGGTTATCGTAACTGTGACTGTGTTGACGGAATTTCATTATTTAATAGGAGGAAGAATTTCTCAATGTACAAGTAGTTTTGTTCTACAAGTTCAAACAAATGTTTCAAGAAATCGTTGCCCACGAGTCCAAGATTACCAGCCCTGGCAACTTTAAGGATCAATTCCAAGAAATTACTAACATGGTGAATGATATCTTGGCGTGGCTTCGTCATATCGTAAGTATATAACGTAACATGTTTCACTTCATGCAGTCTTACAGCACATTACCCCTGCGCGCTCTCTTCTCTTATTTTCCTATGATAATTAACTACAAAAAMCCCTGAAGTCGTATTTCCTGGAATTTACTCATTATATAAATATATATATATAATAATTTTCATTCCGATCCCGTGAAGTGATGCAATACGTATGCGATCCCAAGGCGCACTGCGCACTACAAAGTAAGTCGTGTTTCCTGTGTCATCGAGGATGGTGCATCTTGCAGAACGTTACAAGCATTTTGCGACATGACGTGAGGTAGTGACTAAAATTCACCATGCCTTATAAAAGACCCACATGACTTTTATAACTCTCACATAACATATACTACA
The DNA here is from genome assembly GCF_009602425.1 of Actinia tenebrosa. Next base: position 118,137 of record NW_022258859.1, on the reverse strand, counting down.
TTCTAATCTATGTTATTATCTTCATCAGCAAAATGATTTGAACTACCACKTGACGAACAGCATGCCTGTGTATCCCACCATGCAACCAAAGGCAACCCAAAAGGAGCAGGATGAGTGGACATTGATGGTGCTCAAAGAACTGATGCTAAGCCTCTTGGCTCTGGAGCGAGGGTCACAAGAAAAGATGGAGGCTTAGATAGAAAGGAATCGGACAAACCGGTTTAACCTGTTCATTGTATCAATGCACTATAACGTAGAGCACTATGTTCTTATTATGAAATCTACTGCAGCGCAGTTAAATGAATTATTTTGTACGTATTATTAAAGCTCATGACATTCAAATACCTTCGAGGCAAAGGCCCCGCAATACTTAATGGCCCCGCAACACTTAATGGCTTCGCAACACTTAATGGCTTCGCGACACTTCCATGGCTTTCAACAGTAAAATGAATTCATATTTTTATATTTTTCGTGAAAATTTCTGAAGAAAAAATTTGTATAAGCAATAAAAAAGAAATATATATTTGTACAAGAATATTTTTGTATTCAGTCAAACCTGCATTCAGTTATAATGCATTAGTTTTGTAACAAATTTAAACCTTTTTGTAATAAAAGCAACACTAACATAAAACCGTGTATCTTCTTTTTWAATAGATTTATGGATTATTTAATAGATTAGTAAAATATTTTATCAACAAAACTAATAAACAATTTACATTAAAGTATATCACATTTTCTCCATAGTTACAATTTTTTAAATAACATCATTTGATTTGACATGTTTTGTTTTGCTCCTTATAAAGTATGAAATTATTCAAAATAAAAAAAATGTTAAAAGATATTAAATGGTCCAAAGTCACCATTGTGGCACCCAGCCACATCCAGTACATAGTTTACTATCATTACTATGAGTCTTGTCACAAGCTTCCTTCTGAGCAATGAATTTACATGGCAAGTCATTATGASTTCCATCACATAAAGGTGGTGAGCCTGTGTATTTACATCCACAAATGGAATACATTTTCTGGGGAGTTTCTGGCACTTTCCATTTAAGGGACTTGAAGCCAGTTCCTTTGTGAGTTCCTGGACAAAGGAAAAGACAAAGTTGGTAGAGGGATGTTGAAAGTACCTGTGGAAACCCTCTAAATTTTATAGATGCCCTGAAACAACAACATCAGGACACAGCTAATTCACTGAATTAAGATTGTTAGGTTTGTGTATTGAGGAAAACCAGAGAACCTTGATCAAAACCATCCAATCAAGCAAGAGACAGAACTGTACTATAATGGACCTGAGATCCCAAAGGTGAAAGGCAAGTGTGCAACAGCTACTCTCTAGATCCTTAATTGATTTCCAATAGCCTTCTCCCTGATTCAGCCCCCAATAAAACCTTTTTCTCATCCCTCCTCTCATATATTACAAAGTGCACTTCCATTCAGGTTGTTATTGAAGACTTTTCCTTACCATCACACCAGGGTTGCTTCTTACTTAAACCACAGGTACACCATTTCATGGTTTTTCCAGGTTCCAGGTCTTGTACATCGTATGGACCATACTGAAAACCACATTAGATAAAGGATATGTTGACCAAGAGAATTCAAAATAATTAAGCAGCCAAGAAATTCTAAGATAAYAAATTATAATGGTTCATTATGGCATTCATATGCTGTCCAGTCCTTAGGTAAATACAAACCCTCCCCCTCCTACAGATTTCAAACCCCGACCCCCCACCCCCAACCCCTAAGCATGATATGATCCCCTGTTAATAGACAAACTGAAAACAAC
>NW_022258859.1:68636-78973 GCF_009602425.1 Actinia tenebrosa | reverse complement strand
GATTAGTAACGCATTTTATCGAAATAATTATATGAACATTTATATGTACGTCTGACGTGTATATGTGTAGAATATGTGAATAYAGATATTATGCACATACATAAACATACGTATATATTCGTAACTTATTTGGATCTAAGTTGATGTGCAACTTTGTACAAAACGCCAAATAAAATATGTCTGTCTGTCTGTCTGTCAGTCTAATATTCTTCGCAAAGTGACCAAGAGGAAACCAAAGGAGCCTTGTTTTAAGTATGTATCTCCAGCCACAAAACTGCGCAAAAGCTCTAGARCCAATGATTGTTAATAAGGCTTTTGGTTCGATAACGAGCTGCATTATCCCCCCACGTTCCGAGGTGGTTCCATGGACACGTGAGTGTTGTTCTACAATRAGTATGGCATCATGGATTTCCCTGCTCTATCTTTCTTATGACCTGATCCAGGTTACAGCCTGTTGGTGGGCGTTTAGTTTTGAAGTYCTTTCTAGTGGTGTTGTGAGTTTTCGTCTTGCTGTGCACGTGTTTATATTCATTGTAAACGTGTTGACAGATACGCAATGAATATTCATTCATCATTAATTTATGGGCTYGTATGCATATAATTACAATCAGTTTTGGTTCACTAAACAGACCATCTCATGAGATCAAAACCTCTCAACCTTTCAAATATTTGCGCTAACAGTCAATGTAAAGAATGTTTTGACAYTAAAGAAGTGAATAAAGTTCAAGTTTAACTAAGATAGCGCAAACAATGACAGGCATTATAAGTGTACTTAGCGTAATTTATGATGATTTCTCATTAAGAAGACTAAAACCATTAACAGATTAATGTGAGAATTGTGAATTGGACATTGATTACTAGGACTTCAATAGAACAATAAAATTCAAAAGAAATTGCTCRATCCTCATTGGCTGACGAGACGATGATAAAATCGTCCAAACCATTATGCAATCTTTCTTATCCCCTTTATCCTCATATAAACACTGAACTGATCGTTTTGCTTGCACTGAGGAATCAAATTGCCGCCAGCCAGCATGTCGAAGATCAACAACAAATCATCTTGGAGGAGTCTTTCTAATGGTGTTCAAGAAAMCAAAGTTAAGTTAGCAAAAGAAATCACCTTCTACCAAATAGATGAAAACTGCAACGCATACCAGGTAAGTAAGAATTATTTTTTATTYTATTCGCTATTCAAAGACTTTTTCTTAATTCTTTAGTAGCGACTATTAAATCCCTATGGTTTATTTTTATTTTATCGTCTGTGCTTCATTGCAAGTCGCCTCTAGCTTATTTTGTTGGAATACAGCATCTTGGTCTGTCGAACCGTACGCGAAACCGGTTTGTACAGGCTTGATTATGCAGTGTAGCCGAGTCCATAATACCTCGGTCGTTTTTGTTTTGTCGGAATTTAAATTCCMTTTTGTATACTTTCCTGATTTTCGGGACTATATATTTTTAATAGATCTTCCGTGGATATAAACTAGGTTTTTTCGAGCCAAACAGTATTGTAGTTTATAGAGTTACGTAAGTGAATAATATGAGCTTAATTACCTGGTAACGCTTCAAGGGTCAAAGCCCATTCTTAAGATTGATGTTCAAATCAGTGAATATCTGCTAAGTTTAACAGGTGCTCAAAGTTTGTTTGTTTGTTGTTGTTTTTTGGTTTTTTTGTTTGTTTTTTTTTGTTTGTTTTTTTTTTGAAAGACTGAACTAGTGTAGGATATGAAAAAGGGACTCTACATTCTCATAAAGAATAGAATACAAACTTTGCATAACAATAGCTTGGGTCTAGATAGCTGTAATCATCTTAACATCGAAGACCCTCCATTCATACAATGGGTCATAAACGAACCTGTCATTACATAGTTACATCAACACCCCTCTTCCCCTTCAAACTTCCAGATTGTTGAAAACCCTCAGCGYAAACTAGCGCAACTTCCGGAAGTCAGTCCCTGTATTGTGGCACACACCAAGTGCAAATTAGATATGTTCCTAATTTGCAAAAATAAAATGGTTTGTAAATTGGGGGATTATTTTATCACCAAGTGCAAATTAGATACGTTCCTAATTAGCAAAAATAAAATGCTTTGTAAATCAAGGGATTATTGAGCGAAAGAAACATAGATGAATTAAAGAGTAATAACAAAATATGATATTTTTTTCAATTATTCATCTTAGGCGCAGTACTTATCGTTTYGTAATCAATCAAAATTTATAGTTCATAATCACTGGTCGTTCGACCAATCACAGCGCTTTCTTTTTAACTTTTGTGTAGCTTGAACAGGATAGAGTATAGCTCTCAGGTTTGTTAGCCTTCATCAGAATACTTAGGCGCGGATCAGTGATACAATAAGGGAAATTTTGTATGGATTGTACCTTTATCATTACAGTATCTACGTGACTAAATAAATAGGTGGGCATATACGATGACGAAATTTGGTTAGGGTGATTTTAGTTGGCCCGTAAAACAAAGTCATTATAATAAGTGACAAAGACCAAGTTAAGCCACTGTAATTGTAATTTAAATTGCCAACAAGAAATTCGACAATCCAACAAAACAAAGTTACAAAACCTATTGTTGTGGTTAGCACATTATCATCACAATGTTAATGCACGTAAACATTAAGCTCCGTTTACACTAGCGATTTTCGTGGCGATTTTTGCTGCGATTGTTTTGCGATTTTGTCCATAATAATTAATGGTAAAGAATTTACTTRTAAAGTTTTTTTCAGGATACCAAGATTTTCCTAGACGAATGTCTCTTTTGAAGGATAAGACAAAAGATTTCATATTTCCAAAAATTGCCACAAAAATCGCCGCAAAAATCGCCAGTGTAAACGGAGCTTAACGTCTATACCATCTTACATATACTATCTGCCTGTAAGGTGGTGAGAGGGATGTAGTTGAACACATTACATCGGATCGAAAGAGCCTTTGGTCAGTCGACGCGATCGAGCCTCACTTCGATGAATACGGTCCAACATAACAGCTGCAATCATTTCAAAATAAGCTGAGCCAATCGGAGACGTAGAAAGCAATACAGATCCTTTTGATTGGGCCAATGGTTGATGTATGTGCGATGGGCCGAATTACCCGGTTAAGTGTAGAATAGAGTATATTGCGACTACATTTCATGACAGTAACTTGAATTACTGATAAACTAGTGGTCCTCAACTAAATATTCTATTTTCCCGTTCTTTCGGAAAATGTGACGCCTGACTGGCCARAATAATGACTAAATATAGCAACTTTAATATATACTTCCATCAACATGGTCACATCCCAGGTCACATTGCGCACGCATGCGCATGGATTGACCTTTCGTCGATTGGTTAATATTGCACTAGCGTTTTGTGTTATGTAATGTGATGCCTAGCCACAGGTGTCTACCCCGACTTACTTGGTCATTCACTATCGAAACTACTATCAACTACAAGGTGAAATTGGAGTTCCTACAAAAACCAACACTACTGAGAAAAATGTCCACTATTACGCTGTCGCTTAAACCGTTTTCTGACTGTGACACCAAAGAAATAACATTTTATGAAGAAAATGAAACTAGGACTACAGAAATCTTGGTAAAGTGAAAAATCTAAATAATTACATTATTAACAGTTTCTTTAATTTTATTTATTTATTTTTTTTTTTTTTTAGGATTCAATAGGTTTGTTATTCTAATTCACGATCTTTACATTTTCATAAAGCATAGTAGTTTTATCATATTTTTTATTTATTCTATAAGCTGCATGTTTTCTTTTACGCATTGAAATCCTGAGATTGAAAGCTTTCCCCTTCTTTTTGATAAATGCAACCTAACAGTTAGTACTAATTATCACCTGTAGGTGCAAACAGGCAAACATTTTAATTGATGTCGAATCTCTCTGGGTTTTTCAYATTTCTGCACTTCTTTTCTCTTTCTACGACAGTTCCGCAGCGTWGCTCCAAACGGTGCCCACCCATGACTGTTATGTAACAATTATGCAATCTTATGCMATATAAACATCGCGTGATTATCCAAAATGTGCATTCTATCTTATGTTTCAGGATTGTTCGTTTTCCTTTGATTTGTAGCGTACATCCTGCCGTAAAAAGAAATGCTCCGTTCAACTATATATATATAAAACAGTTTACCATCTATTGTTAAGATRAGAATATGTGGGCCGCGTAGCACTTATGAAATACATCGTTCCCAAGCACTATAACTTATCATTATTTCTACATCTATTGTTACTCAAGTGTGGATGATTTTACGTTTATTAAATGTAGCTCAGTTAGATTTATTACATTAACTGACAGCTCTTATTCTTCATAAATTTGATAATTTTTTTTTTGTTGTTCTATAATTTTCTTGCATTTTTTGTTGTTAAATTGAAGGATTTCGGAATTGCCGGGATTCTAGCACAAGATATCGCGATTTGGAGTTCCTGGCCGAGTTAGATAGGATATTTTTATTGTGACTAGTTTCTCAACAGCATTCCTATTCAAAGAATCATTGCACGAACATTTGTGGCCAGCAGATCGACTTTTGTTAGAAACAAAGATTGACGGCTTTGTTTATGTTTTATCTAGTTGGTCGACCGCTATTGTCTTCTACGGAAGGTTTCTAATGATGTGTTGCAAGCATTCCCAAGAGAGTTAAAAGACAAAAACATGGCGGCTATTGTGGTACCGTTAACAATGGATGCTAGTGAGAAATCTTTTGTTAAATGGTACCAACATGGCCGCGATAATGTAACGTGACAAATCCACTCTGTTCGTACCCTCAGGATGATCATGAAGAACTACATAGCATGACACACGTCACTGTAACTGGTTTATATTATGTCTATCGTAACTGATGCAGAAATTTTAATAACGTCCGCCATGTTCCACGTTATGAATGATAATGTGAACGCCTGAGTTCATTTTCAAAAGCTGTTATATAACAAATCAGTGTAGCATCTAGTGAGGTAGATGCAAAAAAAAACAACAAAAAAACAAAAAAAAAACCAAACAAACAAAAAAACAACACGAGAAAGTGCGAGGCGAAAAAAAACCCTGTTTTCTTATGCCGACATAACAACGACGTCCTGTTGATTAAATTTTTCTCTATGTGGTTTTTACTAATGGTGTTCCTCAGTGTGGATGTAACGTACTCGGACCCCTYATCTCGTTGCGACACGGCAGAAAACTCATACTCCCGGGGTATTTAGATGTAGACACAAAGATTATGAATACAGGTGCTTCTTTTCAGTCCCCGCAGTGAAGGCCAAATGAGTTGAGAATACATGCATCAACAAGCCACGCCGTGTCAGCTCAAACTTCTTCGACTTGCATTCTTGTTCGAACATAAAATATTTTGCTTTCACAATAAAATTGTCCGACATTTCAGAATATCAATTCCTTGATACTGATTTTGATTCCTTTTTTYCCCCATTAGGACACGATTCATTCAGCAATCGAGGCGTTAGCAGAGATTACATGGAAGTTTCTTGACGGACCGCAAGTAACAGTAGAAGAAATGACTTTGAAGATCTTTTCTAACCCAAGAATCAGTAGTTTTCTTATTAACACGTCACGTCTTGCCGTCTTCTCAAAAGAATTGGCCAAATCGTTCCGAGCCGATCTTGACTCACTTGCTCTCATCAAGCAATTGAAGTATTTCTACAACCAGCCAACCTCCGGTGTCCTGCAACAACTCACCGATCTTGTTTCAAGGTACGCACTTGTCTCACTTACGATGAACACGAGGTTCATTCCGGATGGTCTGGTTTATATACAATGAATCAAATTCAAGTCTTGGRTGGGTTCTAGAAGCTCTCTMGCTAAAGTGTTTTTCGATCAAATGATTCGTTATCGCGAGAGAGCCTTAGGGTATTCTTAAGACKGGACTAAACATTTTTGTTCTTGCCTTCACTCAGGGTCACTAGTGACACCGATAAACTCGCTGAATGGAACAACATCTCCAAATTGATTTCTGAAAGCTCACTGGCGACGAAACCAGTCCGAYACGTCCTGCAAGAGAATGGGTTACCTGAATGTTACCAACAGARCGTCGAGTACCTCGAGAAGGCAGATCCTCATGCTGTATACCCAACATCGATTTATCGTAGCTGTGAGGGATATGTCCTGGCCAAACCTGACGCATCTGTTATAGAGAGTACTATGAGCACGACACTCACTACCACCATCAAGATTGTCAATGATGTGCTCAATCCTGCTAACAAGGAATTGAAGAATGTCTACCACCCTTTTGGCAGGTAGAGCATGCAATTCCACTATTAGCTTGCTGTTGTCAATGTACAACATATTATGATTATATATGTTTTGATTGATTGGGAGTGCTTCTGATTTCCATTTCATAAAAGAAATAAAAACTTGCTTGGTGTGCTGTGTTTAGGGTTCACGACGCGTGCCTCTCTTCGTGCTTGCCTAACACTTCTCTTGTGTTTTGCCAATCCCTGCGTGCTTTATAACCGCACGCGCGCGCGTGTATTTCTTCAATAGTTCATTGTAATTATTCCCTCAGTAGGTCAGCAAACACGTTCACCATTGTAAAGTGAGCCGCTTACTTTGCTTCCTCGATTGAGCATGAACTAACTATTTCCTTTTCTCTTCTTTATCAAGATGCGTTGCAATAATCGACGACAAAGTCGAGAAACTCTACGGTGAATCCATCCAGGTTTACTTTGACACTCACAACATCAAACTATGGAAACTGGTTTTCCCAGGCAACGAGGTAGACAAGGACATCTCCAACGTGGAAAACATGTTGGTCTCTCTCAAGAAGATCAAAGTTTYCAGGAATCAGCCCATACTTGTTGTTGGTGGGGGAGTGATATCGGACATTGCTGGTTTTGCTACGGCTTTGTACCATCGTAACACCCCATACGTCATGTTATGTACCAGTATAGTGTCTGGAATCGATGCTGGTCCTTCTCCTCGTACTTGCTGTGATGGCTTTGGCTTCAAGAACCTATACGGTTCCTATCATCCACCTGTCCTTACCCTGACCGACAGGAGCTTCTTCCGTACTCTGCACCACGGCTGGATTCGACATGGAATAGCAGAGATCGTCAAGATGGCTGTAGTTAARGATGAAGAGTTGTTTAACCTGTTAGAACAGGTTTCATCTGCCCTYATATGGACCAAGTTTGGYACTGAAATGGATGGCTTTGATGGAGATAGCGAAACGTTTGGGAAAGTTTGTGATCTCATCATTGGGAAAGCTCTTGAAGGGTAAGCTGGTGATTGAAAACTAAGCCTTACAAATGGGTCATAAAAAGGTTATTGCGTACTGATAAATAATGTTTTGTATCGTATCAGATACGTGCGATCAGAGTATGGTAACCTGTGGGAGACACATCAATGTCGTCCTCATGCTTACGGACACACGTGGAGCCCTGGGTACGAGCTGCCCGCAGGGATGCTTCACGGACATGCTGTTGCWACAGGCATGGGTTTTGGAGCCTATCTTTCCTTCTGTGAAGACTGGATAAGCCAAGAAGAGTTGGACCGCATTCTTAAACTCCTTAGCGGTCTTGAACTGTCTTTGTGGCATCCAATCATGGACGACAGTCTCAAGATCTTCAAAGCACAGGAGAAGATGATCGAAAAGAGAGGTGGTAACTTGGCTGCACCGATACCAAAAGGTATTGGAAACTGTGGTTACCTCAACCATATGCCTTTAGATCTCCTTCAACAAAGGCTGCAAGAATACCGAGACATTTGTCAGCAGTTCCCAAGACAAGGGCTTGGAATCGAAGMCCACTGTAAAGAAGTCGGCCTTGAAGATCCGGCAACAGTCGGAGGCGTCAATAAAGAACTACCAGAAGAAAAAGACGTGGACATTCAAAATGGCTGTGAGAATGGTTTAGAAAATGACGGCAGGAAAAGGAAARCCCTTACGTACCAAGAGTGGATTGAAGCAGTGCAGAAGAAACGTAACAAGGGGTTCGTTTCTAATTTGGCTTTGAAACAAGCCAAGGACACACCACATCCGCCTGAGTTTGAACCCAACGAAATATGCCATTCAGGTGAGATACTTTTATTGGATTATGCATTCCACTTTCAAAAAGTATTGTATAATGGTATGTTGCTATACTCATTCTGACACGGCTAACTCACAGATCGAACCCTGAAACAAGCTCTGGACTGATCTAAGTTAGGGCATGGCTAACTCACAGATTGAAYCCTGAAACAACCTCTGGGCTGATCTAAGTCAGGGCACGGCTAATATGGCTTTTGTATAGGAAAGGAAATAAGAAAACAATGAGAAAACCCCACGACTGAATCAACGGAGAGAGATCTAATAAACTCTACTCACATGACCCCACAGATGAGAGATGAGTATACGATACTACGCCTCTCTTGATTCCCTTATTTTCCAACTTCAGTGTATCCGCCGGAGTCCGTACTAATTCTCTAGTTACTAAGCTATTTGTTGTTCATCAGGCGTGGAAGATTATGCTGGTAAGGTATCACAAGTACCCAGTGCGGATATACAGAAGATTGCCATAGAAACCGAACAGCAACAAATGTTTACACCATGCATGGTGGGACATCTTGAGTCACAATTCCTGAAGATGATGGCTCAGATTGGTAATGCCAAGCGTGTGTTGGAYATAGGAACCTTTACGGGAATGTCTGCCATGGCGTTCGCTGAGGGTCTTCCTTCTGATGGGGAGGTGGTAACCATCGAGTTTGATCCGACAATTGCATCCTCTGCAGCTAAACTATTCCTTGGCTCAGCACAAGCACACAAGCTGACACTTAAGGCAAGTAAGACCAGTTTACACTGACCCCTCCGGGGAGTTACCTCTCATGAACATTTATCATTGTCATAATCTTCATCATCTCAGGGGGTTTATCCAGGGAAGTATACGTTGAGGTGCTTCTTTCGAAAATTTAGATAGAAATGMCTTGAAATTTGCACACGCAGCCTGCCATCTTCAAAGTTGCTATCATTAATGTGCAATTCATAATCGTTTATGTTATTTCAGGTCGGTGATGCTGTAGAGGTAATAAAAGAGATGAAGTCAGCACAAGAGAAGTTTGATATCATCTTCCTCGATGCAGCTAAAGATCAGTACATCTYGTACTATAAACTCGCCATGGATATGCTCACACCTTCAGGTTTTATTCTCGCTGATAACTCGCTCTGTGCCTTGTTGTACGACTCTGATGATTCTAGAAGGCAAGCACTTCATGAATTCAACCAGATGGTGAAGCATGATCAAAGGGTTGAACAACTCGTTCTTCCCTTTAGAGAAGGTATCTCAATCATACGACCAAAATCCTAGATCCATGTGCYTGTTCTCCACGATCGTAATTAAATATTTTGCATGCGCAAAGCATCTTTTTACCATACTTCTTTAACTTAATGCAATGTTAGTGAGCCACTTTTACGGTCACTTATTTATAAATGATATTGCTTGGCAATAACTTAGTCATTGAATGTGAACATTTATTGGAATACTGTAGGTTTTATTAGTACTGAGATATCAATAAAGATGTCCTGATACCTACAAAATCTCAGTGTAATTTGTGAGCCGTATTTTGGCATGAATAACTGACTTGTTAAGCCTAAATTACATACAATTTTTTCCCTGGAGATGGAATTTTTTCCTGCCGTCATGTATATGTATGAGTAACATCAGTAACATCTATAGAGCCGGGTTTGGGAGCATGCGCATTAGATTATCTGATAGTCAGTGCTGACCAGATGAAATGTGGGCTCTCAATGGAAGAAAACAAGTTGAGTATTTCTTGTGAGTTCCCACTCTTAGTCTTTCTCCCTTTCCCCTTCCTTTTTGACAAAACGTCAATGAAAATACTTTCCTGTTTGGTGCCTGCCTACCTGCCTGCATACCTGCCTACATACCGTACCTACCGTACCTACCGTACCTACCTACCTACCTACCTATCTACCTACCTATATACCTACACCTACCTACCTACCTACATACCTACCTATCTACCCACCTACCTACCTACCTACCGTACCTACCTACCTACCTAACTACCTACCTACCTACCTACCTACCTGCCTGCCTGCCTGCCTGCCTGCCTGCCTACCGTGCTGATTTAAACAATAACTTTGACTTTATTCTTTAGTTATCTTCACTGATTTTCTCCAAAGACTAAAGCTTTTTTCAAAAAATATGATGTTCAGTTAATCTAATCAAAATAGAACCAATTCATATRAGAAAAAACGCGAATTGGAGACCATTCTTTTTCTCGCCCACTCACCCAGCCCCCCGATGTAAATAGTAAACGATTAATTCCCTTGAACAGTTCAATGAATCGTTAAAGTATAACACGATACCAGCAGGTAATAGTGACACATTCATATGACC
>NW_022258859.1:23944-64185 GCF_009602425.1 Actinia tenebrosa | reverse complement strand
TAACAAAACTTTCAGTGCTTACAATTCAGTCAATATTTCATTTCGTCASTTTACTGAACCAATAAGCTCGTTGTATACTTCTGCATTGCATTACCAGTGACACTCGAAATCAAAGATGCTTTGTATTTAATAGCGAAGTTAGCGTTACCTCACATGTTGMGTTACGAGACATGCTCGAGGCCATTCTGGTATTCTTTTGTTGTACTACTTATATTTCTTACATGGAGTATTGTAGCGTCTTTTCCCCGCGCAGTAGGACAGACTACCGCTGATAGAAGATACCAAGAATGCGGTTATGTCTCTCTATTCGGAGACGATGCAGTTTCCTTCGAGCAAGACGTAATAGAGCCTTTATTGTTTCAGTATTTCTATTTGTAAGTGGTTTGTCTGTTTGGGGTTATCAAAGAGGACTACCGTGGAATAAGGAAGACGACTATAAACATCATTGGCTGCAGCTTAAAGAATCCGTGGGAAACAAAGACAATTTAGTCGACTTAGCTGATGAAACACAACCCTACGAGACTGTGGACGATGTGACAGATGATGGYGATCGTGGATTAGAAACACGAACTAAAACATTAGAACTCAATACTGATGATAGTAAARCCAGGAAAAGCAAATCTTTGGTAACTAAATACATGGCCAATATTCCAAGTACGGCCTATTCTCTTCGTCGTACAAATATTTATCAGATCTCTAGTGTTACTACAGTAAGGGATCGTGAACCATCTACGAGCAGAATGGTCAGTCATGAGCCCCAGACATCGTTGTCTACTACATCAGTTAGCGATGCCTTTAGGACAACGAAAAAGATGAGAATACCTGAGACATATTCTTATAAGTTTCCTGAAGAATCACTAAAAGAAACAAGCGAGGAAAATCAAGTTTCCACTGTAAAAACCGCTACAAAAATATCCAAGGCAAAAAACCCTGTAGGAAGATCCCAGAAGAAGACGCAAGATGAAATGTTCATAAATGTACCCCCCAAACGATCAAATACTTCAAACTGTCCGCAGAATATACTTGATGAAAATATAACTTGGAGTTATGGGAAATGCGTACCACATCGAGCGAGTTCTCAGTCATGTCARATTGTAAAACAGTTTTATTCATTAGATCCCAGTCTTACCAAGTGTAGAAACGATTTGCAAAGAATAATCTGCAATGTGAGTATTGACCCAACATCCCTTGACATTCGTGTCCAGTGTAATAGATCTGTATGTAATGAACACCCTGAYACTATACTAGTCTTGAGTGCTCATCCAAAAGATGGCTTCATCAAAGTCAACAGAAAATTCCAAACGGTTGAACAACTCGAGGAGAATTTACCGGAAGTGATAAAGATGAACATCCAAAAGAACATTTTCTTTGTATTTCTTCAATGTACTTTGATTGGTATGAAGAGAAAAGTCTCTCAACTAGTTCCCTTTGATCCTGTATTAACAGTGCGAAGGAATCATTCCAAGTCACGTGACACCAACAAAATCAACCTCAACATTCTGCTCCTTGACTCGGTATCGCGGGCTCACTTCTATCGCTCCCTACCAAAGACGATTCAAGTCTTCAAATGGTGGAAAACCCATCCCAGGCATTCACCTGCTAAGGTCTTTGATTTTGAATTGTTTCAAGCTCTTGAGGGACATACCGCTGAAAACACGCATGCGCTGTTCAACGGTAAACTTTTACCACCAGACCCAAGGAAACGCAGTGACCAACGACCTGTTAATCCAGGGAACATGTTCAGAAAATTCTCTAGAGCAGGATATCAGACAATGTGGCAGGAAGATTTGTGCTGGAAGGGGCTTTGGGGACTTATGGTTGACTTAGGTGTGCGAACATGGAGGGAACTTACAGTAAAGATTAAAAACCATTCCATTGATCACATAGGTTAGTAAGATATTATTAATAGTTATTAGTTGTTTACTATACATSTGCTTTGGTTATAAAGAAAAGTGGAGAAAAACTAAATGTTCTTAACATAATTTTTTTTTTACTTTATCGAGATCTGACCAAAATACAAATGAAGACTTTTTTTGTGTATGAAGGTCCATGCACATGACATGCTTGGTCACGTGACATGTAAGGTCACGTGACATGTAAGGTCACGTGACATGTATGGTCACGTGACACGTATGGGTACGTGACATGTATGGTCACGTGACATGTATGGTCACCTGACATGTATGGTCACGTGGCATGTATGGTCACCTGACATGTATGGTCACCTGACATGTATGGTCGCTACACTAAGTCCATCAAAATAACGGAATCATTTACGATTTTTTGCATCAAAGAAACAAAGTGAATGAATAAAATAATAAAATAGTATTCGTTCCTTTTCATTTCAGGACTAACTCACTCAAGCTGTGAAATTCTTGATTCTCTTGGAGTGAACTCCCCATTTATGGGACCTCTAGGGGACCAGATTTGTTATAATGGTCGTTTTCAACATTCCTATTTACTGCAGTACACATTRGACACCATAAAAGCYATCACATCAACCCYTACTGCATTACCTTTACTGTCTTACATGAGTCTAAGTGTAGGACATGACCACATTGGACGTAGAATCCAGTCACTAGACCCTGCTCTTGTTCAATTTGTCACTCAACTGTCTATGAGTGAAGACACTTTGACGGTAATCTTATCAGATCACGGCAATACTTACACTAGCTATACTTCAWCYTTAGAGGGGCGATTTGAAATGTTTCATCCTCATCTTTTTCTCATCGTCCCAAATAAAGTAGCTCAACGTTTGGGTGACGAGGCTCTGGATGCTCTTCGAATCAACCAGCATCGATTGGTCAACATCATAGACTTRCATCATTCAATAATGGCTTTGACTAAACCTCTTSATGGACCTGTTACTCCGACTGGTCTGTTTACMCCCATATCAGCACAGCGCACTTGTCAGGACWTTGAACTTCGCTTGCCTAACCTGTGTGTGTGTAAAGGGTGGAGTACGCCTGCTTTTAATAATTCTTTGAGAATAGCATTTGTAGAGTTCGCAATAGGACAGCTCAATAATAAGATAGAAGAGAAAAGAACAGATCACGAAGAKAATGAACGCCGTTGTGTTCGACTTATTCCAACTCGTTATGGTAACGTGAGGGAGCGACAGGACACGGCACGGAACTCATTGATAACATCCATGGATATATTCATCCCAGCTGGTGATGTAGTGGACCAAAATGAAGACGTTTTTCATGTCGAAGTTGAATCATACGGGTTACTAAGGCAACGGTCATTGGAAATGAAACTGATTAACTTTGATCGTATGACAACATACGGGAAATATGCTGCGTGCGCAGATCAGAGAGTTCCATTAAAACTGTGCATCTGTTCACAAAACAAGAAACCAAGTAAAGTCTACCCTCGACTCACTCTACATCAGGATACACCATTCCTAGGACAAAAACCGATRGTTAAAAGGATTGACAAGTGTGTTTTCTTCTTTATCAGACAGCACTTTAAAACCCAGTCAACTTCTAGTGATCCACAAAGCTTTGGCTTTGAACTCACAAACACGTGCTTTGACGTGGCGTTTAACATGTCGGTACACTCTTCGACTATAAATATCAATCTGTCACGTGACTGCCCCTTCCAGCTGCTACTTTTTCCAGCCAAAACTGTGTTTTTCCTTTCGGCCATGAAGGAAAATGTTCACTTGGAAAGTAGAATAGGGGTGAATGTGAAGATCGAATCGAGACTGATAGTCCACTCAAATAGAACATCCACTTTCTCCTGAGATTGATTACGGCCTATCATACAAAACTGACAGTGTATGTAAAGCATAAGGTCTGTTAAGGTCTGGATGTCCCCCCCTCTAATTTCAAGCAGAAAAACTGCTACAAGAGTGTAACTATTACAACTCCATTCCCACCTCTCCCCCAGGAAATCACGTCAAAAGAATATATTGAACGCACCATAAGCGTGTAAGAAAAATGATCTAATGGATCATTAARAAAACTAACTTTATAAACTTGTAGAAAAATTAGAAAACTAAACTACAACAAAAGTGAACGCATAATCCGGGTGAGTGGTAACAGATCGGCTTTGCACCGCGCGCTTGTTTTTTAAAAGTACAATATAAATCATGAATATTAAAACAGGCTCAAATATTACTTTGTTTCGTGTGAATACCAACGTGCAAGTCAAAATCATTTTTACGCTTTTGCGCAATAATCAGCAATAATAGTTTTAGTTGCTGAGAGGGACGTTGAACTTGGACTGTTCTTCTAAGGATTGAGTTCAATTCAGTGAATCAAATTGGCTACAGGCTGACAAGGTTGTAGTAACCGGCTGTTGTGACGACTCAATACTGCAACAAAGAAATCTCAAGATATCGATGAATCACTGGCAAACGGAGCACAATTAATTTTATTACAGTGATAGCGGATTTACTTACTCAAATGACGCTGAATATTTCCGTTGTTCAACCTAAACAGGTATTTCTTGAAGTAAATCTTGTTCCAAATCATCAATTCTCGGTCTTTAGTCGAGGATAGTAAGTTATTTGTTTGAACTGTTTATTTCAGCCTTTTCATCTGGCATGGCTGAGTGATTAGTTTGTAAACACTTGTTTGTTCACTCCATGTTTTCTATCGATGGAACAGATGGCGAAGCTACTAGACAAGGTATTCGTCTTAAAAGAAGAGTCTGAAGCATTCCTACAAGTGATTGTGTCTGGATTGGAGAACGAGGGACCAGAAATGAAAGGAAAAGGTGTAGAACTGATGTACTACACTGAGGATCATGTGCGAGATGTCAAACAACCAGAGACCAAACACGATGTAAGGATTATTAATATCTATTATAAATATTAATAATATTAATTTCGCTACAATCTGAGCTAGAAACAAGTATTGGATCATTAAAGGGTTACGAAACCCGCACACCCCAAAACTCTGACCGCAAAGCATCTCGGGTCAATCCGAGTGGCTCAATACAAAACAGATACAATATAGAAATCAGTGTGCGCTTATCTCTGTGTTTGTAGTGGTAGAGTCAATCCTTCTTAACGGCAGCTCACTGTAATCTGCTACTTTAATATTCTTCATACAGGGTCACAGTTTTAATAGTAACCGCAGTACAAAGGCCATGAGTTTTCCACAGGGACCCCGAACAATAATCTACCTTAACGTTGATATTAACGAGTGTTAAAAACTTGGAGTGTTTTCGACACACGATCTTGACCCGGTGCGTTGGTCTCAGTGAGTAGAACCCTCAATGGAATCCCGATTTATTGAAGTAATCTATTGATAATGAACTTGACCTGTGGTTGAGCYGAGGTTAATCACTTGAATCCCAAACATGCGGACTATTTGGACCGCAGATCTGTTAGTGTGGGAATTTCAACTTGATAGACTTCGAAATAATGTTCGCGAACCACAATTAACAGTTATACTTAACCTAACCCTAAAAAAACGCTTTCAAAAACAAATGATAATCAGGAGGTACTTGGCGCTGATGATCAAATCGAGCAGTTTGTAAAATGCTAGTACTACATGTCTTGATCATAATCATCATTAACAACTTCAACATTATTTTATTATTTTCTTTGAGTCGATAATATTTAGTAACTTGAATAGAAMACTGATCAACACGTTTTACTTGACCATTCTACATCAGAATTGTTGTTATTTCCGTCAGTTTCGATTGMCTTCATATAATAATAACAAAAAATGCTCAACACTCAATGCGATTAGTATCAGGAAGGCTGCGAGTCGTCGTGAGCTAAATGACACTAATTGGATGTAAAGTTCTCAATCTTATCTAGATGAATCTAATTATAAAATCATCCAGGGAAGATAAACAGGACAGGGACGGATTGATACTTTAGGTGCTCAAGCAGTCAGTGATCTGAAGGCCGTGTTATCTATCAGCATCTGACTTAGAGTCAGAGTTGACATAAAAAGGAAAAAAGAAACGTCGTTATACTTCTACGGGTGTTTAGAAGTGTGCGCAAACAATAGAAATATCCAGATAATAGGAATAAGGATAAAGTGTTTAATGAAGTAAATTTAAAGTTTAGAAGCCAACGCCCTTTCTCCCATTAGATTCATATTTATTTCACCAGGTGCTTTACYATTCCCACTTCTGTCCCATTAGAACCCCTTGAAGGAATGGAAGTTTCCATTAAATGCATGTGAGTGGATTAGAGTCGATTGATAGTGAAATAGAAAAGGAAATCAAGTAATGGGATTTTTAGAGTAGTAATGTTTTTATAGTTGTCGCACAGAGTTGCCCAAAAGAACTCCTGACTAGACTYGTTCTAATCAGGGTGCATATGTGTATTTCTAGGCAGTTTTACTCCGAAAGTCCCACAGTTGCTCATWATGACCTTTGGTCATCATCAGATAGAATCTCTGTCCAGACGCAAACAGTTTAAATAACCGGCAATACTTAAAGATACCGTTTAGGCCCTTAGCAAGGCTAGCGCAGTAAATATGTCAATGAGTAGGCCCAATATCGATGACAGTATGTTAGCTGCCTTGAATACTTTGATTTTGTAGGCATGATTCAAGGTCATGAGTCTGTTAACAGTTGACCGAGTMTTGGTAAATATATGTGCTAGAGCTGTAGGGTGATGATGTTCGACGTGACTCAACTGAAGGTTGAACAAATCTTCTCGTTGGGATTCATGGATTAATTCATCTCAATGATAATTTCAAACCATTTTTCTAGTCCGGATGTAGCAAGTTCAAGGTCTCTGTCGCAAGTGCTTCTCTTGATATTTATACTTTTATTAAATCATTTCAATTGGATMAGCTCATTTCTTCTATACACATGAAAGTCATATGACAATAGTCCAGTCAACTACGCAGCGTTGTTTTGTGTAAGGTGGACTATGAATTTATATAAACCAGCGGCCAGTCACATTGTACAGGCCTGAATGACTGATTAATCGACCAGTCATGGAACATGGTTAGCAGTTTGTCATTACGCGTATCTTATTCACATTCGATGCAAGCTATTTTAACTTACTGTCCTTACTGTCGTGAATTGAGCCGAGACAAAAACAACTTCCTTTTGTAAGAAAAGCGATTAGACTCGGTGTCCAAATAAGCACTCACTCAGAGGCTGCGGACTAAGYAAATCAGTGGTTTTGCGCGTGAACCAAAGATTATGTAACCGCGGCAAGGGAGAATGTCTTCTCCGAGTGACGGGATCCACGAGGAGTAAAAGCAAGATAGCGTCAATAAAAAGAAGTGAGTGCTGATGAGGCGAGGATCTGCTACACGCAAAATGATGACAAATTCATGCGCCAGTTTGGCTGGCACGTTTAACATCTTAATGACTGTGACACTAATCGATACTAAAGGTTATCCGGCTTGATTGCTTTAAACAAAATCAGCTGTGACTTGTACCAACAAAATCTTGTTTTAAAGAGACTGAGGCGAACAATTCTAGCTTATAATTGCTTGCCAATATATTCCTTTACCATGCGCAACTGATATAAAACACTTTAATTCATGGTTGAAGTAAACCAAGTTAGTAAATCTCGCTGCAGCTCTTCCCCTAACATCCTACTTCATGGAGGATACAATTGTCGTATATTATAGCAGCACAGATTGTACTAGCTTCATCTTGAATCAATATTATTCACTATTCTTATATCACTTGAAGCCGGCTACCAGCTACTTTCCCACGCTCATATTATCGTCAATAAGATAAGAAATAAGTTTAATTTATTTAACACCATAAAAACGCCGTTATTATAGTGACTTGTTTATGAGGTGTTGAATCTATCATCCTGTTGTCTTAATTTGATCCTTAATTCCTTATCAAACATGTTTATACACGTAAACGAGCCGTTTAACCGCGCGCGTATCGTCTAGATGTACTCCCGTATATAGTAAATGGTACGATCAGCAATACTGCTAGCAGTATCAAAGAGRGCCACATTAGAGATTTTCACATATTCTATTGATCGCTTCATGGTATTGATTATTATTGTCTATATTGCGGTATCTCATTCGGGCCGGAACTGCTTGCATAAATAATTCGCTGCGAATCATATACACCAGACACTTTACCGACTGATTTTTGACAATGCGCAGCTATGTCTTTTCATCCTTTTAGCTATTCAAGTATAAAATACGCATTGAAGTGCTTGGAATCGTATGACTCGTATTTTTCTYGGAGAACAAGAAATGCGCTTGCTGGAGTAACAGCACTATAACTGATTGCCGGATCCCAGCACGGTACTTCAGCAYTAACTGTTTTACAGTGAACAGGAAGCAATGATAATAAAGTAATCATGATCTTTTGCAAGGCATCTGATTAGGAATTGTAGAATATCTTGGACACTATTACTCATAGGCTCTGTGGAGTTGTTGAAAAATGTTGAGAAATGTTGTGTTGAGATGGCATACCTACACGCATAGTAGTCGCTATAAGTGCTTGAAGCTTTTGTTGCTTTAACGCGCAATAAATTAAACATGACTTTTTCATCTAGTAACAAGAATAGCAGCGGCGCAGAACAGTGAAAATCTGAATTGTTGAGTAAGAAAGATCACAACAATGCAAAAATACTTGTGATAGCTTTCGTTCCCATGCATCCGTCATACCTCGAATCCATCTACTACAGAAACATTTCAACATTCTCAATGTAGTTTATTGATAACAAATCTTTAACAATTTTATACAATTTTATCTTCCTATTGACCCATTGAAATATTCACAAGGACCGCCTTGATTCATCAATAGRTTGTGCTTTCTGAACAGCCAGCTTTTGTCGAACACTGATCGAGTTAACCACTTCACTGAAGTGAATATCAAGCCTAATGACTTTCTACAACGAAGTCAGGCATAAACGCCCCCGACGTATTCTTAAATATCTTAGTATATACCGATGAGTATGTATCGGTGTCCTTTCCCACGCATAGGAACCAGGTATTAAGGAATTAACTCACTCTAGTCTTGTGATTCAGTTAAGGATTTAATTCACGATCAAACGTATGTGGTGATTGTTTGTAAAGGTAGGCGTAGTTAAACAAATATCTTGCGAGTGTAAAACGTGTATCAAGTATTTCTAAACATTAAAAAAAGATTTCCTTAACACCGCAGAACATTCAAACATGCTTAATACTTTGATAGCGAATTCAAACGCGCGGTCGAGATAGAAGGACAATGTCATTGAAGTATTAAGGCATGAAGGGCTAAAGTACTGGATGTATACCAACATCAAGCGAGATACAAGTCTTAACTTGGGACTGACTCTCTTGAATCAATCATTTTCGGAACAAAACTATACAACTGTACAACGCATTTACCCTACTAGTTGACAACAACGTCTCGTCTCTCGAGATTCAGTATGGATAGAGAGACATGTTTGAGTATACCACTCGTAGGTTGGATGTCGGATAGAAGTTTGGGTACATTCCAAAATATCCTGGCGGTCCAGTTGGACTAGTTGGTAAATACGGCAAACCATGTTCAGCGTAACACGGTAAAGGAATAGAACAATGGCCATAATATGGATTCATCTCTTCGCTTCGTAGCGCTGCCTCATAATCAGGCGCCATTTGTTTCTTCCATTTTGTCCTTCTATTTTGGAACCAAGTTTTCACTTGTGTATCAGTCAAATGCATGTTCTTAGCGAGGTTGTTTCTCTCGCTGATTGTCAAATATTTCTTTTCCTGGAATTTCTCCTCTAATGATTTCAGTTGACTGCTGGTAAAAGCTGTTCGCCTTCGCCTYGCTTTGTTGACGAGACATTTCTGTTCGTATTGTGAATCCATCATTTCCTGTTCTGGAGTTAAAGACTCTGTATCATCTTCAGCCTGGTTCTCTTCTTCAACAACGTTCAATTCGTCTTTCGGTTGAACGTTGATTTCTAGAACACAATCAATACATTGCGTTATTTCTGCATTCCTAAGTATGCGCTTTATTTTTGTCGTTTGACATTTTATTTTCAAATCGAAAACCTGTTGATAYAAGAGCTCACCTTTACTTATGAAACTTGGCTTGTACGCTTCTCCCCGAACAACTTGTGTTTTGCTTTTGGTTCCATCGTTGCCTAATATTGCACTTATACTAAAGGACGAAGACATGTCGATGAAGACGCGCAGATTGAGTGAAACAAAGAGTGGATGTCTGACGCCCTTTAATACAGAGGATCAGGCAGACTGGATTGTAAGTAGGTCGATCGATAGAGGGTACTGGTTAGTAGTGTTTTGAGCAGGGCATCTCAATTAACGTATTTGACAGGCAATTACGTTGGACCTTAATATGTTTCACGTGCGACACTCAAGAGAACAATGAGTTGGTAAATATTTGTAAATAATACATTAATGCTTATGATTATGCCATTAGAACAAAAAGGCTTTACTCCCTACGGTTCCCTTTGCGCTGATTCACCAACTTCATCAAACCCACCATATTCGTAACTCTTAACTAAATGTAAAACACACATACGGCTATACGACCGATGTGACAAGCCTCTCAGAATACAGGAAAATATCACTCTATTCTTGTTTTGTTTTTTTGTTTTTTGTTTTTTTGCTTGGTTTTCGAAATTGTTGTAATCGTTTAAGACAACTGTTTAGTGTGTTATATGAACCTAATAGTTGTCTAGTTGCCGCCAACCGTGCAATAGGGGAGAGAGACAAGACACCGGCCGCGGTCAATTGAAATGGCTTTCCGTTCGCACAGCGTGGGGTAAAGATACTTGAGTGGATAACTTCGTTTATTGGCTCATTTAGCGCAAAACAGTAATACGCGCAACGAGGAGATTTTTTTGACAAATATTTCCTCGAAATCGTCACATCGACTGCCATTCTTGAGGATAACTTTTACATAAACARATAAAGACTAGGTCTGAATTCCTTGCGCCTTGGAGTACGTTRATCAAAGTACATCTGTTTAATCCTTTCATTTAAGCTTTCATCGTTAGACTAATTGACTTATCAGAAATAGTCGCCAAGATTGAAGCTATTCAACAGTGCGTGTGTCATTCTCACATCATCATGATAACAATAACCAGACCTCCCTCTCGCTCTCTCTCTCTCTTCATTCTTTGAATCCAATACACATGAATCAAGCAATAATTGGTTATCAATAGCTTACGCATCTTAATGGTTCTCTATCGGTTGGGTAATGCGCGCGCCAGGATACCAAGAAGCGCAGCCGAAGAATCTATGATCTAATGGGTATTAACACCGAGTAATACATGCAAGATATGGGTGYGATTTGGTTATTCAAGTATCGCAAGGTTTCCCGCATTTAGTTATCCGGTGATCTCCGATGAATACAGCACACCTCCCACTTTCTACTTAATCCTTCAACGCTAATAGATTTCTTCCTCTATAAATAAATACCCTTTTCCTTTTAAACTCRATTGAGTATTCAGGTAGGCTTTCCCGGCCCATTTTACTCAATAGGTCATTGTTCGGTGATTTACGCATTTGGTTTTCTTTTCAACGTGAATGCCTAAGGGATGAACGACCTTTCTTTAMCCATTTAACATTCTATTGTTTCTAACTAATGCTAGGTACGGCCCTGGGGCAGGTGTTTTTTCCTCATTAYCTTCCCTTGGCTCATTGAATACTTCGGCAAGTACTCTGATCGCAGCCTCGATTGAGCCTTTACGCAATCGGGTTAATTGCTAAGCGCACATCAGATACATTATTTACACAGGGTGGCCCATTCAGCATTCTGAATGGTATTCAAAGGGACCCTACGACTGATTCTCGTCAACGTCTTTAGCTTTATTCATATTTTTTTACCAAAAGACAATACAATCTTCCTCTTGCGTCATTTTTGACTGCGTTTTTCATTCCGTCATGATGATGAAAGATCACGTGAACTGTACATACAGTCTGGGTGATGAGACAAATGGGAAATTCCTACTTTACTGAGTCATCAAATAAATAGAAAATTGCTCACGTTTTTTTTTTTTTTCGCTTTTTAGGTGTTTAATGATGTGCGCGCTAACATTCCTCTGGCTTACTAGCCCACTGGGGACTCACTGGGACTCAAACTATTAAATATCAACCGCTTGGCATACGGCGAGAAGTCATAGTTTAAGGATAGTAGCTAATTACCAATTACCGGTGAGTATTTGATTGCTAAATGAATCAGTTCACATGCATTGGTTCTGTGCGGGTAGGTCATAGACCATCGGAAATGATTTATACGGATTGACTGTGATCTAGGGAACGGATGTACAAATCTTTTGCCAAGTCATGCAATATTAAAGAAAAGAGATCCCTCGGATAGCGAACGAACAGTCGRGAAAAAGCTAGAAAGAGAAACAATCTGACCGAAAAGCACCATGCCGTCATACTCATTACACGGCATACTCCACGAGATCTTTCGATGAAACATAGAGCAAAATTAAATTGATTAATTAATAAATCTACGAACATAGACAACTAAAATCAGTCGAAGCAACGACAGCAGCGACACATAGAAAGCAGAAACTATAAAGAAACCGTTCCATCCATCAGAGACAGACAGTACATGGCCTTGAACTTGAACTTAGCTCTATATTCGAGTAAGAATTGCCAATATGATCTTGACTTGACGCGTACATTGGCTTTGTTGTCGTGTTTAGACCGAGACAGCATTTGTGCGTGAAAAGGCAGGTAAAATAGAAATGGGAGGGGAACACTTCCTTCCCTACCCTACYCTACTAAGTATTCTTTTCGACCCTCTACACCCCTCCCTCTGATTTATTTATCAAAAGTTTCTCAACTAAGGGATAAAAAACACATCGTATGATACCCTCATCTAGGTTACTGATCTATAGGCTATAATGACGGCTAAATCTTGAAGGAGGCTTTGTATCACTAACAACTGAACATTAAAAATCTTTAATTTTTTTTTCAAGAATAGCCGCGCGCTCACGTCGGGTATTGGCGGCTGATGATGTGCGACAACCAAAAACTTGGTTTAACGTCGTGTGCATGCGTGTAACCGACGCCAGCGAATATTTAACATACTAGAACTAAATGATAGACCAGCCATCGCCTGCGCTGCTTCGTGGGAGACCAGCTTAGGAAATACAGTATTTTGTAGGTCCTCTTGAGTAAGAGGTGCTCGTTAATAGCGTATGGAACAACCTTATGTAATATTCCCCTGGGGATGCGTTAAGTGACACGATGCGCGCGCACCTAACCAACATTAATGGGGTTGTAGCTAGTCTTGTAAACTATACTGTTAACTAAAGGTACACATTAAACTTGGCAAAAAGAATAGGACAGAATGAGGAATTCGTACGTAAAATTGCACAAAACTATATCAATAATACAAAACGAATAAGACAATACTGCAATCCATTTTCAAAAGGTGAAGCGATTTAGAGCCTCATAAATGACGAGAATATCAGTTCCATTGCAATTTCTTCTTTTAAACTGAGCCTAATTTTAAACCTTTTTCTCACGATAAACAAAAAACTGATTCTCAATTGAGTCCTTCCATTGCACATGATTCATATGTCAACGAGACTCGGTTCACTACATACAAGGATTGTTTATGTGATTTTTCGTGACGAAGTTTCAATCCCTCCATGAAGTAAAATCTGTTGACCCACAGAACGTTTGGATGTAAATGTGCTACGACTTTATCCTCGTGGGAGAGAATCGTAAGACTCGACTCGCTGCGCCAAAACTATYGATTAACAAATCACATCCTAAGGGATAAATATATCTAAGCTGACGTGAAAAGCAACAAATGAACTCTTCAGACCAACTCSATAGATTATAGTAATTATATTAGATATTGGGCTGGTCACCGATCCAACTTGAACATCCTTAGCTTTCCCGCTCATATATTTTCACATGATACAAGGACTTCTCTCCAGTGGTAGCAAAGAAACCAAAGAAAGGGAAAAGTGGGTGGTTTACGCTTTTCCACACTGGCCGCAAAGTGACATCCCCTACTTTATTCCGTACATTCCGCTTCGTCATCACTAAAACACTTCTCATCTTGTGGAATCCTATGGACTTATTACCTATCTAATCCATCAATATACTTCCCAAAAATATTGATGAAGATATCGAAAAGCATTCCATGTTATAATTATTTATTGATATTGTATGAATCATGATTATTTACACGCAAACCCAAATCACACCGTATCAAATTCATTCGAAGTCARTTATAGTTCAAATGTACAAATATATCGCTTTTAGTCAAACATGTACATAATACAACCATTATTTACACAAAACACGCACTGATCAGAAATGGGGAATAAATTAACTGAGTTCTTTTGATTGTCATCAAGGATTGAAAGTGGCAATACTAACAAAAACAATGATCTAGCCAATATATATTACATATACCTTATTGAGGAGTGATAATCGGCGCCTTTGCTTAGAGTCAAAATGTTTTAAAATGTCTTGATAAATCCTGCTATCGTGTAGAAGTAGTGTATATTTGTACAGAGTCTGAGATAAGGAGCGGTAAGGATGGAGAAGTGGCGGCCATTGAACACGCATTCAATACGGGTATAACGTCATGTTGGAGTACAAAACTTGTAAGTTCGAAGGAGGGAATCTAAAGCTTGGTAAAACTCCAAAGCCCTGACTAGACGAAGGAATAAAAGGAATGGCATAATCCGTGCTGTAATAACTTAGCGGTATTGGATATTGTCCATACATTGATGCGTTGATTCCTTCGCTTCGTAGCGCTGCTTCATAATCAGGCGCCATTTGTTTCTTCCATTTTGTCCTTCTATTTTGGAACCAAGTTTTCACTTGTGTATCAGTCAAATGCATGTTCTTAGCGAGGTTGTTTCTCTCGCTGATTGTCAAATATTTCTTTTCCTGGAATTTCTCCTCTAATGATTTCAGTTGACTGCTGGTRAAAGCTGTTCGCCTTCGCCTTGCTTTGTTGTTGTGAATCTTTTGTTCGTGTAGAAATGCTGTCTGCTCACCATTCTCGAAGAAGGCTTTTTCAATTTCATCAGCTACTGACTCAGTACCGCTATCTTCTTCAACTAAATCAAAACAATACGTTATATTAGACAATATTTTCCGAGCCATTCTGACGCCAGTTGTTAAAGGGGCGAGTCCAGGGAAAATGAGTTYTTTACTAATCTGGTAACGCAGAAGACACGGAGTCTGTAACACGACGAGTTTGAGATACTTACCTTCATCATGACCTTGGTCGCCAACACCTACACCATTTTTCGATTGATTTTTTCCTAAACCTTGAAAATTTCTCACGGTAATATCAAGATTTTTGTTCTGAGGTTCTCCTAGTAAAGAACTAATGCTAAAATTTGTCGCCATGTTTGAGCGGCAAGGCTAGAGGGTCTGGTGTGAATGGGTTAGATGGCTGATGAGTATATTGGACAAGATGAGATGTCTAAATAGCTGCCATAGCATACCAACCAGATTAAACTGTTTGACATACAATTAAAGTAGAACTAATATGCCTCATATGGCTACTTGACGGAACAAAAGCTCTGTAAATATTTGTAAATAATACGTTAATTGGAATGTAATCTGTTCCTAATTGGATCAGCGCCCTGTCGATCGATCTCTGTGCAATCCCACCTTCATGCGGACATGATCCCGGATAGCTGTGAAYAGACGCTTAACCCAAAAGGATAAACACAAATAAACCTCTTAGAAATCAACCCACAAAAAAGAAACAACAAGTTAATAAATTGATTGTAGTCGTTGGGGAAGTGACACAAGAGGTCTATTAATAGAATCCAATTCATCTACCTTAGTACGAACAGGACACTACGCTGTACCGCCCCGCAGTGAGAGACTCTGGTCGTGAGTAATCATTAGGTTTAAAGGTGACTTTGAATCTTTATTGCTCTTCGTCTGAATAGCCAGCTTTATTTGTGTCAACGCTTCGGGAGTCCTCTTAGATCCGTGCAAGCCTGCCCCAGCATGAATTTAACTCGCCAATAAATGGTTGCACGTTCAAGTCGTCCTCTTAGACTTCACTGACGTATTACTGGTTTTATCCACTCCACGGATTTGATTCCAATCTTTATAAATCGTTGAAGTTAAGAGGGTTGAATCACACGTAATGGTATTGACTTAATCGATCAAAGTAATGGATTATGGCATTCAGGATGAAGACATTCTGGGAATCGTTTAGTCAACGGGTGCTTGACCAACCATTTCTCTTTCTGTGATTTATTTGTCAATGCGTTCATAAATCAAACTTGTTGTAAATATCTGTTGTACCGCTTATTCATAAACGACTATTTATATTCTGGCTATTTTAAACATGTAACCTCAATCGTCAGAATCATCGGTACTGTACTCTCTAATGTTGTTAAAGGCTTTTGAAAGAATTTTTTCTGCCGCAGGCATAAGACCCCAAGGACATACCTTAGAGCACCGATAAACGCCTCGACCTTGGGCAGTGATGTCTTTTCCTTAGTCGTGCTCTCAGTGGTCTARTATGTGTGCGTACAGGACATTGTCTCCTGCCGGTGCTCCTATCCCCTCCCATCTATCTTAATACAACTGCTAATAAAGAGCGTACAGCCTGTAGCTTTCCAGCACGCCTAGCTACTGYGTTAACAAAGTGTAAGGCCATCCTGGTGCTCAGCACGAAACCCGAAAAAAAAATCCCGCACATTTGTGCAGTTCAATCGTGAGTGCAGCTAGACATCGACTGGATTTTCCATTAAACCAGAAACCAACGCCTTAGATAAGATACTAATACCATCACCACGATGATCATCTTAGATTTGATTGCGAACCGAATATCGATAATAACATTTTCGACTGTGAAACGATTTATCGGTTGTAAATATTACTGAATTATAAACTTAAGTAGATTTTATCTATCACGTGATGATCGATGTTGTCCAATAAGAGCGCGATATTTAATTGTAACATCTCGCTACACTTGGTAGCCGGAAGCAGACATTTGTGTAGAACATCTGAGCGCAAAGGAATCCTGTTTCAAYAAACATATGTCTCTAGTTTTTTCCCAAGCAAGGGAGATAAATTAATCCAATTGTAAAAGCTACTTTATTCGGTTCGTCTGCAACACAGACCTCCTATGGTTCATCAGGCGGTTYACAGCACTTTGCCGACCAGGTTCTCTGGGAATAGCGGGTACACTTTTTCGTACACAGAAAACTATTGTTCACGGGTTTAACTACTGACAAGTTATCTTAATGATATTGAAATTAACAAAATTACCGGCGACTTTATACGGTACTCACCCAAAGAGCTTATGAAGAGCGTATTCACATCAGACCGCAATATTTTGCGCACTGTTTTTTTTGAAGACATGCGCATATAGATAAAATGCGCAACCAAGGATTTGCGGGTTATATATAATCACTTATATAAGTGGTATAATGAATCAGTCAGATTTATAAATGGAATCAGGTACATCATGTTGATATTTATTAYTAACAATCATACAGATGATCTTTGATCAATAAATATCTAGACTAGGAAATATATCAGTTCGTTTGATTTACTTTATTCTTAGAACAACAGTCAAAAATAAGGTATAAATTAATTGGATCATAGCCGACAATGCGAAGAAACACCGTGTATAAGCTGTGAATGCCTAAACAATTGCGCCACTTCTGATGATGTGATACAGGAAATCGCCTTTGTAAATCGATTAACTATACCATCAATATTAGAACATGTTTCAAAGCCCCCTGGGCAGACAGACGTGGTCAGATGGGCCGGGATCAATGCGTCGAGACAAACCATGACACAATCAGTCACATATTCATTTCCCRCCGGAAAAACGCGCTTAGTTTAAGATCTATTTATCTTTATTTTTGCTAAGAAAACCATACAATGCCATAAAAA
The DNA here is from genome assembly GCF_009602425.1 of Actinia tenebrosa. Next base: position 46,417 of record NW_022258859.1, on the reverse strand, counting down.
CGACGTAAGATCAATACAAAACCCTAAATAAACCCTTAACAAAGATAACAAAACCGTGAACACTTAAACAACATGTTTCCCTTTCCGGGTTAACTAAAGACCTCGGTCAACGATTCATAGGTTATTTTTACTAATGAGCTGTTATACGCCCTCTTCGTCTCGATGTAACGCTTTGACTTAATCATGAATGTGGATGATGCCCTATTTGTGTCCTGCGAGCCATTTTACTGCGGTAAACGGCTCTTAGAGGATTACTAAGGTTACTTGTTACCTTCTCGTGGGTATATCAGTATGTCTAGCAAACATACGTCTTTTTTAAAATATTACATTCTCTCATTTCGAGTCGAATCAAAAACAAACAGTTCAATCATTTTCATGGTTCTCTTTCTGGTTTTTTGTTTCTTTAGTTATTTTCRCATGAGCTGAAGACGAAAATAACAATTACTAGTAGTGGTTAGAGGAGAAGGATGGACTGTTCTCAGTTTGATGATCCAAACTTTAGTGTTCCTTCCTTAACATATTAGCGACTCCTAAAAGAGTAAGAATTGCACGAACATATCTTAATGTTGAGTCATTCGGGTTGTGCCAGGACACTCATCTCACAGGGTGACTGTTGGCTCTGCAGGACAAAGACTGCACGATTTCCGCTTGGTCCGAACAGACGACAATGATAATGGTCAAGATGAACCAAGATGAACGCGTCACGAACTTATTTCTCTTTACACCGCACTCTAGTTCACTTCACATCTCATCAATTGATCCAAAACACAAACACTGGGATAATAGCTGTTTTAAAATGTACATTTGAAGTTATTGGATTTTGATGTGAAAGATAAGGAACGTTTGTAACCGATGACAGACAAAGACTACAATATCGGTGACCCTCAAGACATAAGTGTGGAGGGAGGGGAAGGTGCGCAGGCTTTGCACTTTGTCGCAATGAATATAGCTTATATTTCATGCCAATTGGTCACGTCTCTTTTAATACAAAGCGACCACCTTTTTGTAAACCTTTAACAAAAGAGTGACCAGGACACATARAAGCGACCACTTGATGTAAAACTATGACAAAATAGTGACCAGGACACATAGAAGCGACCACAGCCTGTAAGTAACGGTAATACTTCAGAGTGTTTATAGATGGAACCGACCACTTAATTGATATAAGCGCCCACCTCCTGTAAGCGACCACTTCGAGTAATGTACAACAGTTAAGTAAGCAATCRCTTGTAACTCGAGTATCATCGATTGCTATAACTTTAACTTTACCTCACAGATCCCTGCCAGGAGGTGATTTATAACCAGATCATCATCTTGGAGKTTTTCGTTTTCATCAATCGATAAAAATGATCTTCAGCTGCCATTAGCCGTTGACAAATATTCCAATAAACTGAGAAGAACAAATGGTTGTCAGGCGAGTGACCCGTATTAACCTGGCTGTTCCTGTCAAGCACCGTTTTACAACTACCTCATCAATGCTTATTCCACATGGCCCATCTCCTTCCCGTCATGCCGAGCGCGCCTGCTGACTACTGTTGTTTTACAACAACCTCAACATTGCTTATTTCACATGACAAGCAGCCCACGATTAACTATCTACTCGTACCTTCCCGTCATGCAGAGCGAGCGTGCTGACAAAATTTCAACAATTATTTTAGTTTTTATAACGGATGATTTGTAGTACGCTTTTGTCACAAATACACCCTCTATTATTTAGCTCTACTGGTGTAAGTGGGCTCAAACATTGTGCGCTCAATTACACGAGGTRACCGGAGAGAAAATAGGAATAAGGTGTAGTTAGAAAAGTACTGCACAGAGTATTAATGTAAAGAGGGAAGCAGAAGATATCTGAATGAAAACTGTCTAATATGGCGGAGCAGGAGTAGAGAGCATGCGCAATACTCACTGGATTCTACACCCGACAGGCGGCAACAAGGGAGTGCATGGGTGAGGTGTAGAATAAAATAAGAAGACAGACAAACAAAACTGAGAAGAGCAGACGTAGTTTGGATGGGTCACATGATGTGTGTACTCGTTGTGTTCATGTCTGGTTGCAATATTCATAGCTGTACTCTAATCATTTGTATAGATTTTATTGACGCAGGCGCAAAAGATGTTTTAACGTAAATAAAGCTTCTTTTAAGGCCGACATTAGAAAACTTATAAACAACAGCCGTACTTGACACAGGGCTGAATCAATTGTGGTTACGGAAACACTTGGCCTGAACCCACAAGAACATGAAAACAATATAACAGCTATGCAGGGTCATTTTCCCAAACGACTCGTATTTTTAACATGGACAACAAATGACGACCTGAGCTAGAAGTAAGCCGTGTGAACCAACAGTCGATTGTGTAAAGCTTATTAGTCTGTCCGGGAGAGCAGTAAGCACCGCTGACAGATGGCTTGTCAGTCAATAGTTATTATACCAAACAAGTTGAGAGTTAAATAAGCTGATCAAGCACACCTTTACTAAACAATAAAGCTTTTTTCTTAAAACAGATTTCATGGTTTATTCTATACCTTTATTTTGTTATTGCTGTATGTCAGTACAGTTGTTTTGTTGAGCACGTAACACCGGCAGCTCAAAATAAACATTTTTGGCCGGATTTTGTGAGCCTCAAATCTAAGACATGGTCATCATCTATTGTGTCTAGAAAGTCTGGCGAAACAAACTAAAAGTTAATTATTTAAAACATCCTTTTTACATCTCTGATCCAAAGAGTGATCTGAAATTTTGGCTTTCGGGTTTTGGTCTACAGGAATCCGATTCTATATGGGCGCAGTCATGTTTGGTAACCATGGTAACGTACCACACAAATACTGTCAGTGAGTGCGCAGTGCAAAATAGACGTCATGAACTCCACCTATCCAATGTTTAGCTTCAACAATGTCGTAATCTTCTTCTAATATGATTGAATTAATTTAGGGCATATCGTTCCTCAGTCTCCCAGATCAGCGAAAGTCGATGGTGATCTGGTAACTAATCTCTAGTGATGCAAGGTATGGGTTGCGCGCGCGCCTTCAAGCTACTAAGCTAGTCATTCTAGTATTGTTAAAATGCCCTACCACAGTGATTCTAGGAACTAAGATTTTGATTTAGTTCATTGCAGAGAGGAGAAACCTTTTATTTCTTCAAATATGCTATTTCCCGCATTTTGGATGTACATGTTCTAAACAGGAAGGTAGTGTACGGACACCAGGTGAGCCTCCCTGAGATCCGCCTCGTGCGTACAATCATGATCAGCTACCATATTCAAGTCTCTATGGGCTGGTACTCTGGTCGTCTTCGGACCAGTCTTCGCTTATATTCCCTTGGATTCATGTTTCGTTCGTACATTGGTGTCATGAAAAAATAGATTCTGTAGTTTTGCTCTTGTTTYTTGTAGTTGTACGAACTTTCTCTTCGGATATATGATGCCTCGATGGCTTCTTGTTTAGGAATGCTCTGTCAATAAAGAACRTATCTTTCATAAGTCGGTAGATTGATTTAATGAGATGGGTCTCATGAGCTGGCCCATCGACCGCACCTAATAAAATAACTCTTCAAGATGGCATGCATCCCTTCCAATGAGAATGAAAGGAAAAAAGACATGGCCGCCATGTTGGTYGATATAAACATGGCAACTATGAATGAATCGGTCACACCCCTCTTACCCGCCTCTCGCCCCCGTGGCGGGGAGGGTCGGTTCGTATCAAGTCATCGTACTATACCTCATTTCCGTATTCGCTCCATTCCCCTTGGTCACTAAGTCGGTACCAGATCCACCTGGTTGCCAGGACATCAGACGGTTTCTTCACGTAAGACTCTGTTGATAAGCGTCTTAGTTCTGARCGATAGTAATCGACCTCCATTCGCATCTGCTGGAAGTCTAGACAAACTGGAGTGTCGGATTTCACGTGGGACCTAAAGCAGACGATTCAAAACGCTTTTTGTGACAAAATAGTTCTCCTCATGGCATATACCGTGGACTTGGCGGGAACCTACTTAACGTGCGCGCAACACTGAACTAGAGGGGTGTTTATTGCAATATGTTAATATGCTTAGAAGCTATGTARTGTTGAACTTTGATCTCATCTTTGCATTCTCGAACCTGCCTCTACAACTAAGGACTGAGGGAGCCATGGGGTACCTACCTTCGTGTAAGTGCGGAAAGGTCCGGATCAATGTCGCTTGTTTTGGCGACTTCATTTGTTGGTTTACAGTAAAGTTGCTCTATAATGTCACTGTCTTCTGGACTAAAGCTTTTCCATCCTTGTACAGGGACACGATACTGCCAATGATAGGGCCAGGGACAGTGGTGACCTTCACATCGACGTCCCCTATTGCACTCCCCTCGCAGGAACCCYGTGCAAATATGGGCCGAGGAACTAAGCTGAAAATGAACTGAAAGAGATAAGAAATATAAGCTTCTTTTTGGCACTCTGCATTCAAGAACAGAATCTATAMAACCACTCTCTTATGGATTGAGAGCTTGAAGAGTCAAACTAGAACAATGGGTTRTTGAAATGTCGAATGCAAGTCGTATGCGACAAATCGTGATACTGACCTTCATCTTCATGGCTTGTCGTGTCATCTTTTCTTCCAGTCCTTAAGTATCTCGCAGTCTTTAGTCGTCTCGCACGACTTCTTCCTRCAGATGAACCTTCCTCTTCGATTTCTTGACACAAATCTGAGGGGAAAGTCTTTCGAAGTCTGTACGCCAATATAAGGCAAATAAATGTAAACATTGCTGCACAGATCCTGGTATTGCTAAAGTATTTATGATCTTTTTCTTCACTCGTGTAAACAGCGACAAAATACTCATAAAAATACCTGCTTGCGATGGTTGAGATGGTAATGAGATGCGAGACGACTGTCATCAAAACTGGAAGTACTTTAAATATAAATACTTCCATTGTCATTAATGTGAGTTCAATAAAGACATGGCAGACATACTGCACACATCTCAGCTCGAAAATCCATGATAATATTCTATAAATAACTGATAGAAATGCTGTCAAGACTCTGAGAACAAAGTTGCCAATCCCTTGAAGGAAAGCCATGAAAAGGAACCAAATATATCGTACCAATGAGAGGAAAATATTCAGGACAAATGCTATTACAATCCAGACATCTTGTAGTGTCCATATCACAGGACTGAGCAAAARCATTATTGATGACCAAGCTAAGTTCAGAACCTTGAAAACGAGCTTTGAGTAGCGAAAAAGTTCAATGCCAATGAATATCGTAGACAAAAGAATAAACAATCCRACTGTCCATTGGCCTCCAGGAGTGTAGTCGCTCACGAGAAGAAACAACCTTCGACAAAGCTCGAGTAAACCACGAAAATAAATCCTGACATCGAGCAGCTTCTTCCTCGCTTGTTTTCGCAACCTGAACATTCGTTTTCTAATAGGAACCCATAGAATTTTATAGGTTTTAACTTTCGCTCGAACTAGRTAATCCTTCACTTTTGCCTTAAGTGAAAAAAGTAATTGCTTAAATTCAAAATGCAGAATCGATCGAATGATCGCAATCAAAGATTGGATGCCATGTTTGATCGCCAGGAGGAAACCTCGCAACAAAGTGAACAAGAACGAGAAAAACACAATCACAGGACTTAGAAGATCATAAAGTTTTCCCATTAAGTAAATTATCCTTTCTTTTTCCCTCGAGAAGAACTCAGTAGCATGATTCTTGAAGCTAAAGACGAAAGTAAAATACCCTTTTTGGATGTCTTTTGTTTGACCTTGTGTTTCAGCCATGATTGAWTGCTCCTGTGAAAAAGACGAGCTTGATAGAATTGCTTTTCTGTTTAACCTTTACCGATCAGTTCTGTTGTTGAACAGAACATCATGGCTTGAAATCTTCAGCTTCCACCACAATATTGTGCATCATTAAGCCACACKGAACTAATGTTTAGATCAGTATGTATATACGTTACGAGATTAATTATACAGTCCATAGGAATACATTTGACAGATAATACGAATATATTTCACGCATGACCCTTGTTCACTTAGTACATATATGTCTTATCTTTTATCTTGACAACTTGTCTGGTCTACTAGACGTGGGATAGGCTTTTCCCATGGATACAATCAAATAAATTATTAAGCCCATTTTATAAAAGCAATTTTATTAATGTCACCTGCAGGCAAATYGTCACGCAAAACAACTTGTTTTGCATCAGATTAATGGTGCTAAAAATGTTACAAGTACTTATAAATACTCAAGGTGTGACCTCTTTGCTGAAAATGATCAAACCCACTACCCCCATCCCCCACGAGATGACATCACCTTGACTGTAGCGATATTTACAAAACAATTATCATCATCTTAAGAACAAATATTTTTATCTTGTATTGATCTTATATTATGAACTAAATCGTTGAGATTCTGTCATTGAATGGCCATCTTCCTTGATGGCAAAATCCTTCCATGTTTTCTTCACTGACTTGAACTCCATCTTTCCAATATCTCATGTGGAAACTTGAAGTCCATTAATTGGCGAAGACTGTTGTAGTCTTTGAGCAAGATTGTCGGTCCTTCGTTTGGCTAACTGGATGATGGATTCTGATAAGCTCGTTACTGTTGAATAGTCTGCAGCATCGAAGCTGAACACGTCTCTGATGTAACCAAGAATTTGATCCTAAAAATAGAAACAACATTGACATTAAAGTTAAGAACATCGAGTAGCTTTGGCGTCACTTTGACATGAAAATGATTGGTCCATTTTAGCATCGTTTTTAACTGCTCAAAAGTAGTCACGTGTGTTGTTGATGAGGTTTTTTTCTTTGTTTTTCCATTGATGTGCTACCGGTTTTATATATTTCTAAGCAAACTTACTTTGAAGAAGTTACACAGGTCTCTGAGTTCTTCATCTGGTCCCATGAAGCCCCAAGCCAGACAAGGAAGGATGTACTGAGACACCACGTAAAAATGCGCCATGAAACCATATTGGTTCTTTGAAACAAATAGAGGRATAAAACATTAAATGAAAACCTTGTTCCTTTACCTTAAAGAATACCTAAGGATGCGTAAAACCTCACCTCTAGATAAGAAGCTTTAGCCTTCAGTACTCCCCATATCGCTGTGGTAAGAGCCTAGTAAGAAAAAGAACAGAAGCTGACTGTCAAAACAAACGTGACAGTCCCATCTGCAAAATATCGTTTTGCAAGAACAATTTTCATTTTTCAATGTTTACATCACGTCATGACTTAATGACATTACAGCAGATTTCTTATGACAGTTAAAAACTCCTCACGGTGTCTGAGCATTCTCATTGGACGAATAGTGATCCTGCCCACTGCGATCGGTTCAAATGATGTCGTCAATCAATATTGTGACYGTGGYGTTTCACAGTCTTACACAARCTACTCCATCAACTTACAGTTTCCTTGATGCTTGCTGACAGCCAGCGATTCTGGATTGCTGTGGCAACTGAATAAGGTGGGGTTGCCAAGTCATCAAAGGCRTCCAATAGAATGAAGTCAAGAGGGACGTCATAGAAAGAAATCACTGGTACCTAAACAAATAACATACTCATCAGTGCTGCAATGGGACCAGGATGTTATTTCTACATCACATGGACATAATCAGGGATATCTTTAATGGTAAATGCGTACCCGTCTTCCCATTAGTTCATCACTGATCTGTTGCAAGTTCTCTGGTTTTGCACAGTACTCRATAAGCTCATCAAATGCAGCCTCAAAGTTCGCAGGGTCCTGAAACACCAATAGAAACAAGTTAAGCATACCTCACACAGGAACTTATGAYTGAAATGGAAGCATATCCACAGTTACCTTTCCCATTGCATCTATGACAGAAGAGAGCATGAAGCGACCTGTTTCTGCCATCCATGTACAATTTTCAGCCACTGAGAAAGCAAGCTGCAATGTGGAAAAACGATATATTAGAATGAGTGAAATCTGTTGAAATACAGCTGTTAGTGTGCAAAGGCTGTTCCAATTTGGCCAAATAGTCACAAAAGTGTGTGCACACATTCAAGTAAAACGTTATCAAATACATTTTCAAATGGTTTGGTGATATGTGACCAAGATCATGGTTGGGCTTAAAAGATGCACAGCAATACCTCTGATGCCTGTCTTATACACACAACTTTGGCCAAGAATTCCATGTCACTTTCACAACCAACCACCTCTGTCCTGTCATGATGCAAGTAAACATAAAACCAAAGACAAGCATGAAAATGATAAATACTTTTTATTAACACGATGATAAAACATGTTGGATGTAATATATGTTTGTAAAACATCAAACCTCATCTTGCGGCATTCAACCTCACATCTTGCATACTGCTCCAGACCCAAGACATAGAAGTCTAAATGGCTAATATATAATACAGAATTAATGAGTTAACAATAATTTATAATCTTAATTAACTAAAAAATCATCTGATGGATTACCTGTGCTGGCCAGCAGCCTTCAGGATAGTTTGCCGAAACATTTTCAACTGTGCAGACTCACTGATGAACCTTTCGTCRATAAGATCGTCAAACTAAAACACAAGGGAAAAAATGTATTCAGTGACAAATGTTCTGTTGAAGATAGATAGTGATGGGTGCACAAAGGGCTGATCCAGGATTTTTTTAATGAAGGGGTGCATGAATGAAGCAGTTAATAACACCTTACGTATCAAGGGAAGTAAGTGCTAATCCCCTGCACCCCTCCTGTAGATCCTTCCCTGATACACACATAGGATGAATGTAAAGAAAACAATTAAAAGGGAAAAAGAAATAGGAATTTAACAATTTTAGCTATTTTTAGTGAAGAACAAAGATGGAAAGAATCTTTCAAATACCAGCTACTTTAAACATCTTCCAAAAATGGACTCTATTACTGTATAAAAATATCAAATATTAATTATTATTATTATCATCATTTTACTTGTACCTCTAATGCAGCAGTTTCAGAAGCTGCTGATACAAATGATTCAGCATCTGAATCATCTGAACATTTTTCTGCTATTTCTGCAACACTTTGTTCAATCATGGCATCACTATCAATCCATGACAAYACATTCTTGGGTGCAACAGCAAAGYTTCTATCTTCAGCCATTCCCTGTATTACCAAYGCAGTCCTCATCTGCCTTGAACAGCTTAACATGATACGCAGGGTACCTTCTTGTTCAATCCTCCTTCTGTTCATATCTTGGTCTTTGCTTTCAAGGAAATATCTGGCTGCTTCATACCAGTGTTCCAATGCTAGCCCAAACTCTTCAACTCCTATTAAAAYAAGTTTCCATCMAARWATATTTATTTTTACRAGCACCAGATGTAACACCATATAACTATTGTTRTAGTGGTCATTATATTGATATGTTTAGTTTTTACCTTGGTTGATGAATCTGTCAACAAGTTCTTCTGAATTTGATGGGAAATTTTCGTCTGCTGCCCTACCATCTGATAGAAATAATATCATTATTTTATCTTAATAAGAATATCATCATCTTCATCATCACTATCATCACCCTTATCATAATAACTGCACTTTGATTGTCACCATCATCATGCACCAACACTATTATCATCTTCATCATCATCATCATAAACATCATGTCATCATTATCATCACCACCATCATATTACCACCTTACCATCATCATGATCACCACCATTATCATGATCATCCTCATCACCATCATCATCACTGTAATCATTATCATCGACATCAACATCCTCCAACACAACCAACATCATCACAAAAACTATAAACACCACCATCACCATYATTATCTCCATAATRATGATCATCAGTATCATTAGCCTGTATACAAGCTAGTGTGTACACRTATAGATGTAAATAAACATCTTCCAGATATGTTTGACAGCACCCAGGTACATTTATCATTACCAGGTATCATGGCTGTTCTGTCACAAGTTTCGTCACCTCTTAGGCTATCATACTGAGCATTCCTAGTTGAATTGTTTTCATTTCCATCTTTAGCCAGCTTGTTCTTTAGCTGTGATCTCGTCAGTAAACCTACAATGTAGTAAACATATAACCTTTTATAAGGAACTCTGTACATGTTGATTCCTACCACAGGGAGCCCACTTCAAATCTTAGTAAGCCACCATAATCCAGGTTTTAATGCTGTATCTATAATACAATAGAGTGAACACGTGAACACCTGTAAAAATTCAACCACCAAACCAAACATAAGCTTGATAATCCCATAAATATTGGAAGCTTTTATTTTTTGCATGTTGGAGTTTGTTTACAGTATATATAAAAGCTTATATATTAGTGAGTAATTCTTAGCTTTGTTAGCGTGAGTATTATATTATTTTAGCAAGCTTGCTATTGCTAAAATAATCTTCCTGTTAMTGCTTGCTTGAGGAATAAAATAAACCACAAATAATAGAGATCCCATTGAAATCTCATTCAGTTCAAGGTTCACAGGTGATGACAATCCTGGTTGTGACGACATTTTAATAGCTATATTAAAAGATAAGWTTTGTTTTGCGATTTCTTTTAGCCCTACCTGAAGCTCTAAGGGCTCTTCCTTTAGGCTTTTCGTCTGTTTTTAAGGATTCTTCATTAGARATGGCTGCTTTCTGCCTTCGTTTCCTCCTGAAGTAAAGAGCACTTATCCAGAAAAGTGTTCCTGTTGCCCCGACKGTTAGGAGGAGAAACAACAGAGATTTCCTTCCTCCGTACATGTCTGATCTGCTTCAAAACATACTACACTGATGCACCATTATCTCAGGTCTGGGTCGCACTGCCAAGTGTGCTGAATTAATCGTTCTGAATAAAAGTGTTCCAAGTTATTTCACCTTGAGTTCTCACAACATCAAAACACATGTTTATGAAGAATCACAMAGGAAGACCAATTTGGACAAAGTCTGTGATTCATGGCATGATAGGAAATTTCGTCCAAAAAATTATATCAGTTTCTGTTATCTTTAAATAAYATTTCTCTAATATCAAATCATTAAATATAAATAATATTTGTCATAAAACTCAATACATGAAAATTTTAATCTTATATTTTGTAGTTTGCCTGGAATATTATGAGTGGAGTAGCTGTGGTTGCCTCACATGGGTAGAGACTGGATATAAATAAAGTTCAAAATGGCGGACGAAGAGAGTATTTTAGAGACAAGAGAAAAGGTTAGTAAATAAAGCCAAAAAACCTCCGTAAAAGAAACCTTAAAGTGCCCAACTCAAGTCCATATTATTGTGTTTGCCGTCGATTCAAAAAACTAACTGTTATCGTTATATTTTTGTGTAGGAATTGCTGTCGAACTTGAACTCATTCTTGTCAGGATGCAGTGTTGGTGGTTCATCACTCAACACCATCGACAAGATCCAATGCTGTATAGTYTTACTACAGTCACTACCTTGTGCTAGACATGCTGTCTTGGAACAGCTGTGTGATGCGTTTCACGAATCTATGCATAAGTACATGGTAGAAATGGAGAGGAAGGCACAGTTACTAGGTAGCCATGCTAGGAGTGAGGGGGGGGGGGGGGTATTTCACTTTTGCAGTATAGTCATGGTTACATGATCGTGGAAGAAGAAGCTCACCCCTTCCTTTTCCCCTTTTTTACCTTAGTCAGCCCTTCTACCACCAATCACCTGCCCTTGCCCATTAACTTTTTGCTTGCTTTGYTGCCCCTCTACCTATTCAACCACCTTTCCTCCATGTGTCACACATACACCTGTACTACCTTCTAACCCCATTTTAAGATGTCTTTTACTCTGGGAGAACACATTCCACAGCAYTAATTCATCTAGTTTATTGCATATTAAAGGAAAGCCAATCAATGATTGTATATTTATAGGTAGCAATAGCACACCAGATGTTGTGGATGCAGATCTAGACAATGCTCTTCACAGAGTATGTGATGTGGTCAGGAACTTTGTTAATATCAATCCATCCTCATGGGCATTGCTAATCTGTCAGGTACATCTTATAATCATGATCCCTTTCAATGTCTATCAGTAAGAATTTCTGAGGTATTGTATACAGTTGTACTGTATGTGGATCAGGTGTGRTAGTAGTGTGGTGGTGGTATACTCACTTCTCGCCTCTGGGATCTTGRGATTCATCTGCAATGAAAGGAATGTTTGGGCTACCTGTGGTAAAAACTGGATCCCACCCCACCCCACTCTCTTGTTATGAAACTAAGTGCATGCTTTTCTGTTAATGTATTAACTGGAGTATTATTYATTTAGTGGTGTTTCAATCTTCTTGGTGATTTGATATCAAAGTTTGACCAGAAGAGAGGAGTCAGTCTTACATTGTCGTTCAGTGAAGGATTCCACAAATGGATGTCATTCCCTCCAGTACAGATGCTGATGGGGATAGCAACCCACTGCTGTTCTAAACTGTAAGTTCAATATACTCCAAGTTAGTTCATGTAAATGAAGGAATTTTATTTTGCATTGCAATATGAAGGGAGTGATTACTCCGTCTTACAATCCAGAGGCTTGTATTCAAGCATTAGGATTAAATTGGAATTTAGGAGGTGATTTTTGTGGAGGGAGGAAAAACTGGTGAGTCTGTAGAAAAACCCTTGAAGCACAGGAGAGAACCAACAAGCAACTCTACTTACATATGAGATCAAGTCACATTGGTGAGAGGGCACCACATTACATGTAGCACCTGCCTGGTTACATTATATATGTATATTGTTATTATTTCCATAGAGTTGTCAATAATCCWGATATCTGCATGGAGACACTGTTGCAGATATCCATGAAGTACTCCCCTCATCTAGACTGGGTGGTCGCACATATTGTATCACACTTTCATGATGTCATTGTCAAAAAGCTACTGAGTACAGCCCTCAAGGACTATGCAGCTACGTTTAATGATGAGAGTGAGGAGAAGTCTGTACTGGTGTCGACAGTTGTACAAGTATTGGGTTACCTGTCTATCCAGTTTGCTCAAGAAATCAAGACACATCTGTTTGCTTTGTTTCATGTAAGACTATTATGTTTATCAATTATTATTATGTTATCTTCAAAAACACCTTCCCATAACACTAGATTCTTTATTTAATCCTGCTTTTACACACAACATTCATATTTATACGAGTACAGTATGTATGTCTCTCCCCTCACTTACCAAAGACTATTATTAATTTTTAAAAGATATGTGTTTTGAATTTTGCCAACAACTGCAGTATTCAAGGTTATTTAATGGACAAAAAAAGATTTAAAGGAGCATTAAATTGATTAATGATTTTGTTTGCAGTCAAGCCTTCTCCAAGATACATCTGATGACAAGGGGATGCGTGAACAGTTAGCAACCATTCCATTCCTGTTGCACATAGCTTCTTTGTCCCCTGAGCTGTTAAAGGGGACTTTGTCAGATTTTGTGGAATCACGTAAGTAATGTAGTTCATGTAAAATCAGCAGACACTGGATGAAAAGGCCCCGAAGAACCTGTACCATACCCCCTTGATTCCCCTAATCAAGTCCTGCTACAGTTGTGCTGTATTRGTAAATCATTTGTTTTTTTTTAGTCACTCCAAGTGTCCTTATAAAGCTCTATGATCAGTCAGTTAGTAGGTCAACTCTCTATGCTAAACATACAAGGTACAGTATATTACCTATGTCGAGGTTGATCATGGCGTTTATTACTGTAACGTAGCGTCGAATTACTTTTACATTTCATTGTTTTACTAAGTGATAAAACTACTACACAAAAAACCACAACGATTCCGAACTAATCTGTCCAGGTATATCACTCTCACTTGGCTACACACACTCAGCACGTGATCACTGTGTGATCCAATATTAATGTCAACTAATGTTTAAAGTGTCTGCGACAACCTATATCAATATATGAAATTATTAATAATAGGCCCTTTGCAGCTCAGTAATCACATGCTGATTAATTCACTGAGAGCAAATGAATGAACATCTTGATTCCCATAGGTGAAATATACTGGTGAGCAAACAAACTTTCTACAACCTGTTTCRAGAGATCGTAATAGAACAGTGTTTCATAACACTGCTTCACTGATTACACATCGTTAAATTCAGTTCTTAACAAGTAGCTACATTGTAAAAAGAATCACCAATTTAAAATCAAAACAAAAATTCTGCTCTCCAGTACAGTCATGTGGTCGTTAACTGCAAAGGGCCTATTGAAATGCATTGCTATGCATTGCATCCATAGTAAACATTTAAGATGTTTTACATTTAAATTTCATTTCAAATTCTGTTTGTTTTTTGATTCCAGTTTGATTGAAGTCCTTGTGGATATCATCACTAATGTTGAGACTGGTGCTTATAGTATATTCTGTTTTCTTTTGGAAAACTGCTGTCCAGCGAGTAATGAAGGTACATAATGACGATACACACGCTTCAGAACATTATAAAATAACTGTTATAATGTCACTTTTGAATTTATTTATTGAATACTTCTTATTTATATCTATTACTATTTCCTATATTTTTTTTTTTGACAAATCTTGTAACTATAAAATTGTGAGCAAAATAAACTTGTATTGTATTATGAATCTTGGGTTCTGATTGGCTGTAGAGTGTGTGCTTCATGAGAGCACACAGCAGCGCGTCATACTTTTCCTTGCACTTTCATGTTCTRCAACACTCTGCATGCTCTATAACCTGCTGCACATAGGATGTGTGCACATTTTTATTTTTTTTATTGAATACTGGTATCAAATTGATATAAGGACAAAAATGGAACAGGGTTACAGGGTGTACATAATGTCTTCTTGTGACACCTTTTTTTGAGGGGGGAGGGGAGGGAAGGAAAAGGTATAATAATATGATATGTATAGATATAAAGTATAGGGGGTGCAACACTAGACAGTACAGTGTAGTTTATTTTTATCAAAAAGGTGATTAAATTGATTTTCTGTTCCAGATGATATGGAAACGACAGTACCACACCCTSAAGTACAGCAGACAAGTATTTATATCATGGTAAGGAGTATGTCCATCCATCCATCCATTCAGCTATCTGTTTATCCATACATTCTTCCTTGCGTCCGTCCGTCCGTCCGTCCGTCCGTTTGTCTGTCCGTCCGTCCATCTGTACATATATTTTGGACAAAACTTTTGAAAGGTTTCTATACATGCAGTGTTACATGCTGGAAAAGGCTTTATCTAAAAGTTTCTTTCCACGGTATAAACTGATGAATTTCCTGTGGATTTATTGCCCCCATTTCCTTCACAACTCAGTCAGGGTTAATACACTTACATTATAATGTGCAGGAACGACTGCTATTGAAACTTCAAGAAGTAACAAGTCAGAGACACAARCTCTACACACAGAAATCAGTTATTGCTCCTTTGGTTAAAACATGTACAGAAAGTGCYTTCCTGCTGGAGATGTCCACTTATTCAAACAAACTGATACAAGAACTGTTAAGGTCCAATGGACAAAGGTACAATATTGCAGCTTGTCTTTTTTTTATATTTTACACTCTTTTTTGGTTGTCTGGTGCTGTTGCTATGTATAATACAACTGTGTTCCATTGTGTTATGTTTGTGGTGAAAAGGATGTACTGTAGATTTTGAAACCAACAGTGGTTTGTGCATTCACTGATATCACATGTCAGCCTTGTCCTTCAACAATATTATACTTTATCTCACCTGTCTTTTGTATGTTTGCTAAAAATTGGGTCAGATGTTGGGACCATTTGTTATGGTCTTAACACCTTTGAATTGATTATTTTTCAACAATATTCTTCAGGTTTGGTTGGCTTTTCCGCACGACAGTCTTGGTATCGGTTCATAGTGGAGAAACCACAGCAACACAAGTTCTGAGTTACCTCCTTCTTCACAGCAAGACCAATGCTGATTTAAATGTCTTTGTCCAAATGCAATGTGAGATAGAGTTCTACTATCAGAATGTATTGAGAGAGATGCTCAAGAAATGTGTTGCGTTACTTAGCAACAGCAATGCATCTTTGAAACCACAAATGGTGAGATTTATCTTGTCTTCCATTACATTGTAAATCTTGTGTTTGTATGCCTCTATTCTGATCAAGGCATTGTTCAAGATAAATTGTTCTTTTGTCAGGTTTTGGACTTACTTGAGAATTTACTCAAACTAGTTGTAGCTGAGAATACGGAACACTTCCCTCCAAGGTATGTACTGT
Organism: Actinia tenebrosa; assembly: GCF_009602425.1. Next base: position 30,321 of record NW_022258859.1, on the reverse strand, counting down.
AAGTATGACTGTGAAAAGTTCAGTGCCGTGCTGCAACCGTGATGTTTCCTAGAATTTTGATTGGCTTTCTTTTCTCTTGCTCAATGTGATTGGAGTGCTTTGTCCTTGTCGTGACATTGTTCGCGTTGTGTTTGTGATGTTTAAAAAGCACTGGCAGCATCTCTCTGCAGTGATTGCTACATATTGCAATGCCTACTCACACTAACACTCACTGCTTGTTTTATTTGTATCACCAGATGTAAGATTGTGGATCACTTACAAGAACACTGTTCTACCATCACATCCCTCATCAACCATAGTAACTCTGCAGTTGCTTCTAAAACTATGTCTTTACTACTGATGTACAATGGGGCTGAATATAACACTGCTGCCACTAAAGGTGCAATTTGTAGAGCAGTTTCATCGTTCTTCTTTAGACATCTCAAAGATATGGCAGAGGTGAACGGTTCTTATACTGGTATGTATCCACACCTCTGGACCTGCTCTTGTTTATTTTCTAGTAAATATTTTTTTATCTTTTAAACTATACTATAGACATCATTGAATGTATCAAACTGTGTGAGCAAATGATGACAAAATTATCGAGGGACAACTACTGCAGACTGCTGTTGATCAGGATAATAGTAGAGTGTGCATTATTAAAGGTATGACTGGTAGTATTTTCTCTTAATCCAATAATATATTGTGAGTAAGACTAAGAATGGGATTCCGACGAAGGACTAACGTCCAAAACGTCAGTCTACTATCTTTCGCACCTACGGTGATAAAATTATCTGCTACGACACATTTGTTTTAACTAAAGGGGATTATTTCTAAAGAAATTGTCCTTGTTTCATTAGGATTTGGGATTTAGAGCTTGATTTTTGGGAGGGAGGAAATCTAGAGAACCCGAGCAAAAACCCTTGAAGGACAGGAAAGAACCAATTAGAAACCCTACTCACATGTGACACCGAGTCGAGTACGACAGGTCGCATTGGTTGATTCCAGGTCGCATTGGTGAGAGGTGACCACTCACTGCTACACCTCCCAAGCTTCCACTCTGAGGAGAATGCAACTGGTGTGGTCGCAAAAAAACAAATATTACCTGTTCAAAAGTAATTTATTTTATTTGTTTTTAAAGGAAAATGCTCCTTTACTTGGTGGGAGATCTCAAGGTAACAAAACATTCTTTCTCTTTCCCATCAGTTTCTTCTATCTCTTTTTTCTTTATGTATTGCAGTTTGCTAATTGGTGCCATAATATCCTAGTTCTATATAATACTTGTCATGTCTGCTAATTGTTTATCTTGTTTCATTGATGATATCGATAGAACACAATACATCCAAACCCATCGAAAGTCACTTGACATCTTTACTTGACTACAACCGAAAACCACGTATATCCTCACGTCTAGCGCTCAGTCCCTCCTCACTGTTTTTTACTGGGGTGTTTGGTAAGAAGTGCAGGAATGGACAGACCAAGTTATCCGACAACAAGACAGAAAAAACAAGGGTGAGCAACTCAAAAAGACAATCTTGTAATTATGCAATGTCCACCATTAATATAAGGTGTGTTATGGCATCACATTAAATAGAAAGTGGTTGAGCATTTGTGTCATTGTATTTCTGAGAGGATATCAATTAATGACACATAGTTATTTAGGAATGGTTAACCACAAGCCAAGTGTACATTAATACCTTGACGTCCTTGTGCAAGTGTGGCCAGGACGTTGAACACAAAGATCAAGCAGCCATGGTAACCAGTAATACCGACTTGTTGGCTTCTTTGCTGATGGAAATAGTTTGTCCTGAGGTTGTGCCGACTGTAGGTGAATGGCCTGATGAAGATGGCCTTAAATTCACAGTAGAAAGGTAAGGGTACCATATTGTTGTGTAAAGTGAGAGCAGATTTTGCATGACCGAGGAACAGCATGGTTATGGAATTGACGACATTGTCTAAACCAATCACAGCACATAATTACTGCTCAACCAATGAAAAGGGTCAGACACATTGCCATCATGGCACAGCTTGGCATGAGATGGCACAGCAGTTTTTCACAAAATAACAAAATAAGCTTTAGCCATTGAAAGAGCAAAAACTGTTGTTGTAACTACTGTCCTGATCTTACACACACACCCATTATCTATTCCCACAAATAAGGAAATATTTGATATATCAATTTTGTTGTTTTGCAAAATTCTCAGAGATATTAAAATTAGGAAGACATTTGATGAGAACCCGATACTCTGGTGGATACTATTACTGGCTTCCAAAGGTAAGTCTTGACAGCATCTTATTTATCAATTATCCATACTTTCTTTGATCGCTATTAACTATTATCCAGTAATACATGTATGTGAAAAGAGAGAGGCCATCGAAATTTGGTGTTAGAGGAATCTCATCACTGACTATGCAAAACAAAACCAAAGGGGGTCCCCAGGGGATGCTCCAGGGAAATTCTTGAAATGTGATTCCCAGAAATGCTATTTCCTGCATTATGGGGGGGGGGGGGGGGGGGTTTTTTTAAAAAAAAAAGATGAAAAAAAAAATACATCCCAAATCTGCTGCTGCTGGTCGCTGCATATTAATGGGGATTATTTCCATTTTTCCAATTTCCCTTATCCATTCATTAACTCCATTTCCATTCATTCAAAGGAATTACATCACTGTGTAAATGTGCTCCCGTTACTTCAAGTTTACTTGCTACTGTGATGTCTAACTGGGAAGTGTGTCGTGACAAAACAATAACGCAATCTTCTGAACTTTTCCATGACACTCAGTATATAATGCAGGCAATGGTGGAGGTATGTCACGCATGCATCTCTTGTTTTACTTGGTTTATATGTTAACTGATGTGTTACTTCTTGTCTAATCAATCAGGCTAACTGGTTACCAGTGCCCCTATCACGTGTTGGCGGAGTCCTTCATCTTCTTTCTCCAAAAGAAATATATGCTGTGACGAATACCATGTGGAAAGTTTTGAAGGTAAAAATATATATTAATAGGGATAAAAGGAAAAGAAGAACTGTGACAGTAAACAAGCTTTTCTGGTTTGCAGGAGAATCCTCCTCATCCGAGTATGGCCAAAGATGAACCATTATGGAAACAAGGTATGAAAGAACACTTGCGTCACACGTAACAGTACATTCTTATCATCATCACCATCACCATCATCATCTTAATCATCATCATCTTAATCATCATCATCCTAATCATCACAATCATTATCATCATCATCATCATCGCTATCTTCATCACCATCAACATTATCATCCCTATCATCACCATCATCATTATCATCATCAACATTATCATCACCATCACTATCATCATCACCATCATTCATCATAACTATCATCATCAACATCATCATATCATCATCACTATCATTATCATCACTATCATCACCGTCATTATCATCATCATTAATATCGTTGTTGTTGATTGTTTTTCTATTGTATACAGGCTCTTTCACAACTCAAAAGGAAGTAGTCAAAGCGATCTTCATCAACAACATCTCCACCCTTGGACAACACTATGCGCGTGTTTTTCAGTCATCGTAGTCTAACAATTAAAGGTAAAATAAACTGGTTTGATACTAGACCATGGAAAATAGCCGCAAAGATAAAAGGAGTACCATTGCGTGCCTTATTGTTGAGTGGTAATGGCGCATTACGTGGTGATCTGTGAGGGTAAATACCCTGAATGGTCGACCTGTGCCTGCTACTGACCGGGAAAGACTGGAAATGACAAAGAAAATGTATCACAGACCGGTTTTTGTTAAAGAAATGTAATTTCTCTGCATGAAGACTAAGGACTGCCAGTACTAGATGTATAACGTTAGATGATAATGTATGATAATGTACATATAAATAACAAAAAGAATCAAGACATATTTTTTATTTTTTATTCTGGTTTAAAGTGGTTGTCTTTCTCAACTTGTAACTCTGTAAAAAGGAAGCCAGCAATAGCATACACAGGAACTCCAATTCGTATTTTTTTCCAAGCAAAAAATTCTTTATACAACTTTGATGTCGAAGGAGAATTGGCTCTGGATGTCGTTTGATGTGCTACTTGTTCAATACTTCCTGCTTCCGACGCTTCGTCATTAGTGTTTTCATGGACTCATTACGGACTCTTATACAAGGCTAACATGGAACAAATGCAACAAATTAGGACGAGAGAAAGTATGATTTCTGTTGTATGTTCATAGTAGCTTCGCATCGACATTAATTGCGAGAACTGAAGATCCCTTACTTGAACTTTCCTTTGTAGCACTTGTCCTTGATAATCTTGCTTCTTTGGAAGTCCATTTTCCAAGTCTATATTGTAACATCGAGCTGGCGAATAACTAGAAAGAAACTTGGCAAAGGCAGCCTAGTTAAAGCCAGGGTTTTTCATAACGTTTCTTTGCGTATCTTGCCTCGGTCTGTAGAATGTTGCACTGGTAAACTCTTGCCAGCGTGCCTGAGCAAGAGAGAAAACAAGGTTACTCAAGTTACCTGAAATAAATTTTTATTAGCCTCAATTTTTCTTGCTCTCGAAACTGCTGAAAAACGAACTGCGTAAACCATCGCATCCCCACAGTGTTCGTATAGCTAGCTCACGCATTTGTAAGTCTTTATATTTCATCATAGTATCCCCAAAGTATTTGCATAGCTAGCTTGCGCATTTGTAAATCTTTACATTTCATAGTATCCCCAAAGTATTTGCATAGCTAGCTTGCGCATTTGTGAGTCTTTACATAGCCCCGGGATGGCCAATATAAGTAAAGAAGTTGTAGATACGGCTTTTTCGTATATTGTATAAGTTCGCATTTCGTTTTTCACGATTAGTTTCAAGATATTTACCTGATATATGAGTAGGAAACGCAGAATCACATTTTTGAAATTCTTTTCTTGGCACAAACGGGAGTTTTGTTTTATCTTCTTTGCGTTTCTTTCTTTGGTCTCGTTGTTGTACAATCTTGCGCCAGCCACGTTTTTTCTTGATGAGAGTTGCCACGCTAGTGAACGTGCTTTTTCGAATAGCATTATCATCTTTAGATTTCTGGGTCTCTAGACCTTGAGAGAGACCTGTAAACGACGATGAACAGTAAAGTACAGTCTCATTCCTTTTTGATGCTTTGTACAAAAAGGTAGCTCATCTTTATCACTGGTGGTTGCCATGTGATTGTCAAATTTCTTTATTACGCTTTGCAGTTCAAAGGTAGTGTAGCGTTAGTACACTTGCCTCTCACCTCTGGGGTCTTTGGTTCGATTCCTGGACTAAGGAGAGTAGAATCGTTGGCCCTCTTCCATTTTTGTAAGGTTTATCTCAGGCTTCTCTGGATTTCCTTCCTCCACGAAATCTAACATGCTAAATTCCAATTTGATTTGTGAGTAACTCAGCCCAGAGGTTATTTCAGGGTTCGATCTGTGAGTTCCCCACACCCTGAATTAGATCAGCATAAAAGTTGTTTCAGTGTTTAAAAATAATTAAAGTTTTTTTCAACTATGACGTAATGTAGCAACTTTCCATTTCTACACCTTCTTCTCTGCTTAAAACGAAGCGTATTCTCCCGGTTCATCACTTACCAATCAGAATGCTGACACAAGTCACGTGCTGTTGTTCCACAGCCACGTGAATTGGTGATTTCCCAGAAGGCAACACTTTACATGGGTCGACCCCAGCCTCCACCAGACGTGATACTGTGGACATGTGACCCTGATGTGATGCAACGTACAGTGCTACTGCTGCTTTCTCGTTGAATTCTTTTTGTTTTGGCTCAGGTCGTGTCGTGGGATCTCTGATTCCACAGGCAAGAACACCTGTAAGACAAAAAAAAAACACGATAAAGAAATGGACGGTTTGAAGAGTGGGAAAATGGGAAAATGAAGTAATGACGAGGTACCGAAGAAACAGGCAAAAACTGCGAAATGAACACTGTCAATAAATAATGTACAAAATAAGAGGGAGGGATGGATGGGTGGTTACTTGAGCAAATAAAAATCAAAATGTCTAAATGGTTGCAAAATTTAAAACATAATGTGTAAGAATAGAACTGGGAGGGATGGAAGGATAGTCACCGTAAAAATCTCCTTCGCTTGAAGCCTTGACCAATTTTTGCCATTCTGGCCAGAGTAAAACTTTGATAGTCGCCCCCGGAACCACGTGGAAGAAAGATAGACGACTGCCATCTTCCATGTCGTAATCATCCAGGTAGCGTAACCTTTGTATATGACTAGGAAAATGAAATGCATATCATTTGGTCGACGGTCTGCATAATTCTCATTACTCAGTTAAACTTATTGATTCCCTGGATCAACCTCTGGGCTGATCTAAGTCAGGGCATGGCTAACTCACAGATTGAACCCTGAAACAACCTCTGGGCTGATCTAAGTCAGGGCATGGCTAAC
>NW_022258857.1:8622-20295 GCF_009602425.1 Actinia tenebrosa | reverse complement strand
TGTTCGTGACGTGTATGGTGACTCCAGTTGAACCAAAATCTTATAAATTGTTCATGAGTGTTTTAAGCAGTTCAAAAAACTCGTAGATCGTGTTTAATCAGGTATAAAAGCACTCGGCTACGCCTCGTGCTTTTATACCTGATAAAACACTCCTACTCGTTTATTAAACACTACTAAATCAAGGTTTTGAATCATCGTGACCGCATGGCAGAAGATTAATTCGCTTGGGTTGTCAAAAACTTGATAAAACCATAGTATAAAAGACAGTAAATATATAAAGACCAAGTATCAAGTCCAGTGCTTCGGGGTCACTCAAGCGAATTCACTTTTAAAGGAAACCATGTTTCCTCCTCATAAAAGCCAAACATATTTTGTACCCTCGTACGATCTGGTACGAGTTCTTCACGATCTCTATACGAGCACTTTTCGATCTCTTACTGGCATTTTACGATCTTTCACGAGCACCTTAAGATCTCTTACAAGCCCTTTTTTATTTCTTAGGGTCTTTTACTAGCACTTTAAGAGCACATCACGATCTTTGACGAGCACTTCACGATCTTTTACGAGCACTTTTAGGACTAAACATTCCTTAACTTAGCTAAGTTGAACGCATCCATTGAGGTAACTGTCGTTATATACAACTGATATCTAGCGCTGGATTTTGTGACTGACTTATTCCTGCTTACAAATAAACAACTTCCACTTTCTTCCTTTCATCTTTAGTAAGCAGAGTCTCTTCATTTTCCATTCTGAAGGATTCCTCGGCCTGTTTCTTTGGGTTGCTTGATTTACGTTTGATAAACAGATAGACGACCAAGATGCACAGCGCTAGAATTATCATCAAGCTTAGCGTCACACCGATAGCTATGGCTTTTGTTTTATATCCTTTTGAATCAAGGAGATGTTCCACGGCACCTGCAATATGAAAAATACTGATTTTGTTCCACCCTTAAATAGACCTAATTACCTTCGTATGTAAATTGACCATTTTCAAACCATGTGATGTTTACATGGTTTCTCTGTTACTTTGAAACGTTTTCACATCCACACGAATATGAACAAATAAATTTCAGAAAAATAAAGGAACAACTTTCTAGAGAGCATCATGTAAACATCACATAATACGCCTTTTGCAACAACAAGTCACGTAACCCTAACCCCCGTAAAGAGACGCGTTGTGTCAACATGAACACCAGAAATGGAAAGAGCACCTCGATATTAGTAAGAAGGCAAAGTTTCAGCTTATAACATGCAACACAGGAGAAATGGCTTTCACATTCCCATACAAATCCTTATAAAATATTCGGTTTCAAATTCAATGTCATTTCTCCTATAGTCAACGTTATAAGCTAAAACTTTGCCTACTAATATTGAGGTGCTCTTTCCATTTCTGGTGTTCATTTTGACACAACGCGTCTCTTTACGGGGGTTAGGGTCACGTGACCTGTTGTTGCAAAAGGCCTATTAGGCCTGTAAAACTGATAAAATGATAATGACTAGCAGGTAGTGAGTTACGACTGCGTGGGTGTGTCGAATATAACAAGTGAACTAGTAGGAAACTTAAACACTGGGTGAAAAAGATTGAGAATAGTAATGACATGCCAGAAGTTAGTTCCTTCGTCGGAGTTAAAGAAGATTTTATTTTAGAGTGATTATTTCTTGAGTGGGAAACTATATGACAAATTCGTAGTCGTACTGTAGTTGTACCGTATCAAGCTTAATCATCAGTAATCGTATACTTACCAGAAGCAAGCTGGCAAGAAGGTGGTGCATCAGTCCATGTTCCATTACTCTTAATACAAAGTATTTGATCAGCACCAACCATCTTGTAGCCCTTGATGCAGGTAAAATGAGCAGTCACGTGATGTTCTGTTTCATTATACGTCGTATTTCCATTGAGAATAGTTACTTTCGAACATCCTGGAAAAATAGAATTTGTCAAAATGAGTTTCATTGATTTAAGGTTTTTACGTGTACAAGTCGACGACGTGACGTCTCGGTATCTTGTTAGAAACCATAACAAAATCCCACGAAAGCTTAATTAAATAAAGTTAAATAAACAACTTCTATAAAACCTCGTATTCTCTCGTGCTGAGCTGTTAATCTCAATCGACGTCTTTACTGTAAAAAAAAAGCTTTATTTCTCCCTCGGACGCCCCATGATAGCTAGTGATCCAAGATGGCCGCCGTATCGCCAAAGTAGTCCATTGCAATACTACTACACCACCCTTGAATCCCCAATGATCATAATCCATGGTAACATCATTAGACTCTTACTTTTTCTGCAGTAAGGTGTTGCACTACTCCAAGTACCATCCTCCCTACACACGATAGAATCTGCACCAACAAGATCATACCCTTCTAGACACTCAAACAACACCTCAGAACCGGCAGTGGGTAGTCGGCCACGTGACCTTGCTTCTCCGTTTTGGATCTTCGTTTCCACACTTGGGCATTCTAATATCAAATAGTAAACATTTGCATAATTTCCAATTGAGCCTTTTTCTAGATGGAAATTGTGACATTTCTTTTATATTTTTAATGTTAGATATTTTTGAAAAGGGTCAATATTAAAGACTTGAGCTAACATACTGGTCACGTGACAATGATATACCTGTGCACACTGGTCATGTGACAGTTGGTGTGTGTTTGTCTGTATCCAGGTGATGTAAGAAAAATTGTTAGCCAATCAGAATCGAGAAAATTGCAAAACTGAGGTGTCACTTGTCCTTAAAATTATTGATTTCCAGGCCACCAAATAAAAAATAACGTTCCTAATAAGATTTTGATAAACAGCGACGCAATTATTAATAAGTTATATATTTTTATTGCAATAACGGGCAAATTCTTTTATTTTTCACTGGTCACTTTTAGCAAGTTTCATGATACTTCAGTTCTGCAGTGACGTCATTTCTACGTCACTATTTCAGATCAGCTGGATACACTAGTTATTTGACACCAATGTGTGCTTGTCAATCACGAGATATGGTCGCAAGATATGGAACAAACATTAACAAAGTCCAGTGGCGGATCTAGGGGTGGGTTTGGGGGGTTGCAATTCCCCCTATGAGAGCCATCGTGATTTATTATTATTATTATTATTATTATTATTATTATTATTATTATTTTCATGATAACACCAATAGCATCGCGAGTGGGTGCCGAACGCATTTCGCTCGCTTTTTTTTCTATACGCCGTGTGTGGGACCTGAAACAACCATGCTCATTATCATACGACCTTTGGGAACCCTGTGCTACTTTCCCGCCAAACAAATACCTCAATCAATGCTACAACCCCCCCCCCCCCCCCCCCCCTTTGAACAAATCCTGGATCCGCCCCTGAAAGTAAGCCAGTTAAAATAAAGATTGCTGTATCCCTGAACCTAGTAACAATGGTGAAGCACCTTTTGAACTTTAGAACAATCTCCTTTTATTTGGACTCACTAACTCGTCATGCCATGTGTTCTGGCTTGCATCTAATGCGCATGTTACACAGGAATCCCACTAAGTATTCAACAAAAATAATTTCTACCTTTGGCTTCGATAGGAAGACAACTAGGTGCTGTTCCGTTCCATTCTCCTTGGAAACACGAAACAATGGACGATCCATTGAGGATGAACTCAGGCTGACATCTGTACCAGTAAGTGATGCTTCCTTCTGAATCATTTCTTTCGTAAAATCCGTTCGCAAAGTTTGCATCCAAAGGAATACAGCCTTGATGAACGAAAAAAACAAAACAAGATGTAAACGAGTGCACTACTTGCAACCATAGACCGTATTTGAGATAGCTAACAGGATGCATTGTGGTCTAGTTTCAATACAATCATATTTTGTTTATCATGTCTTATATGGTATTGTTTGTGTGAGAAGTGGTAACTTCGGGATCCCTGTGCCGCCCTACTCGTGTTCCCTGGCACTAGCCAGACCACGAGTGACGAGAGCTGCCATGTTTTGTTTTTTCGTTTTCTATTTCAAGTAGCATATTTCTATTACAATAGCGAGTTTCTACAACCACAGGGTAAGTCTTATTTGTAATCGGTCTTTAGTACAAGCTCAGACTCATTAGAATTTTGTATAATGGTCCCTTTCACAGTTCCCTGCGCCATCTTGAAAGCTAGCCGTGCCTTTACATCGAAGCGAGACGAACAGTGACCTTGCAATGATAGCGGAGACATGTGAATAATTGTCCAAGGTGTTAAAAAAAGGTCTCTGTCATTGCAAGCTCACCGTTAGTCTCGCTACCATGCAAAGGCACGGCTACCTTTCAAGATGGCGCAGGGAACTGTGAAAGGGACTATTCTAGGCCATTACTGCTGTTTCGCTTAATAAAACCGTGGAATCAAAGTAACCTGTGTCACATTTGTACTGAAGCTAGACCACAATGCAGGCTTATTGAAAATATGGTTGGATAGGTTCCCGAGTAACTGAGGTGCAAGAAGCATCATGGACGGTCCGCCTTGCATTGGGAACATAGTTTTCGCCTTCTGTAACCTCGGTATCACTTCGTTTTCATATTTTTTTCTCGTAATGTATAAACGTCATTGCAGGAACGTTGTCACTTAAAAATAACAAATAGAGGTTTTGCACCATCACGTGTCCATGCCCATAATACGGCTTGGGCTGCCTGTGGATGGATGGTAGAACAATAAAATCCCATTACTCTTGGGAATTTAATTCTTTCTCATGTAAAACGATTGTATTGCTCCTGCCATCTAACAAGGCTGCTGTCACGCGATGGTGCAAAACCTCTATTAAGGAATATGAATTGATTATTTTTTAAGCAAATTTGGTGTAATTATTTCACTATTTTGAAGGTAGGTATAGACTGACATAGTTTTTGATATTACCTTGTTGGTATATACGAAAACGGTTATTTTTATTTTATGTGCATGTAAGTTTTTACATTAGCCAATACCTTTAGTTTCTGTAATATTGATAATCTCTTGTAGCTGTTGAATGCTGTTTTTAGTCACGAGTCCAATATTAGTATCACCTGTTGCTTGAACATCGAATAAACACTGCACGCTATTACCACAAGCAGAACGAGCCTTTCTCTCTAACACTTTATCCTCAAACACCATGTTATTCATGTCCACGAAGACTGGAAGGAAGTTTGGGTTTGAGTAGGTTTGATGACTCTTCCCTTGTCCATATGTGAATAGAGACTCGTGAGCTTGTGTTGCCCCTTCGTAATAAAGAACAAAACAGCATGAGGAAGCTGTCGCACACAGGCAGTCATCTTGATGTTCATGGATTTGTACGTTAATTGTATTATCAATTTTAGCAAATATCTGACGACGAGAAAAATCTGACCGCGGTAAAAAAATATGACAACGCCGACAAAAAAACTGACGATGCCATACAAATCACAAGTCTGACTCTGCATTACGAATCTGAAAACCAAGAAAAAAATTAACTAAGAGAAGGAATCCGCGCGCCCAATCATGAGCACTCTTTGATGCTATTTTTAGAATGCATACTGCTCGCGCTCTAAGCTGATTGCTCATGCTTTCATTTTCATTTTCATYTTCTCTTGTGAAAATGCCATACGCATCTCAAAACGCCATACAAATCTTAAAACGCTACAAGAATCTGAAAATACCGTTACAAATGTGACAACGATATACAAATATAACAAAAACACCGACGCAAATCCACAAATATCTGGGTAACGCCTTCAAGACCTGAAAATTTACGGAATTTAAGGAGATTTTTATAAGTACGTGCAGAAATGTTATGCCAGTGAGAAGGAATTTTGCACAAAACAGCAAAAAAGTACCGTGACATGGACGAATATGTTTATGTGGGCGAACGGCCACACAGGAAGCAATTGGATGACAAAAGATTACGAGGGCTGCTAAGATTAGAAGAGGCCACAGAACAAATGTAGGCCTATTTTATTTATTTTCAGTATTTTATCATAAAACGCCCTGAGAAACGGTCTCAACATTAATTAAACCCAACATTTGTCCCAACATTTAGCCACAATTTGACCAACATTTAGCCAATACACCATTGTTTTCAGACCATGATAAATTGTTCCCCCAACATTCTACACAACAAATGTTGGCTTACATCTGGGRTGAAATATTGAGACCATTTACCAGTGCCTTTGCCGTTACTTGTAGTTCCTACGATCACTAGACTAAATCAATATTTTCAGCGTTGATTCTTCATGAAGTGAATAGTTGAATGGTAAAATATTTTCATATGATTTGAGTGATGCATCTTGGAGATATCAAAGTTTACACTTCCAACAAGCTAATGAGTGTGACGTCAAAGGAGGCTTTATTGAATATACAAAACTTTTCTGGGCAGTACAATATCCTGTATAAGACATCATTGTTTTACTCGTSGTTTATTGATAGGTTATTGCAAATTTGTTTTTTTCATAATAATYAGTGTTTCAATTTACAAATGATGACAAATAAACTAAAATGCCTCCTATGACATCMAATCATTTACATATTAGRAGTATAAACCTTGATAGCYCCAAGATGCATCACTCCAATCTCATAATTTTTTTTWACCATTTMTCTATTCACTTCATGTAGAATCAATGCTGAAAATATTGATTTAGGTGTCATAGGCACTTYATACWTACATTTAAGACCAAAGTCGTAATGTAAAGACTTGGAATTCGATGATGTGTTTAAGAACGAGCCATTTGGAAGAAGGAATTCTTGATTCTTGTTGTCATCCCAGTATCCCAGTAAACCACTCGTATAACCTGTAAGTAGAAATTGGCATCTCGTGTACTATTGGTTGGAACTCGGGGTTCTTAGTAATAAAGAACATGGCGGATATGATGTTATGCGAAAACGAGGAATAGCCACTAAATAGAGACTATTTCTACATTTGATTTATTCATTGGATAAATACAAGACCTTTGCATTGCATTGCTGCAGAACAATGATCAGTTAAAAAATAAATCACYTTATTTAAGTGTCTAGTCGTTMTAGCGCTTTCGCACTAATTGGGGACACTTTTCGCTCACACGCACTACCACTACATTTAATATTCTATGCACGCAGCACTCAATTCACATGTTGATTTTTACGGAGGGAGGAAACCGGAGAACCCGGAGAAAACCCTCGTAGCATAGGAGAGAAGACACATCAAACAAACTCAATTCACATGTGGCGACCGCAGGGCTCGAAAACAAGCTACCCGACCCGTTGGACCCGTTTAGCCGCGAACGCCACCCATGCTACCCACAACTTACGTTTAAAATATTAACTTACGTTTAAAATGCTTTGGCATCATAACAGTGAACTGCATAAGAGTGGTGAATCCTTCAGCAATAACAGCTACTCCAGAATGGAAGATAGCGGAATACTTCGTGTTATTTCCTTCCTTTATTATCATAACGTTCTTAAAATCGACTGTTTGTTCGTCATCGAAATTCTCTAGCTGTCCATTCACAACCACGTCCAGAAACCCTCGGCCATTGAGGCGAATCTAAAGATGACACGCAACATTATAATAAAGAAAAAAAAACCCATTAAGCCTGGTGCACAACGCAAACGCAAACTCGAACGCAAGTACAAACGCGAACGAAAAGGCAAAGTCGAATGCAAGGGCAAGCAAAATAACGTGTGAACTACAGCAATGCAAACGCATGGAATGTAATCTTTACAATATTGTAATTGCTTTTAAATTTGCGTTTGCGTTTTAATGTGTGAACCGGGGAAAACGCAAACGCATGCAAAAGTAACTGTTAACTACAGTAACACACACACAAGCAATTCTATGTGTGAATTATAGTAACGCAAACGTAAACGCAAGACCAAAAATGTTTTTGATGCGAACACGTTGGTACTATTGCGCTTGCAAATCTTAATTTGCTTGCGTTTCATGTGTGAACACTGCTTGCGCTTGCTTTGCATGTGTGAACCATACGTTTTTGTGCCATAAAGCCTGGATCACACTAGCGTCGTATTCGGAGTCAGAAGGAACATACACAGACACAGTAGTGTACTGATCATTAACAGTGCTTGTCTTTTTTCACACCTAGGCGATAAATGTAATTCTCCGTATGTTGCTTTCGATTCCGATTCCGACGTTAGCGTGAACCAGGCTTGATGGAGATGTTAGAGTACCTCTATTGTATCTGATCCGTTTTCTTTCATTGCAAAGGCTGTGTAGACAGTAGCTTTGATCTGTCTTCCATCCCTTGCAGGAAGTGGTTCCATTCTACCTTGTAAGTGGAATCCAATGGTATAGACTTTTAGCAGCGTGTATTCACCATATCCATTGAAAGTGTATTCAACACCGTCTAATGTTACCATGTGAGGATCACCCACTCCTGAAGCTGTTAATAAGAAAAACGATGTATATTAATCCAATTCTAATGCCATACAGTAAAGCTGATCTGAGAAATATATTAGCCAATCAGAATCCAGAAAATCTGTAAAACTAAGGTGTCACTTGACCTCTTAAAATTATTGATTTCCAGGGCACCAAATGAAAAAAATAAGGTTACTAATTAGCGTTTGATAAACAGCGACGCAATAATCAATACGTTATATATTTTTATTGCAATAACGGGCATATTTTTTAAATTTTTCATTGGTCAATTTTAGCAAGCTTCATGACACGTCAGTTTAGCAGGGACATCTTTTCTACGTCACTATTTCAGATCAGCTGGATATCGCTATATCGGAAAAGGATGAAGGGGCGAAAGGCGATTGTTTAGGTATTTAAGAAATGAATATAAAGACATTCTAATAGGACGTTTGCATGATGGCGTCATTTGACTCCCACTACCAATATGCTTTGCGGATTTTCTTTCTTGTTTAAATTTGTATTCCCTCATGAGAATAGTAAGACAATTGGTGCTGATTAACTGAACAAAAGAAAGTGTGCAAGGGAGTCTGGTAGTAGAGGTCAATGACGCCATCGTGCAAACGTCCTATTCCCCCACAGTGGCTTTTGGTTATGCAATCGCCAATCACCGTTCACCATTTGCTCCTTTAACCTTTGAAATAGCTGTAAACACGTTATAATGGAAAGTCCATTGAGTGCACAATAGAACTGCCAATGCCAATTTTCTCCCAAAAGTGTGAAATGAATCGTTCATTTATGYTGACCAACGGAAAATACCGGATTTTTCAGAAAAATGGTAAACCCTCTAGGAGTCTCATGCTAATCCATATAACTAATACAAGAAATCTGTTGCATAGAAAAATGGCCCTTGAATTGTTTTCCATTCTGATTATCCCTCCCCCACAAAATCTTTTCATTATGGGGCTTTTTGAGGTACGCTTCATCAGTCAGTTAACATTTCATGCTAAAATTAACGAGACGATGTCAGCAAGCGAAAAAGACGCCATGTCAAATTAAAGAAATAGAAAAAACGCGCGCGTGCTCTGTGCTGTTATAAAGCACGCGGGGATAGGTAGAAAAAGAGAGAAGTGTTTGGAGAAGCACGACGCGAAGCGGAGTACATCTCGACACTTCTCGAGTGTTCTGCCAATCCCCAAGTGCTTTATAACTCCACACAGCACAGTGAGCAAGTTTTTTATTTCTTTTATAAAATACAAGGGCGCGTGCGTGCTGTGTGCTCTCATAAAGCACGCGCTCCCAACCAATAAGAATGCGAGATTTATAGCAGTTATTTTATAAAAGTGTTTTAGCGTCCCTTAAAACAGCTTTATTTACCTGCTGCCGGGGGATCATAATCGGAGCCATCGTCATTKGGTCGTTTTTCAAAATATTTTTGACAATTTGGTGATAACAAGCAGCATTCGTGGAACGGCAGGATATCGTGAAAGTAATGGGTAATGTATGGGATTCCTGTGTCAATGTGTGCACGATTTAAGTGACCAGCGCCTGGCTTGCTGTTGAGTAAGTTTCCCTTATCATTGTAACAGCATTGCTGACCTGCGCCCTTTGAACTGGAAAAACATAAGATAAAACATTTCTCAACATTAATAAGTATTTAAGACAATAGACCTTATTCGTGGTGTGATAATGTTTTCCCAATTCAGCGTGACGAACCTCCAGGGGATTCATTTTCTTTTGTTTTTACTCTTTGAAAAATTTATGAATATCCCAAAGGATACGAATGTAATAAAGATGATATCCCGACGAGTTGCAAAACAATATCTCTTCATTCCCCCAGAGGTTTATCCGGTTCAATTGGGAAAACATTGTCACACCACGGATAAGGTCTATACAATAGAGGTTTTACACTATCACGTGCCGGCGCCCATAATGCAGTTTGGGCTGCCTGTGGTTAGATGGCAGAACAATAAAATCCCTTTGCTCTCGGGAATTGAATTCTTTCTCATATGAAACAATTGTATGTTTCCTGCCATAAAACATGGCTGCCGTCAGTGATGGTGCAAAACCTCTGACCTTTTTCCTGATACGGCGGCCATCTTGAAATATGATTGGTTGAAATACCATTTTAGAGGAGAGTATCTAAAACGCTCACGTCATTTTTTCCCGCGCGGTTTGGATTTTAACTTTCATAAGAAAAATCAGACAGTACTTTACGTTAACTTGTTATTTTAAAAAGAAGATATAAAACAGTTTTCAATTTTAGATAGTTTAATCTAAAACTTGGAATGCTGAGAACTCTATAGAAACTGCAAACCTCGCCAGGGAGTGGTTTCCTACGCTTCTCTCGTGCTCTCCTGTKCTCTCAGCATCCAAGCGTTTAGTTCAGAGTATCTAAAACGGAAACTGTTATATATTTCTCAATTTATTTTCACGTAGTTTACGACATGTGCTGCCGTATTGTATCACATCGAAAATCACCCGCCTTTGATTGCCCAATTCTCCCGAGCTAGTGCCTCATGTACAAAGCGCTCTAAGGTGCGCACTTTAGCCCCTCGGACTAGTAGAAACAGACGTGGAGGTCCGGAGAATCGAACGCCGTGGACCTCTAGCTCCGAAGGTCGCGCACTAGCCAACTGTCTCACTATCAATATTCTACTCTAAGTATTTTTGGATACACTCAATTGAAGAATCGTTGTCGGGTTCAGAAACATAGAACATAGAAGCTGAGACCGAAATGGCAAATGGGGAGTAATTAAGCGGTTTCGTSTACGCTGCAACCTATAAAAATGCGAAGCCCGAACGGCTCTTAAACGCAGGTCTTCTGAATACGCGTTTGGCATTCTAAACCGACTGCATGGATGGCGCAAATGAATAAATTWTAATATATTTATGTCATTTCCCATGTGCCATTTTGGTCTCAGCTTCTATGTTCTATGTTTCTGAACCCGACAACGATTCTTCAATCGAGTGTATTCATTTAATTATTCTCACTAGAAACTTACCTGGGCGTGATAGTTCGAAAGCACTGAGTAGCTTTTGGGTGGTACTTTTGGCATCYATCTTGATTCTTTTTATTACAAAATTCATCTGTTATGTAATTTCCTCGGTCAACCCTAGCTTGCAAAAAGGACTGTGGGCAATGCAGTAAAGTGTTGTCCTCTGTAAAATGTATAGTAAGGGATGTTAGTCMATTCAATTGTTTATCATACACTGATTGAACCATTCATTCGTATTGGTGGGATTTACTTGACGTCRTTTCMAGTCTCRTGCGAAATGTTCATCATGTAAATCGCATTTTTAAACATATTTCTTTCGAACTRAYAGCACATGGTGGTCASKGTKWRMACMMYWTKMARMRSAKAWWRWGAKWTWWARAKWTTTWT
>NW_022258849.1:0-20456 GCF_009602425.1 Actinia tenebrosa | reverse complement strand
TTCGATAATTTCATTGCGATTTTTCGAATCAGGAACAAGATACCATGCTTACTTCAATATAATATCTTATATTAAGAGAATAAATTTAATTTAGCTCTAGTTAGTTCGGTGTAGTTGACTTTCTGGGCCACTTGCCTATTTAAATTTCGAGGGCAAAGCTAGAACTGATGTGCAACATTCAAACGTCCGTGACACTTTTCTGAAAGTGAAAACTTTAGTATGAAATTGAAAAATATAATAGAATTTCCCTTGTACTTTATCTTTTCTAGACGGAAGAAACAACAACAGGATAGATGTTGGCATGAATAAGCAAGGCTGACAATGCCAGAATCTGTGTGCACGAACTCCGCTGGGTGTGTTGAAGATGACTGGGACAAATTCTCCGTAATTCTTCCTTATTTGTTAAAGGATAACCCATTGTCAATAGCTATTAAATCGAATGATGTTAAGACTGCCGCGACATTAGTTAAAAATGGCGGCGTAGGAATAAATGGCATGATTGGTGACTACCCTTGGCCAATCCACATGGCAGTGCAAGACAACAATAAAGATGCTTGTCGGCTCTTACTTCGTTATAATTGTGAGGTAAATAGGGGCGATGACGAAGGACAAACACCGCTTCATCTTGCCACGATTAATACTGTAGCAATGGATATTTTTGAAGATTTGCTGGTTGCTGGTGCTAGTGTGAATCAACAAACCAACATGCAAGAGACCCCATTACACTTTGCTGCTCAGTATGGAGAGATGAGCAAATTTGAAAGGCTCTGTAAGGAACCGCAGTTGAACGTACATCTCTGTGACTGTAATGGAAATAGTGCTGTTCACGAATTGTTAAATATAACATCTCCCGATGAAAATGCAAGCAAAGATTTGCTTAAAGGAATACACTTATTGATGGAACGAAGTATTAATATTGATGCGCAGAATAAGGAAGGGTTGACTGCATTGATGTACTCTGCTTTGTCAAATCTGGTTGGATGTAGTATTTTTATGCTCAAAGCAGGAGCTAACCCTTTCCTGCAGGATCGACAAGGGAATTCATTCCTGCATTACTTGACATGTTTACCTGACGTCCCCGTCTTCGATAAGTATTTCTTGGATGTACTTGAAACAATCGTTGATTGCCACATCCAACCGTCACTTCTTCTAAACGTCAAAAATCTCCGGGGAGATACTCCGTTTGCATTTGCGGTCAAACATCACAGTATACAAGTTATAGAGAAATACATTGAGTACGGAGCAGATGTGAACTTACAAARCAACCTTGGTCGGTCATTGCTTTTTGAGGCAATAAGTATAAATTCAGCAGAAAAAGCGGATTTGTTGCTAAAGAACGGCGCCGAATTAAATCTAACTAATGTAAAGGCAGAGTCAGTTTTGCACTCGGGTTACAATGTCGACATTTTGAGGATTCTCCTTGAAAACAAAGGTGATTTCCTGGTTAATGCGAAAGACAGTAATGGACTTACTCCTCTGCATCATTGGGTATTTTCCGATCGAACTGAAGACGTAGACTTACTTCTCCAATATGGAGCTGATGTTAACATTAGGGATGACTTCGGATCAACACCATTACATTTTGCCGCCTGGTATTGCTCTMCGACTGTTTCAGAATTCCTAGAAACGAAAGGTKCAGATCCGTTTCACGAAGATGCAATGGGTCGTCGACCATCCGATGTCAAAGATCGGGACCGTTATTACCGACCTGCATGTCCTTTGTTTCCCAMTCTTGCCGAAGCCATAGAAAACGAATTTAATCGGARGTCGCTCTCCGATACCGATAGTAGCGAGGACGACGTTGATGTATCTGAAGAAACGTTTGCTTCAAAAGCAATTGACAAAGAGAATGCAAGAACTAGCGTTTCCCAACTTTTAGATTCATCGGTGTATGGCATGGTCAAGTGGGAGGATGAAGCACTTCAAATAAAACAAGCAGTTATATGTCTACTTGAGAAGATGTTAGCCATCATTAAGAACCTCGATTGGCGATTTGCTGCAACTTTATTTAACACTGGTAGCAGCAGCGAAGGCACTTTAATTTCGCAGCCACATGAATTCGATTTTGTCTGCTATTTGGATAATTTTTCATCGTTATGCGCTGTTCACGACAACCATCGGCAAATCGACGGATACTGTCAGGCAAGGCTCAAAGACAATGAACGCTATGAATTGTATTCAGAATTTTTCGAAGGCAACAGAATGCTTGATTGTGCACTTGTGAGGAATAAAATGAAAACTCTATTCGAAATAGCTTGGCATCAGGGAGAACCATGGAAAGATACTAGGCTTTATTTTGAAGAAATATTGGACCTAGCAGATAAGCCAACAATCAATGCCGGGGTAAGATGGGTAGGCTGCAGGTACAAAAACTTAGAAATTAGCGTTGATATAGTTCCTGCTATATACGTCCCTCCATATTGGCCATCTCTGATTGATACTGGCTCACTCAGTCTCCTGTCAGAAGATATTAAGCTAGCAGGGTGTGCACTTCTTTTGCAAAACCCGAATCTCAGTGATGATTTCCTTGACAATGAAGACACTTACCTGCGTATTTCTGTGGCTCCTGCTGAAGTTGCTCTGTTTCGTACTTTTCCACAAGCGGTGAAACGAAGCTACGCTCTGGCGAAGATCATGCTTCAGCCCGATATATGTCCACGAAGACGTTATGAAAACGAATGCATGGCGGTATTGGGAGCAAGAGATGAAATATCAAGCTACATGCTCAAGACAAGTCTTTTGTACGTCTTGGATGAGCAGCCAGATCTTCTGGAAAGTGCTCACAATCAATGCGCATCAAGTGATGACTTCTTTGTCAAGCAATTAACCATCAAGATTTTCCGCTACTTACACGCAAGAACATGCTGCCGTAACTTGAAACCGTATTTCTTGAACTTTTTGGATAACACTGATATATTTTCATTTGAATACAAGGAATATCTGAATGACTCGAGCAATGACCTTTCTTGTGCAGTGGAAAGACAATGGGAACGGCGCAAGTATTTTATCGAACTGATTATTCAGATATTGGACAGATTGGTTTACTGCAGCGCGTCATGAGTTAGATACTGAACATCTAGCATCAATATCATATTCATTAATTTGCAAAATATTGCTGATCAATACTTGTTGCTCTAGTGATTTATTGCATGAGCTGGGTTGGGAAAAGTTGGAAGATAGAATGATTAGACAACTAGCAGTAATTATGTATAAGATAAATAATAATGTCTCAATGCTATCTTAAGAAAATTTGAAAATTTTCGTTTACGAGGCACAACTCTRTGGAACAAAATCCGTGTSGAARKCCGCATTACATGGAGACATTAGTTGGAGCTTACTGGCCTCACTATGACTCGCACGCTCCCAATAGATTTAGGCCGTTCGTTTCCACAGGCAACGCAAAAATTCAAAAAATTGTGATTTAAAACATATTTTGTTAAACAATTTTCCAGTCAATAATTACTATATATTTCAGGATCCCCCTAACTCCCTTCATAACCCTAAGCAAATACTAGAGTGATTAATAGATTGATTAAGTCATTGACAAACCAATGATAAATGCCAGTTTACTTGTAGTACAGTTTAGTTTTACAATCATCACCTTACTTTAAAAGGTACATTCTATTTCCTAGGCACTACGCAATTTGCTTTCACATCCACTAGGGTTTCTTTTATTACGTTTAAACTAATAAAGATCAACTCCACTGGTTCTTTTAAGTTCAATTTGATTGACATTCCTAATAGAGTGCTGATACTATTATACATCCGTGAAAAATTTTGTAAGAAATTGCACAAATTTGCCAAAAATGTAGTAAGATCAGTAAACCTCAGTAGGACATACCTACAAAACTTTGCACTTATCTGTACAATGTTGTTAGTTACTTTTTCATGGATATATGGTATGCACTCTAGTACACTAGTAATTAGTTAAGCACTCCGGCCTTAAGTTAGTAAAAAAAGAATGTAGGAAAACTGGAGTACCAAAGGGTTCAAAAAGCATTCCTAGTCACAAATGCAGAAGTATGAGTTTTTAACTTAGAATTCGACCTTTATTAGGATTTATCATTTACTATGCCAAAAGTTCTTGCATTCGAACTATATTGGATATGAAAAATGTTTAAAGCATCATCACATGGGTATCTATATTGAGATAACTAGTACATTACTCTTACAGAGCATTATTAGTTATAAGGAATTCAGCATTTTGATTGGTTCAACTGCTCAACTTCAGGGGCGAATTCCGGGAAGACGGGTGCTCGACAAGCCTTCCGCCTTCCGGTGAGGGATTTTTCCTAAAGGATGCTACTTGGAACATAAATTGCCCATTTTGAAACTCGTTTCAAAATTATTGGACCGTCCCTGTGCCTGGCATTTATCAGCATTTCAGATAACAGCTTCAAATACGGAGCAAACTAACTTCCAGACAGTATTCAATTGACAGTGTGTCCTATCGATACCAAGTGATTCAATATATTTGTCTTAGGTTTTTGACAATTTCAACAAGCGTCATAAGAAGCACTGCACTACTAACCAATCAAAATGCAAACGCTAGAAACGAAAGGCTACGCCTAATAGTTGAAAAAAAGATTAAAAGAAAAATGAATTCCTGCCTTATTTATCATTGCTTATATTAACTCCTGGAGCACACGTTTTCAAAATTTACTTTAAATAGAATTGTTAAAATTATTAAGACATAACACCGACTAGAAGTTCAAGTTCCTTTTTGCCCTGCTCATTTAGTTAATTCAAACCTTAGCCTTTCACTCTTGGATTCTTAATTAACTTAGAAATACATTGACCGGGCTTGTGCCATTCATGGCGAACTCTATCCTATTAAAAACTGACGAGAGGCAAAAACGTACGGTTAAATCTCGGTCTCATCCGTTTCTGGTTTCTTGTCATCGTCGTTGAAGAAATCCATGACTCCTTTTTCTCCAGCGAACATTTCTTTGATGAGTTTCTCTTTGTCTGGRTCATTTTCATCCCCCTCTCGAGTGTCGGTCGTTGTCTCTACGGTCTCGCCATCTCGTGTTACGGTTGTAGTGGTYGTCCGTGTAACGGCACCCCCATCATCATCTGTCACTGTTACCGTACGTACTTCAGTATGAGCAGCATCAGACATTTCTTCATCGTCATCGTTCAAGTAATCGGAGATCCTTTCGTGGGTGTTCTGGACATCACCATTTCTTTCATCTGGCACTGTCCGTGTGATGGTAGTCTCGGTGATTGTTACTGGACCCTTGGAGTAACTGCTGTACGCCAGTTGCTTGAAATCAACGTCGTCGCGATTGATGTTCTTGAGGGCGTTTTCGAGCTTGGGCATATCGGGTTCTGGTTCTTTGGAGTCACGCCATGTTTTTAGAACCTCTTCGGCACACTTGTCAGGTTCATTGGAGCTGGAAAATTAAAAAGAAAAAAGAAAAAGAAAAAAAAAAGAAGTTGTTTTAGTTGAAATCATTCATATTGTTTCTCTAATAAGAATTCTAAAAAAATAAAAAATAAAAAAAAAAAAGATCAGAATAAAGAAATTAAATAGCAATAGCGAATCAGGATCACCTCGAAACCTAACTTACCAAAGGCGTACACGAGCACGGCGCAAGCTCACGCAAGATACTTTTTGTTTGCAATTATTTTCAAGGGAGTAAACTAGCAAAAGCCATGCCCGCCATGTTGGAGAATATAACAAAAAAGACATCGAAACTTTTGTCGAATTCTCTTAACACGGCCATTAATGTCATGTGCAAACAAAGAATACGAACAAACATGGGTAATAACCGACGGCGCAGATCGTGGTAAATCCAACATAGGGCAAAAATAGAGCATATCGCCAAGGGCACAATGCCTATTTGAACTCCTATTAGAACTTACTTGCTGTCTGCAATGTCATCGAGTTCATCATCGTTGAATCCTAGTTCCCGCCCTAAAWCTTTCCAGTCATTTGCTACTTCARTGGCCACTAGAGAGAGCAGAGAGTCTGATGATAGAACAAAAATGAGTGTTATCGATACTTAAATCTTTGACATATTACAACTTATTCGTCCTATATATGTTCTTTCTGTAAGAAGGTAGGAAGAAAAGGAAAAATGACGGATTTATGGGATTGTGATACAAGATTCTAAATTGTTAATCAGCCCCACCTGGTAGTCTTCTTAATCCACTATCTTTCTTGAGATCCTGTTGAACAAAGATTAATTAAGATGTTAAAAATTTGAGCAGTAATTTGCATTAACCAGTCAGAGTTAATAAGTAGGTTTTACTCAGATACGCGTATTTACGGACAGCCAGACAGTCCCTAATGAGCATTCGAGGCAGTGCGTGCATGCCGTTTCTTCGCGGTAATAAGAGAAAGGGACGGTCCATCTAGGTCCAAGCAGTTCATCAAGAGTATAGACCCCTTGCATTGGATTCCAAGAGGAATTGTTCTGGGAGACAAAACAATAGGGCGTCCTTTCTTATGCGAAAAAAAATTCATTCTTTTGTCCCCCAGAACAATTCCTCTGGGGACTCAGTGAGAGGGGTCTATATTTTAGCCTCACACACACAAAATCTATGATTTGACGATAAACATACCTTTTCAGACAGGTTGATATTCAGGTTGCAAATAGTTTGTATATTTCCTTGTCTGTCCTTCTTGGGTTCTTTAAGGAATGCCAGTCTGCAGTTCATAGGTTGTTCAGGGTCCACGGCACTCACGGCGACGGACAGACGATTCTCACGGAAGGCGAAGAAATTCAAGTGCATTGGCTCACGGTTTACTGGAGCAAGATTGCCAAGACAACGGATGTGGATAGGGCGACCTTCATAGACCTTTAATATTAAAATTAATAACAAACATCAAATATTAAATTGCTTATCTAATATGTTCAGCAGGGTTTTGTTCCTAAAACAGTTGGGAATGCTCCCAGAAATATTGTCAGTTGTAAATGTATGAATTTCCGAGGCATTCCTGGACGTGAAAAGGTTGCAAGGGCGTCCATTAGTCCCCCCCCCCCCCCCCCCCCCCCCCCCCCCCCAGACCAGACACTGCAATGAATTAGTTGAATGGAATTTCTCTCCTCCTCTTCTTCATTTTTTTAAACGATATTTGTCGATGCATAAAGTTTGAATAAAAAAATGGATATCCTTCACAGGTACAAAGTAATCAAATTGAGAGGCTCGGGTTTTCTCAATATCCTATTCTGTAAATCAATCTATGACTTCGTAATGAATTTTTTAATGGGAATCCAATACATATATAATACAAAGTTTTATTGCCATTGCATCAAGAGACTAACCTCAACATCACGACTTCTTGCAACTTCAACAAATCCAGTCTGTCCTTCAAGAGTTTTGTCGACCTTGTCATCAGTGACGCAGAAGATGCGTAGACGCGCTTCCCTGCCATCAGCAGAGAACTTAGCGAACACGACAAACTTTGCAAGGTAAGGGACAGCGGCCAGCTTGCGGTAAATCAAGCGCGCATCGGTGACGACATTGTCAGGGTTTCTTGTTTCAACGAGCCAGTATCTATAAAGCAAATTATAAAAAAAACTGTTATAAATTTCGCGTTGTGATTGGTTGGGACTGCGTGCACTTACGGTGGCGYCATTCYTKTSCAAARTAACGGTTATTGYAATTTGTATTTCATAAAAGGMATTTAAAAAACTTACTTGCTGTGCTMTGTRCAGWTATAAAGCAATTGGGATGTCGWAGAACACGAGWGAAGTSTTAGGAGAAGCAAYCCGAGAGCTTTATAACTGCACACAGCACGCGCGCGCGTTTTCCATATTTTCGACATATTATGGCTTTTAACTGGTTGATTTGGTTATCRAAGAATTAAAGTTTATCTAACCTTGCTGGTTTATTGATAGTGAAAGTAGCACTGTCCCCAGCAGTTGTTAGAGGCGTACTATCRGTGATATCTTGCCACTGGTATGACGGGGTTTTCGGCTCGCCATCGATATCTTTAGGGAAGCAGCACAGTAGTCGTAGAGATGGTTGGATATCAACATTTCCAGCGCCTGCGTAGACAGGACACGGGATAGCTACGGACACTGGTTTATTAAAGGTTATATTGCTTGGTTCCAGGGATACCACTGGACTGACCGTCACCCACTCCTCTAGGTTATTGAAATTCTCATCCACAGGTTGCACCTGAAGACAACAAAAGGAAGAAAATTAATCACTGATAATGTCTCCTCCCAACAAGTTGGTAAGGCTCATGATATCAAACGTCGAACTTCACATGAGCCGAACCTAATGACACCAAAGAAGACTGCATTGTTATCCATTGTTTCAATTAGGTTGGGCTCATGTGAAGTTCGACGCTTGATCTGAGCCTAAGACCAGTGAACTGAGATGAAGTAGTCAACAGGCACTTTATTCTTTTCACTTATAAGTACGAATGCTAAAGCTTAGGCGTAACATTTTCTGCAAGTAGACTTAATATTGGTTATATTTGGGGAGCATTATCATAAAATGACGTGTCAGACTTGGATAATTTCGACGTTTAGCAAAGGCGTCATAACGAAGTTGTTGCTGGAAGAGCCGCCATATTGAATTTCATTGATGCTGAGTGTTTCTCCGTGTTGGCGGGCGTGTTTCTGGGCTTGATCCCTGGTAGCTAGCGGTAAACCTAAAGGTTTCTATTGCCACAATTCCCCCTCGCTCATTCATTCTAGGTTGGAAAGCACTGTGGATTTATAATCTATTCAGCTTTACCCGACACTAGGCTGTTGAGAGTCGAGTGTCAGGGCTGTTTCTAAAAAGTCAGAAACAAACGTGTCATGTGAAATCTAACTTCTCCTGGCCTGGCTGCTTTTTTATGGTCTCTTCATCTAGTTACAGTTAGTTCTAGAGTTTTACTATTTAGATTGATTTTTTTTCTTTTCCGCAAACGGCGAGCGTGACCACGTTTTCATCGTTTCTCTGTATTTTACTTTATCTCTTGCAAACTTTCTCACCACACACAAATATTCTTTTGTCTATCTACTACTTGGATTTTTTTTTTGCGATTCCTTTTCAGTAATTTAAAAGAATTTTTTCACTGGTTAGCCGACGTTTTACGTTTGCCGTGAACGGGAAATCTTAAACTCTCTAATAGCATTAATTTACCTGCATAGTAATCTTTGTTCCTGCAGACACGGCTCCCTCAGGTATGCTGACTTTCACTTGAGGCATCACAGCAGACTTCATTGTCTCCCCTCGCTGTCCAACAGAGAACGTCTCTTTCTTCAGGCGCGAGACAACTGCAAAACGTTCTGGGAGGTCCTTTGTAGTGATCTTGGTGTAGCGTTTGATAGGGAAGATGGAATCCTGATTCTTATCATCATATCCATCCATATCTAAAAACAATATAGAAATTTATAGAAGATTACTTTATTAGAAAATTATAAGAAGGCTTTTTTTGAGGACATAAGGGGCTTTCTTTTTTCAGCATATAGGGGGGGGGGGGTATGTTATTTTGAGAAAGTGGTTATTAGGGGCCMTAACATATTAAGGGGGGTTAAGCCTATTGCAGGATGATGAAAGGGGCAGGAGGGAGGGGGGGGGGGTAATTTCTTACTCGGCTTTGCTAGCAGTACCTTCTTAGTGATAGCAGTATCGTCTGCTTTACATCATTTTATTAACACAATATCTTAACTACATCACATCTATAGTATAAGTGCGGTGTAGTTAAGATATTGTGTGCTAATAAAATCTCTAATGAGCATCGTCTCCATGATAGTCACGCATACAAATATGATTTAATTGAACCAAACTGTCCAYAACTCTCACCTTTGTTGTCTTCAATACAGACTTCATCCCAATTCCATCCACCATCGTCAGTCTTCATYACAACAAGCTCTCTCTCATTGTCTCTCAAAGAGGCAAAGTGTGGTACTTCAAAGTAGATGGGCTGCAAGAAATTAGTACCCGTAGGTCCAATTTCRAGTACTCTACATGCCAAACCTTCACCTTCACGAATAGGAGGGAGCAGTGTAGGCTTGTTCAACCTGAAATTATAACCACACAATTAATCAAAGTAAATCCTTATGTCATCTGTTGAGTTTCTTTTGACAAATTTCCCGTCAACAAATACATCCACAGTCAGTCAGTCAGTCCAAATAGTAGTGAAGTCAAATATAAACACTTGATATGCAGGATAATAAAAAGCTTCATTTAACTCTCTATTGCAGTGCCAGATGATTGTTTTTATAAGGWGGATAGATAAACTTTACATGTTACAACCGCTTGATTATTATTGATGGACTTGAGATTTTTTACCAGTGACAGTTTCAGCTCTTAATTGTGAGGATCCTCAAGCTGCAGTTTCTAACAAAAGCTTTACTTTTTTCTAAATGAAATGCTCCCCACGATCCTCAGTTGTCTCAGTTTTTTGTTGACTAACTTTGGCTGAAATCATTATTAATATTTACCTCAAGAGACGACATGTGATTCTATTGGGCATTTGGCAGGAGCGAGGCGGTAGCACCACCTTGATACCAGTCTGCGAACTCTCCATCTTTCCACCKCGTGCATCCACATTAAAACTGACCAGGAATCCTCCAGTGACTGGGGGCTCGTACACCTGAACGTTATCTTCCTGCATATCGGCTAGACTGGATGGGAGGTCAGCTTGCACGAGATTCCCTTCTACACTGGTGATGATCTCAGTTTCCTGTACCATGACAAAAATAATAGTATCAAAGACCCACATCATGCAATATGTAAGTAACTTTTAAAAATGCACAACTCAAGGCAATTGAAGGTTGCTAGAAAGTGTTAATGATCGATCTTAGTGCAAACCATTGGAACTATGTACTTAATCACGACTTTCATAAAATAAAGTTATCAGAGAAGACCCTTTCCCGTACAATTTGAAAGCTGGCGACTGCTATTTTGCATAGTAGGTCACCTGACTTCCGCCTTACCCCTCTTTGACAATATCAAGGAGGGAAAGAATATTGTCCAATTTTGCTGTTACAAATACCAACAATATAAATCCATGTATTGACTGTATTAAATAGACAAGTAATGGTGTCCTTGGAATGGGACATTTCAGCGTTGTGTTGTGTTGTGTTACGGTTCTGTAGTGGTGTGTTGTGTTGTGTTACGGTTCTTTAGTGGTGTTTTGTGTTGTGTTACGGTTCTGTAGTGGTGTGTTGTGCTGTGTTACGGTTCTGTAGTGGTGTGTTGTGCTGTGTTACGGTTCTGTAGAGGTATATTGTGTTGTGTTACGGATCTGTAGTGTGTTGTGTTATGATTGTGTTTTGGGTGTTGTGTTGTGCCTTGCTGTGTTGCGTATTGTGTTTTGTTGAGTTTTGTTGCGTGTTGTGTTATGGTTGTACTGTGGTTGATGTGTTGTGTTGTGCTGTGCTGTGTTTTGTTGCGTGTTCTGTTCTGTCGTGGTTATACTGTTGTTTGTTATGGTTGTGTTGCGTTGCGCTGCGCTGCGTGTCGTGTAGGGCTGTGTTGTGTCTTGCTGAGTTGAGTTCTGTTATGTTGCCTTGTATTGTGTTAGAAATATCCAGAAATAGAACATTCTTTCTTATCCTTACCTGCATGCCACTTGACAAATTGAGGTCAGAATATCTAGAGTGATCAAGATCAGAGGCATGCGAGCCTGTCAGGGGAGTGCCTTCTTGGAAGCATCCAGAATAGCGTGTTGAGAATATACCAGAATCAGTCTTCTTGCCAGTACCAGGTTGGATCTTAAGCTCAGAATCGTCAGTGATTTCCACCATCTCCTCCATCGTCATGAAGTGATCATAAGCCTCTTCCTTAGGGGCTTCTGTAAAAAAAATCCAGTATCCAATGTTACTCTCACCCAAAATGTAACTGAATTTGCTTTCCAAAAGCAAGACTCGTATTGCCACTCTTGGCAGGATTTATAGACCAGGGCATAACAACTTCGACAAATGGACCTTTTTATCGATATGGCGGTAATCTTAAATTACGGATGCTGAGGGGGACTATTGGAAAATGTATAGACTGCACGGCTGTCAGGATGTCTTTTTATATGATTTTACGCTTTTCAATGACAAGCACATCTAAAAAGCATTTGAATTTGCTGGTAGTTGGAACAATATGCGAAACACCAAGGCTTCAAATTATTTGGAAAAAAAACCCCCTGCTACTCTATGCTTTATAAATGTTCTACGTGTTTGACCCCTTGGTATCCCATAATTCAATATGACCGCCGTACCAGTAAAAAGGTTCATTGCGTCCTTAGTCTCTTATGTTCCCACCACCCAGGTTGGCTGCGCATGCGAAAAGAGGTGTACTTCATAAGGGGTGACATTGTTAAAAAGGAAAAAAAGCATARCAGATTTCTTCATTGGCACCGTATTTAGAAGAACGACTTTCTTGTTCTCATTATATTGCTTATTTATTATCATTATTGCTTGGATCACGTTTTCTCCAACAACGAAATTTGTTCTTAAAGCGATGCTAAGGCTCAGGTCAGACGTTGAACTTCACATGAGTTGAACTTCACATGAGCCGAACTTAATTGAAACATTGGATAACAAGGCGGTCTTCTCCGATTTCATTAGGTTTGGCTCATGTGAAGTTCGACGTTTGACCTGAGCCTAAGTTAGATAATGAAAAGAGAAAACCAACCTTTTTAATTGTTAAAAATGAATTTTGTTTGTCTCAAAGTGTGTTTTTCAG
The DNA here is from genome assembly GCF_009602425.1 of Actinia tenebrosa. The sequence goes on along the minus strand of NW_022258849.1, from coordinate 7,823 downwards.
TTACAAATTCCACAATAAATCAAAAAAAAAAAAAAAAAAGTAGCGCAGTGGTAATACGTGTTACATCGTCAATCGTCATTGCTGTCATTTATGCCTTACAAGAAAACCAAAAATGACTTATGATGATRGAAAGAATAACAAGCCTGGCATTTTTAGAGAGCAGAGCGCATAAGCAATAARGAAAGAACGCYAGGRAGAATGCTAGTCCAGGATTGCCTATCCTGCGTGGAGTAGTGTTCACATGCCCTATTGAGTGTCATTGGTGAAAGCTGATAAGATATACCACGTGCATTGTAGTGTAAACGATATTGATAGTTCTGTTTAGTTCGTTGTTTAACGTGTCGTGTGGATTGTGAGTCAGATGGCAGTTCATGTTGTGATCCAGGGGAAGCAAACGTGTCGTCAAATCCCAGCGAACGCTGAGCCACCACCAACACCGCTGACCAAATTAAACGGCCTAGAAACTGAAAGCGCTCCAAAAATCCTGCGACATGAAAAATATTGATTGGCAATTTTTTTTCTACTAATAAAGCTTTCTAAAATTTGAATACCCGTGCTGTGAAAAGTGCTTTATAAAAACTATATAAATAAAGTGCTTAAATTAAGCAAGCCGGAAGCGATATAGCAAGCGATGTCACGAGGCAGTTCGGCATTCATCCAAGGACCGAAGTGTACGGGGAAGCTATGCGAAGCTATCTTTAGTCAAGCAAACTCATCGTAAACTCAGACTCAACTTAAAAAGGATACCAGGCTGTATGGCTGCTGAGTAAGAATGGCTTATGGTTTTGCGTCCGGGAGTAAAAAAAAATATGTGCCCTTCCAAGTCCAGCAATGTTTCACAAAGCAATGCTGCTGCTGCTGTTGCTATTGCTGCTGTTGCTATTGCTGCATGCAATGGTGTCAACGTGTCTTAATGCGTGCATACACAAGACATTGTAACATATTCATACCTTCTTCAGCCTCATGTTTCTCCATGTCTTCCAATACTTCCTCCAATTCAAGTTCCTCTGGTTTTGCACTGAAAATAATCTCAGGCTCCTCATCATCACCCTCTTCACCGGGCCTCCGCTTTATTCTTATGGTTTGCGTGATCTGAGTCACTTTTGACAGAATATCTACTATGGTTGTGTTGTTATGGACGGTTTGGGCAATGTAAAGAGCAGAGTATCCCTCCTGTAAAGGCAACAAATACAACAAACATTGTGAGCTTGAATATTTCATATATGATAATTCGCTCTTCTAAGTTAGTTCCTCGACGTTGAATTTACTCTGTCTCAAGTTATAATATTTTGTATTTTTCTGTGTGTTCAAAGATTTTTCTCCTCAGCTACGTATTCTCTCCTCTGCATTCTCTTTTATCTCATCTAGCTTAGTCTAGTCTAAACTCGTCTAGCCTCGTCTTATTACATCTTATCTATTTTCATATTATGTCATCTCTTTTTATATTTGTTCATTTCATCTCCAATTATTCTTCTTTTCTCTTCTCTCCCATACCCTCCCTTTTCAAAACTCATTCCATTTTTTTTTCTCCTCTCTTTTTCCTTTCTCTCGTAAACTTCTGTGCCAGGGCCGTAGCCACAAATTTCTGATTGGCCCGGTTTTCGAGGGTTTTCAATTTTTCTTATATTTTCTTATTATTTTTCTTATATTTTTTCCCCGAAAGTTGGTACCGTACCGGTGGCTACGGCCCTGTGTGTTATGGAATACTTACATTAGTCAGAGCATCTGGGGATGCGTTACGTTGCAGCAGAATCTCGATGATTATCTTGTGTCCATACTGAGCGGCAAGATGGAGTGGCTGGTAACCATTCTTGGTTGCAGCGTTGATATCTGCACCGCTATCCAATAGAAGTTCTACAATATCCCAATGACCATAGACACAGGCGATGTGCAGAGGTGTGAAACCACTCTAAAAAGATCCGATACAGCCAACATGCTTTAAATACCATATACACACGACATGATAAAGTATGGGCCAATAAAAATATACATGCTATAAGCATAGAGCATTTTTTGATTGTAAATTTAAGAAGAAATAAGTATCATACGTTAGAGCGAAGAAAAAATCCTTCGTCATAGTGAAAAAGGTGAGTTCTTGGATAAAAATAAAATCTAAGGCTACATACCACAGTCTGGGCGTTAATTGGTGCATTAAACTTCAGAAGGAGCTTGGCCACCTCGACTCTATTTTCACGAGCAGTCAGGTGTAGAGGAGTCAAACCATTCTACGACCAAGAAGAGCACAGATAACGTTTACCAATACCAACAAAAATCTTGGCAAACAGGCCAAGAGCATAATAATGATAATTCATTGAACGTATATTCTTGGGGTGCATTTAGGTCATAATCACCATCTTGGTTGACGATAACAAAGCATTTCTCATTAGCTTCTCTTGTTAGATCAATCAACATGGCGGTTGTTTCATTGTTTTTTATATCTCAAGGGATTTTGAGTCATGTGGTTGCACCCAAAGAATACAATAAAATGGGTTTACAATCATTCTAAAGATAAAGTTGATTTAACAAAAAAACTTTCTGAGATGCATGATGCATTGTGGACACTAGCTTGGGTAAAAACATCTTCTGTTCAACACGCTTTATTTGGTGACTTTGCAATACCCCAACTACACCACAATTCATCTTGCTTATAAACATAGAAGAGGACTATAAGGAAAAAGAAAAACGCTTGACGTGCACTGAAATATGCTTTGTGCTTACATTTGTCTCGATGCCAGGTAAGGCACCATTTTCCATGAGGAGCTGACACATTTCTACGTTGCCTTCCTTTGCAGCCAAATGAAGTGGGCTAATACCAGTCTGTAATACGAATAAAAGTATTAGACTCTAAAATGAACAAAAAAAGAAAGAAAAGTTTTACATTATAATTTACGAAAAATCACTCTAATTTTACTAATTTTGAATGTACTACTTCGAGGATACGGCAGCCATCTTGGATCGCAAGGCATTATGGGGCGTCCATGGGGCAAATAAAGCTTCATTACAGTAATAACGTCGATAGATATTAACAGTTCCCCACAAGAGAATACAACAAAAGATGAATTAAGAAGGCACATCAAACACATTTACCCATAAAAGAAAGACAAACACACGAATATCTATATATTTTCCGTCATCTTTGTCTTGTTTTGCCCCTTGGCAAGATAGCCGCCGAATCGTCAAAGTAGTCCCTTAGATCATTGTACAGGTGGGGGAATTTTCTGGGTAACAAATCTGGCCTTCATCAAAAATGGAAGCAAGAGTTATTTAACAAATCGAAGTCAGTTTTCTATGGGTCTGTACTTTAATCGAACATGAAATGACGTCAAAAATGATCCAAACTCAAGTAGAACCACGAGCGCAGCGAGCCAATCAGCGCGCGAGACATTTCCAAGTTATGGTAAAAATTGATTTTACCTGGGTAACAGTATCTGGTTCAACTCCACGATCCAAGAGAGATTTGGCGATGTCTTTCTGGTCTTTCTTAGATGCGATATGCAAAGGTGTAAAGCCATTCTGGAAAGCAATAGCATGGACAAGTAATCAAATTGCCATACAGCATTTTGAAGCAAAGAAAATGAAGGTGTGCCCTCTAAGTTAACGCGTAAACTGAATTTTCAAACAGCAGTTACCTTTGCTTTTGCATAGGGCGATGCATTGCTGTCCATCAGCTCCATGGCAACATCCTCGTGACCATAGTGTACAGCTACGTGCAATGGCGTCAGTCCGTGCTGTTAAGTAATAAAAGGTTTTAAAACATTATAACACAACAATATTCAAGCATTAAGAATCACTTTCCATGTTTATATTTTAATTTATAAACACGAGGGATGTTAGGAGAACTCGAGAAAAAGACAAAAAGCACAAGCTGTAGATGATTTAAGGGACGCTTTATCAGTCAGTGGAATTTTATGCGTCAAGAAACGAAAGAATTCGGAAAATTAACACGACAATTTAAGTCATCTTTCAGGAAAATCTGCAGGAAGGGTAATAGAATAAATGGGAGAACTCCCCTCCTCCCTAAACACACGACGCACACGTAGATGTGTACAGTGTCTAGACTTACTTTGCCCTCTGGATCAGGAGTCTCATAGTATTTTAGGAGCAGTTTAACGATGTTCACATGACCATGTCTGGCAGCCTCGTGAAGTGGAGTAAATCCTTTCTGTAAAAGAATGTCACCAATCGGAAAGTTAATTCTCTATGTCTGATAACTACCAGGGAAAATGACAAGAAATAAATAAAGGACTCCATATTTCCTTTTGACCACTCTGGGTGTCTATAGAGGCTTGCCATGACAAAAGGCAGAAACAATTAAATCTGGTCTTATCAGTTTTCCAGGGGAAAAAGACTATTGTTGTGCCTCCTGTCATGGCTACCATCACGTGATGGTGCAAAGCCTTTTTTTCACAAAGCAAAGACGTTTTCTGATATAGCGAATACGATGCATTGTAGTTCTAGATTCGGTACAAACATTTCCTCGATATTCTTTATATGGTGCTGTTTATATGAGGCTTCCTGTTTATCGAGCTCAGAAAAGGCCTATAGCACACCGTGCCCAAAATGGAGTGAATATGAGATGTTTGACCTCAGTGCAAAGACCCCTTGTGATGTAGAGGATTAGGTTAGCGGAAAGTAGGGTAAAAACAGGGTGCAAAGTTTCAAGTGCAGTCATACCTTAGACAAAATGTTAACGTTTGCTTTATGTTCTAATAATGTTCTGACAAGCTCCTCATCTCCTTCACGAGCAGCAATGTGGAGTGGAGTGCACTTGTTCTAAAGCAAAGACAAAGTGAGACACTTATCACGGTAGTACTGATAATTACGGGGGCGTATTCTGGAATTTTTAAAAGGGGGTAACTATTACAAAGGTTTTACCAGGAATGCGAGGAAAATGATAATACTGAGAAATTTGAGCAAAAAGGGCCGGGGGGATACCCACCCCCTTTACCACCACTGGAACAACCGTAATTTGTTTTGGGAAGAGAGGAAGGGATGATATCTTAATATGGAAAACACTAGCGACACCCCTTAACGATCTTATGCCATGGGACAGGAAGGGATAACAATAAACAGACATGTTAGAAGTGATGGTGATGTATTTGTTTTCTCTGGGCCCTCCGCCAAGAAACAATTGATTTGAGAACTAGAGGACTAATTTGCTAACAACGAATGTGTCAAACAGTCCGCATGGATAATAACTTGAACTTGATCATTACATCGGAGTAGTTACCTTGTCAACGGAGTCAGGAGAAGCGCCGTGGTCCAGGAGTAGGTTAGTCATCTCAAGGTTCTTTGTTCTAATGGCAATGTGCAGTGGGGTTTCTCTGTCCTGTTGGTGAAGAATTTTAGTCGTGATTAGAATGAATTTCATTGGGAAACAAGGAAATAATTTAAACAGTCTTTGTCAATTGCCCTTATGAATTCCAGTAAAGAAGTATGGGGTTCATGAATTCGGTAAAAATGTGTATTCCTCATCGTGGAAAAATTGGGTTTTGTTGGATGTCGATCGAAGTTTTTCCATGTTATTGTCGAAAACGTGCCTATGGAAATTCCAAATTACAAGCGCGAAGTTGTACAATTTTGCGCGCGCGCGTGATTGGGAAGCAATGTAAAATTAAAGAATTGAATAGTATATTATTTTTATCATCCTTAGTACTACTGTAAACTGTTACAATGAGTCATGATTACGGTTTTCTGTATCAGTTAACATGCGCAATTATCTTCAGTATACCACAACATTTAATTATGGCGCCGCCGGTGAAGACTATGTAAAAAGATATCAAAAGATACCTGAAGACATCTGTCTGACTTGGAAAGAAATAAAGGAAGATCCTAATTATGCTAATGCCACCGCGGTGAACCATCCCTTTATGACAATATTTTTCCTTAGAAAAATCAACGTTTCTAAACTCTAGATTAGTCACAGCCTCGTGCAAGTCCACAATCTCACTACTATTTATTTAACAATACCATATAATTCCATTAGTTTTTTACCCTAAAAACTAACACAGTAATATCATTTTTACTATATGATTTTGAAAGGTTCGAATATTAAAAGTTGTTACAACATCAGATTTTTTAAGAGTATATATAAACTACACTACATGTTTTTGTCCTATAAAAATTAAAACAGATAGTAAAACATAATTGGTTCAAATGAATGAGAAAGACGCAGGTAGTCAGTGCATAGTATGACGGAACTTGATTGCGTGTTATTTAAAAATGGAACAGCTGGAAAAGACCTGGACAAAGACAGGAAGTAAAATCATCTGATAAATTCTTCATGATTTCTCGTTAAAGAATGATTTTCACAGAACAAGAAATATCGATGTTTTCACGTCCAGGAATGAAAAAGGCAAGTAATCAAAAATTACCGTTATCTTTAATAGAAAAGGCTCAGTCGACTAATACATAGTTCTAGTTTCTTTTTAAATTCCGCTCATGATCAGAAATCAGTTTATTGTTCATTAGACAAGGAATAAATAAGGCATTTACTGGAAAATCTCGATTTCTTTTACCAACATTTACTGAGTTTAGTAAGTTCACCACTAGAAAACTTTTCCTGGGCGAAAGGGTTCCTTTAATCTCGTAAGGTAGTCCATTCTTCTTACAAAAATATTCAAAAGAATTCAGTCTTCTAGGCGCTATACTTTTACAAGAATGCATATAACAAGCCTCATGGCAGAATACTCTAAAACAATTTATATTTCAGAACAAAAACTCATAATTCTGCTGTAAGACAAAAAATACATTAGGCCATTGGAGGAGTTGAGGTATTTCCTCTTTCAAGAAACAATTTCTTTTTACATCCTTTTCTTAAGACATCGAGAATTTTAAACATAACATAAGTGTAAAACAAAGTTAATTGAGGGAAAACTCACTTTAGAATATACAGTAGAAACCTCCACGTATTTCCACGATCCGTTCTTGGCTTTCACTAGTCAACACCAGCAAAACCGCCTTTCCCAAGCAAACAGACACTTTCCTATTATATTGAACTGATGGATAATACCATGCCGACACATGAAGACACTTTGGTAGACGTTTGTTCTAAGACTTATCTTTGTAATGTATTCGTAATAAATTAGTCTTTGTTCGGGGCGCGGGCACTGATTACTAATGAAAGATATAGTTTTGAATATCACTGTATAAACTCGGCCCGATGATCTACAGAATTTGGACTGAATCAAAACCTTCGACAAGTTTTCTGCCAGATGTTTAGAATAATTATTTACTGAAGTTTTGCCATGACAATGTACGAGAAATCTTGAAAACAAACTTTAGAAAATATCTTAATTCAAAATAAATATTCATGAGTTTAAATTGGTGCTGTATGTAATCTTTTTCTCGACTGGTGTTAGTTGATTATACTAATAGCAGTGTACATGGTATTGACAAATGCACAGGATGAATAAATACGAAATTGTCATGCCTGTCTAGCCAGGTGTTCCCTGCGAAGAAAGCCTTCCTATAGGCCACACAAAAGAAAATAGAACTGGCCTAGGAGGGAAAGCTGGGTATTCATGGCAACAGAAAACGAAAAAAAGTAAAAGAAAAGAAAGAAGAAGAACAAAAAAATGATAAGAGGTTGGAAAACGGTGGGAAATACAGCAAAGGTTGACAAAGAAATGACAAATCTTACGCTGAAGGCCCTAGATTCTACTACGTTTTGTATATCTTATAAACTGTTTCTAAGACATCCAAAATCAAAATTTACGCATTCTTTCTCATGCTATGGAAGACTAGGCAAATCTATAACTAGACGCATATCTGCGTGAACTCGGGCTTCATAGCAGAAAATCGAAAGAATACTTCGTGAACAT
>NW_022258848.1:261046-277078 GCF_009602425.1 Actinia tenebrosa | reverse complement strand
AGTTTGAGATGCGACTCTAGTGATTGTGGTATAAACATGAAATAAGAGAAAGATTCATAGCSTCAATTATTTTTTATTATTTCAATATTTATAATAATATTAACAAAGGGGATGTTCTTTTTGCTGTTTTACTTTCTACTGTTAAAGCAATTGCATGATGATCTCGAATTTACAATACAATATTTAGGACATCATTTTGTGTAATAATTTTGCAGGAGGTAAAAACTTATAATTATTTTTAAAATACTATTTACATATTTCATTACATGATTCTTAGCTATTTCTATTATTATTACACAATRCTTTATTAGTATATCATGGGCCTTAACACATGAAGACCATTTGAGAATCATTTCTTTGTTTACCATTTATAACATTTTAAAATACTACTTTTTACGGTTCYGTTCAGTGATTACGAATAATAGTTCCAAGTCGAGGCTGGAGTGTGGCAACTCCAACCTCGGCTTATTCTATTATTCATGGTCACTGAACGGAACTGTAAAAAGGAGTATTGCTTGCAACAATAACAAACTTTATTCCACAAGAAAGAAAAAAAAAGAAAAGAAAAGAAAAAAAGACACATGGCCTGAAATGAATATTCATTAACCAAGCTTAAAATATTTATAGAGTTTGTCTTGTTTCCATTTTGTTTTTCTTTTATGGTTACCAGTATTATTTTAGAATTAAGTAATCTTATTTAAAAAATATATTTATATGGTCAAGTGATCACTAACTTGCTGTAGTGCAAACAGAAACAAAGGCCTAATTAAGTTAAAAGGATAAAGCCATGACACAAAAGTGGGAGTGATTATCAAATGGAAAACCCAAGCCTGTTTTACAGTTTGGTGATTTTTGTAGTAACTGTGTTACGTTGAACTTCAGAAGATGAAAATATAGCCTGCCTCGCTATCTTGTGACGATCACTTGACCACTATCATTAGTAATAGTAATCCAAATCTTAGTACTGACACTAAATATAACGAAACCAATAACAAAATTGAATGTAAATTGTATAAGTTTGGAGTTTTCAATCTTGAGAAAAATATATAGGTGTTATTAAAATAAAACAACTATGAAACTACATACCTATGGAAGTATCTTATTCTTAATACATAATCAACAAACTCATTAGTAATACATGAGACAATCACGACAGAAATCATGACCGTGAAGAGTTGTATATAAAATTCTGATACAGAATCATGTTCATTTGCATAAACTTTAACTTGTAACTAGGAACTAGCCTAGACATTTGTTAAGCAATATAAAATATTCATGTTCGTGTTGTATACAGTATGATATACAAACTCTCAGCTTTGCCTCAAGTTTATATATATGGTATACAACACGGCCACTCATACTATATATATTATTATTACTCTAAGATAATTTAACCACACCAAATATTCCCACCAATTCACTAGAACTATTACATGTAATATTCAAATAATTTTCAAGGGTAAAGGCTGGCACAYGTCCACACTAACCATGGGAGTGTGACACAAACCAAGAAAATCCTAGCTAGTAGATCCAGGAAAGGTCTAACTGTTGTCTGCCTACATCATGCCCTAATTAATGTGCCCCAACCTTTAACCTGCTTACTACAGATTATAAAGGAAGTGCATGTCAAAGTCCTGAAACCTTGCACCTTTTTACTCATCATGGCTACCCACACTTTCGAGAACTGAGAGGTTGTCCATTTGYGAAACATTAACGTGATGGGCGTTGTCTTCATAAATATCCATACTAGACTCCCCTTCCACATTTTCTGAGACAGTAGCTTCCGCAATAGATGAAGTGGCCATATTCTCATTACCATTCACATTGAAATTGTCAAAGCTACTGGCAATACTGACAGTGCAACTCCTAGGAGCAGGGATGAGGGAAGCGTGGCTGTCGTTGTCTGCTGTGCCGCGTGGTCCTATAGTACTGCTGTTGATACTTGAACATTCTTGACTCATGCTGACACTGGGCTGTTTACCACTTTCTGTGTCTTCAAAATAAAATGAATTTTTATTATTAGCATACTTTTGGGGATTGTCTTAACACTCTAAGCTGACTGCAAATTTCTAGTTTGAAAATAAACATTGATTAATTGCTTAATATTTTGCTCACTACATGTATTGACGTCTAGGTAGAGATTTAGTGCATGCATGGTTACTTATTTAAAATTAAATAAAATTATAACACCCTTGAGGAAATCCATGCATAATTATAATATTGTTTATTTGGTTATCTTAAATAATTTAGTACATAGGTAAGGCCAAATTCGGGCAAAATAAAATTCATAAAGAGAAAAAAATTAAATTGCATGAACAGGTTCTTTTGAAGACTCAACAAAGATTAAAATCATGAACAGTCTTTGAAATGAAAATAAATAAGGTTACTAGGATTACACTTATAATAGAAAAAGACTTTATGTTTTGGCTATGCTTGTGATAGTCCTCTTCCAAATGATGATAAATAAAAAATTATCTTAATACGTGGTCGTCACAAAAACCCCTAAAGTATTAGTCCTTAAAATGATTAGAAAAATGTCTTTCAATTATTATCACAGGAACCATTCATCACTAGAACCATTCATCACTATTCATCAATCATACATCCTACAAAACTAGAGTTGAAAAGTGGGCAATACACAAAAATTCATTTAAAATATTTTTTTTTAAATTCCTGGATCACAGTCATCTTTTTACAAATAAAATAAAATATGAATAAAAATAAAAATAAAGGAAAGAACAAATTAAAATATATGGATATTAAAGAAAGTTCTTGAAAGCATAAATATTATATAGAAATAAAACAGATACTATAAAATAGATGAAAAAATGAAGAACTTTCTATTTTCTAATGGATTGAAATGTTACTGTAGATATTGTATTAATCAAAATATAATGCTCTGCTACCCACGACAACTCAAGGTTTTTCAGTACAACACATTATTATTCTATTCCAATTTATTGAGGCTCCATAGAGTGCAAACAATTAATCCGTGAAACACTAATTACTAAATAGTACAAAATAGTGCTATTTGAACAATAGAAAACAATGGAATTTGCATGAAATTGTGCTATTTAGTATTACTAAACTTTCACGGTTATATTGTTTGCACTCTATGTAGTTGTAAAGCTAAAATAAAAATAAGAAACTAACCATTCCCTAAGTTATTTACAGTAGCCACCACAGTCACAACTCCTCCATTTTTGTCTGYGTTTTTCATGCTCCCCCGACTGCTAGATCTTGAAGCTCCAAATAGAAACCCTGAAGGCCCAGGAAAAGTTGGACGATCTTCACCATCAAAATCAATATTAACACCTTTACCATTTTTGGTAGTTGTAACTGTTGCACATCCACCACTGCGGCAGAGGGAAACAGGAACTACACCATAGATATATCCCAAAGCAATAGGTACTCCTACACCAATTGTCAAGGCAGCAAGGATAGGGGATATTATAACAGATATTGTCACACCACCAGTAATTGCTAGGTTACGTTTGTGTGCAGAGTGGAAAGGCTTCTCATATTTATCATGAATCTGTTGGCACAAAGTACATAAAATAAATCACTTGACAGCAAAGCCTAAATGTTTGTAATCCTACAATTTGTGTGTTGAGTGGAAAGGCCTCAAAATTTATAATGAGTCTGTTGGCACAAAGTACATAAAATAAATCACTTGACAGCAAAACCTAAATGCTTGTAATCCTACAATTTGTGTTTTGGGCGGAAAGGTTTGTTATATAAAGTGTACATTTTATTATGAATCTGTTGGTGCATTAAGTATTAAGAGCTCTTCGAAGAGGAAAGTAAATAGCAATTTTATTAGGATGATCTGTTGCTTAAAAGGATTTTAATACCACAAAAAATATATCCCACATACTGGGCAAATAACCTTATCCGTTCAGCAGGCTGTTTTTCCTCAAATCAATTAGGTAGATATAATAAATACCCACAATATAGTGTGCTTAATTGTTATTAAATAGATCGGTTTTTTAAAACAATTAGCTAGTCAGGARTGATTTCCTTATGGTAAAAAAAGTATGGATATTCTAATTCCAAAAAAATGAAATAAAATATAAGAACAGAAAAATCAATCTGGCAAGTYCCAGCATTTTACTTTTTTTGATTGCAATTCCATGTATTTTGTTTTGCAGTATTTTCTTGGATCCAATGAAAAAAATTATCTCAATAATTAGAAAGTTCATGGTAAAAAATGAAACACATATTGATCAAGGAAACAAAGGTAAAGAAAGGTATATCATATTTAAATGCAAGCACCAACTGGCAATAAGCTCTCAGCCAATAAGAAGTAAATATAAAATGTATAATACCCATCCAAACATAATACAATGCTTATAGAGGTCACGGCAAGTTATAAGATCTGTATGTATAGTATCTTTCCAGCTTATAATCTGCTTTTAAATATTTAAATTAAAAAAAGCTCTCATCTTACCTGTCGGCCAACATATACAGGTATCCCAATCAACATGGCCGGCAAAACAACTCCGGCAGCCAGGGCTATGCCAAGTGGTGCACCTATTAGAGTTCCTACTTGCCAGAGAATTTTCTTTTTCCTACTCCATGGCTTTTTACCCCAGAAAGTACAACCAGAAGGACTGTGAAAGAACAAAAAGCATTGACATTATTATACCTGGAAAGCAATAMTTTAAAGGCCACTTTTTTGGAAAAATTTATTGGTTAGGGTTTCAAATAGACTTTGAAGTAAAATAATTAATAATCAGTGAAATAAATGGATATCAAGAGAACGTAATTAGAATAAAGTTCCAATTTACAATTAAATTATCTGCCTAAAATAATTGGTAATAATAATCAGTGAAATGAATGGACATCGAGAGAATGTAATTAGAATAAAGTTCCAATTTACAATTAAACTATCTGCCTAAAATAATTGTTAATAATAATCAGTGAAATGAATGGACATCGAGAGAATGTAATTAGAATAAAGTTCCATAATTTACGATTAATCTATCTGCCTAAAATAATTGGTTTCAAAGAAGAGTAATAATCAACCGGTCGGAAGACTACATGTCTGATTAGTTCAAGGAGGGTTTATGGATTTCAAAGAGGTTTTTTAGTTCTGTCTGATTGTCTTTTATCATTACAATATCCTGAATACTAAGTTCTATGATTGCTGAATTGGAATTAAAAAGCATCCCTTAAATTTGATACTTTTCTTTTCATTAGAGCTTGTAGTAATTAGATACCTTATTCATATTTAATTTCATGCATACTTATTTTTTAAATTTTGGCAAGGCCATATTTTGCCAGGCTTGAATTTCACAATTCCAAATGGACCCTTTCATGTTTTGGTTTGGTTGAGTACTCCCAGATAGAAAAAAAAATGCTCCAGGGAAACAATCGAGCAATTGAGAAAGAGAGCTTTTCTATTTATAAATTGCTTGAATTCATAATCAAAAGAGGAATTAGAGCTGGCTGTAAGAAGATTGAAAAAATAGTACTAGGGAATAATCGAAAAAATAGTACTAGGGAATAATTGAAAAAATAGCTTTTTTTTATACATGCGATTTAAGATCACATCTTAAAATAATAACCGGTCACCAGATAGTCCGGCCAGAACTGGATCTTKTCTGTTCAAACCTTTGCCTAGAAAGTAATTTTGATCAGTAACGTTTTTCCAAGAAATAAGGTATGAACAAGCTAAAAGTAGTTTGATCATGGCCGGCAAATGATTGGCAGCTATTTTAAGCCCTGCATATGGTAATCCATTAACTACAAAGACTTGTGATGAATGGTCTTTTCTGCTTTAGCTGTCCAAAACAATTATTGTTGCCTTTCTGATTTTAATTTTATTTCATAAAATGTTTACTATTATCTTACATGTTAGGGTAATAAATTTAAATATCTAACACAAATACTCTACTGCAGTATTTGTGCTAGATACTTAAATTCATTATTAAAATAAATTTATTTATTATTATAAATATTATTAAATATCATTATTATTATTTCAGTTAACTTTTTTTTAAGCTAAAAARAAGGGCAACCAAGAGAGCAAACTGAATTTCTTACCTAAGATAATGTAAATCTGATATTTCTTTCATGCAAAGCCAACAGAACTCTGCTCCACAGACGGCACAGGTCATGTGATTACATGAGCCATCATCCATCTTGATAATAAATGCACCACATCTTGGACAAGGTTTCATATCATCACACCCATGAGAACTCCGACCCTCAGTTGACAGAGATTTGATGTGAGTTGCCCTTCTGTATCTCGCCATATCGCAAGTCAAATTCGGATGCCATAACTGTTTGCAGTGATAGCAAAACTCAGTATTGCAGTTTTCTCGCTGACATTCAAGCTTTGGGCAACTTGCACAGCCAGATGCAATAACAGCGTAACCACAATCTGGTGCTGGACACCAGCGACAGTCAGGATCAGAAACTAATGTGCGCCTTAATGTAAATTCATCATATTTGTTCATCAAACCATCATCATTTAGTATATGTTTTATATCATTTGGGTGAAACCTCTCAGAACATTCTGGGCAAGTCAGATTAACACGTGACTCATTAATCTCTATAGTCATATATTGTCTCAAGCATTCTATACAAGATCTGTGTTCACAGGTAGATATCTCAGGAAACATGCTCCGAGGGCGAACAACAAAACAAACTGGACAGATAACCATAGTTTCTCCACTAAGCTTTCGATTCTTTGTGACTTTTTCCAGCTTATTTTCACCCTTATAATTCCTAGAACGGCCAAATAAGCTACGCAGAGAGAATCTTCCATTACGCTCTCGTCTGCGTTTGGAGTCCTTTCGACTACCTGTAGACATTCGCCTTTGGCCTGCTGTGCATGGTCTTTTGGTTTCAACATCACCTTCAAGAGTCATAATTCAAGATTTCTGTTATCTTCCCTGTAGAGCTGGCTAAAAAAGAATATAATTAATGGAGATGAATAATGTAGGTTTGAGCATGAAATATTTCCCAAAGCTCGATCAAAGCAATTCAGGTGTGTTTTCTCTAGGGGRAAAAAAATAGGATGTACACATACATGTAGTAGCATATGCCTTGCATACAATCACATTAGAGTTGCAAAACAATGGCATTCATTAACAGGAAACTGAAGACAGTAACACATTGTCTGAGAAACAATAATRCTTCTAAAAATAATTCATCCCAATCTTAACCAGAAATCTTACATTCAAATTGGATGGAAAACCAGATAATTTGGATATTTAAGGCAGGTTTTTTTACAACTATAGATCTTTCTAGTGARGTTATAATTACAAACATTGCTTTGCTCATACAGTAATACATGAGTGGTTCCATAGTAGAACTATAATGGTGTTATTTGTTTAGGGATTGTTTTATTTCCTTTTTCCCCTAAAAAAATTCCCTTCTATCTCGATACCACAGATTACGTGTTGGACTTCTAATTCTTTGACGTTATTTTTTACTTATTTACCAAAGTTTTTGCAGCCACAATAACTTGAAGTACGTTATTGAGCAGCTGGAACGGATGCTTGGAACAGGATATAGATCTACGTAGTTCGTGTTATGGCAACAACAACGAAATATAATTTGGTACTGTAGTATCCAACTGGAGTCTTAGTACAGCAAAAATTTTAGTTATGACGAGAAAGATCTGAACGAGAATCATCATTAAGACTCAAACCACAAAACAAATACGCATTGGCTATTCGTACGGTAACCGTTCGCCGACTTGCAATTTCTATTCGTACGGATATTTAAATATTTTGATAATACGACAAAAATCGGAAAGCATCTAAGCGAATTCACTTAGGTTAAGGTTTAGGGTTGGGATAGGCATTGTAATATCTTTTGGTGCCAAGGGTGCCGGGTTCGAATCTTACCTGCCATTGAAAWTTTTTTTTTGTAAGTGAGGAGAASCAAAATCCTCGAAAAATTTCCGAGTCCCACACTATTTAAATCTCCGTACGAATAGAAATTGCAAGTCAGCGTACGGTTACCGTACGAATAGCCACTGCCACACAAAAAATAATAATTTCTTGAAGATTATTTGAGGAATAATTTTTTCACATTATACCAAAACAAATAATGAATTTTCATAACGACTTTACTAAACTACAAAGGTCATCCAAGCTATTTTCGATCTACGATTTAGGATTTAATGTGTGTTTTAATATGGATTCCACTTCATTTCAACGTCTTGAATATAAAGCTCTTACAGATTCTTTGGTTGTCTTTAAACATTAACCAAATAGTATCGTGAAATTCGAACAGTGTCTATATAACTTGGTTATTTTACTGTCATTTCACTATCGATTTCAGAAAAGTACTGCGATCGAACTTTCCCCCAAAAAATGTCAAAAAAACATTGTATAAATTACCAACAGCCTTTCCTTGCTGACTCTTTATCTGCTATGTAATTGTTCAGATGGAAGTGAAATTCAAATTCGTGTCAAGATCGTCCAGAAGAGAGTCACGTACGTACATGTATAAATGATTTTGTTTTCGTTCGTTGAACCAGCTTTGTGTTGCGAACGAAACCAAAATTTCACACCATTTTCAAACTATTAAAACCGCCCTTAGCAACACCCCTATCGAAAAATGACAAAAAACATTATGTAAGACAAGTAAAACCATACCTTTTTGTCGTCGGTTGTCGATGAAAATGCTAGAGTTGCCGAGCATATAATATGTGCTGGAAGTGGTAAATTTAGTCGTTGAAATGTTGTCACAGTCGCTGGCCTACGAGTCTGTTTCCTGACGAGTATTCGATCAATCGGAGTATTTCCAAATCTAGAAAGACGATCCTTCTTGGTTCTGAAAACTGTGTTGTAACGAAGGAAGGGCCAAGGCCATCCAGAACAAGAAAAAAAAACGACGGTATAAAGAGAAATACGATATACTGTAGACAGATTTAGACCAAAGGTTCAAGACAGAGCAGACAGTGAAGGTTTTGTTGCACTAATTCACCCCGAAAACAACCAACTCCGAGCAAGATATGTACAAAAATAAATGAATCTAGAATACTACTAGTTAGTTTACTAATTTACGACATTGAGGGCGTTGAGGTTTGGATTTTTAGCCAATTTTCGGGTAGAAATACAAAGAAAAGAAAGTATGTGGCTGAATGTTTTTTTAAGTAACTTGTCAKGTGACTTTGCCGTCAAAAGACGTCACCAGGTTTCCATATTTGGAAAGAAATTAGCATATYTTAACGGTCAAATTTTTCCGTCCGTTGAATTTTTACTCCTTTCCTTTTTATATTACTTTAACTTATTTCCTTTTTTTCAATTAAAAAAATCATCCATGAAAAAATTAATTTCCCAGTAAATAAGSTCTTTTGTTTTCGATAATAATGTTTGTCAAGTTCTTCACAGCACGTACTTTCAAAAGTGCAAAAGATCGTGGGTTGTAAATAGGATATTCAAAACTTGAGCTTTTCTTTCCGTTTATCCTTTTCCTGTTATTCTGTTATTTCAAAATATTTTGCATCGATCTTGCTTCGTTTTCAGCTAAAAAAGAACGTCCTAAAATGTTTGTAATAACGAAATAATTGATTAATTGAAATGAAAAAAGGATCATTAATGCTAAATATGTAATCAGTCATCATCATCACAATAATAATATCAATAATAATAATAATAATAATAAGGATATGATAATGATGATCATCATGATGATGGCGATAATAATATTATATCATAGAAATTATTTATCACTAACACTTTCCTAGCTCATAAATAAAAGTCGTCATATAAAAATACTGTTTGGAATTTCCCCTTCTTCCGCAGAACTAAATTAAAGGTGTGGAACTGATAAATAGAGGGATTTTCGTTATTCAACTCCCTCGTACTATAGTCTTTGTGCAGTTCGGCTCGCAGCAGGCTAATTCTTACGACCCTGCTGTGTTGTTAAGGAAGTAGAGGGGGTGAGTCAACGCCATACTAGAACTTGATCATACGGAAACGAGGGCGTCCACACTGAGAAGAGAGGCCAATGGTTTAACCCCCCCCCCCCCCACCACGGCTATTTTTTTTCGTAGGAAGCAAAACTTACTTGCATCTGGACTACGAACAAAACCCATTTACGCTCAAAAATGAAGAATCTTTTTAGGAAACTGGGGTTTCGTGTTTTTGAGACATAATTTGTATGKGCTCACATRAGGGGGCGTGAGCTTGAAATCGTAGCTGACCAAATATTAACAGATTCTTTCTGATGACTATGAACTACRAACATTATGAAGGTTTTGGTGCTTCCTTCAAGATTCAAGCAATAAAACAGGCCATTCAGAATACATAGCCATACATTCTTTATGGGCTTCCCTCATAGGGGCTTTTCAAATAATTTAATTGTTTCTTCGACATAAATCTTGAAGAAACAATAGAAATGTCATGGTATTAAACTGATTAACTATCAGTGTTTTGAATATCTATATACTCCATCCTACCCACCTGGTTTACTAATAACTTTCATTTCTATTGAATTACTGATCAGAATCACCTTTTTAAAAATCTTGCTGAACAACATGACCCCCCCTTATCTCTGTGCCTAAAAAAACAAAAGCCCCCCCTCTTTACTAATTTAGAATAGCCTTGATAAATAATGATAAATAAGATAAGATAAATAATGACCGGTCCCTAAAACTGTTCAAGAAACCCATTAGCTTCTTTTATCTTAACTCAGTCCAACCACGCACTTACGCCTCTTTTTCAAAACCAACTCAATTTATGTTAGATTATTTACTTCAACGCTCATAACAGTTTCAATTATTCAATAAAAAGCGTAGGATATAATTATTTTGACGCTCTCCAGAGTCATACAAGTGTAGGATACTAAGTTGACGCTCTCTAGAGTCGATCATACAAATTAGTCAGTAATCATACGATTGACGTCATGCGTCTCTTACGCATGTTGGAATTAATTTACTGAAGGTGAAAAACAAATTATGAAAGAAACCGCGGAGAAAAATACTCAAAATTAAGTATTTTTTCCACAATTGCCGGTAAATCCAGGGAGTTGTACGTCTGGTCACATCTGAGCACAGGTAGCCCAATGCAAGCTTAGTTTCTGTGGTGTCATGTTATGAGGAAATGTATGGRGATTCTTCAAAAATTTCAATAAAAATCGAAATCTGGTCCAACGAAGGGCGGGGATTATCGTCGTATATTTTATAGGGGGTTGAAATCGTAAATCACTCTCACTCTCTTTTTGGGGTGAAAAAAAAAAACCAGTTGGTTCTTCAAAGTGGCATCCCCGCCCTTATTACATATTCTTTATTTGTATTTATGACTTAAATTTTAGCACGGCACGCCTGAAAAGCTGTGTAATTAACTGAGTCGTTAACCGTGGGTAAATAAAATTAATTAATTCATAATAGCGCAGCGCACTGATTCTAAAAATAGCTTAAAGATTCGGACAAACATTGCATTCTGTTTAACCGCTACGAGGATTATACGAACCGATTTCATTATTTTTACTTGARGTTACAATAATAACCCATGTAAACTAAGATCAACTGCGATTGGCTGTGAAAATTATCTGCTGAAAGTAAACTTGTAAGTTTGTTTGTCCGAATTTCGCCTTTGTCTTCGTTTTTATGACGTCACGGTTGCGCTGCGCTATTCAAAGTTAATTCATGGGAGTACACCCTTCCCCCTCCCCCCTCCGCCTCACCCCCTCTCCCCCCTCACCACAGACCCGAACGAAATCATAAAATAAATTTATATGCCAAATGCACTTTGGCTTCTGATTCAATGTTTAATTCCGCTTGGAAATTTCTTTGCTTCCAGAGCAAGCTAACAAACTGATTTATTGATGAAACATCAAGCCATAGTGGCATAAATGAAATGCCCTGAACTAACTATATATAGTCCACAGCGTGTYTCTGCTCATGTCTCACCACGACACGACGTGGGAAGGTTACTCTWCTCAGTTTGCCTCTTGTTTTGTTTGACACCATACAGCATGTTATTTCAACTAGATAGCGGGTATATGGTGGGGTTTCTCAATTTGGAGAGTCTCAGAGTGTTGTTCTGAACAAATTTGATACTAATCCAAAAATCGGGCCTGCCACCCAAGTGTGAAACTAATAGTGRATTGAGTTTGCATTGAGACACGAGAACAACATTTTCGTATGTAAACCAGACTGATACATTAGATCCCCTAATTTGGACTAAATTATCAAAGGCCATGTTTATCAGTTATGGCATACTGTTTACTGATAAAACTGGATCTGGTTGTTAGTGCGCATTATCTTGGACTTAGATTTCACTATCCTCTTAAAGTCCCTTGGCACAGGGTGAATAGGTAATAAGCCTAAAGCGAGATGACGTTTTACTCCCGACTCTATACCATAATAGTTTTTAAAATTCTTTCATATTAAAWTTTTTTGATTCCTTAGAGAATACAGGAACAATAGTCATAATTAAAAAACAAAAGCAATGGGAACAGGATTATGGTCTAGAGACGGGGGTAAAACGTCATCTCGCTTCAGGCTTATTACTAGTATGTATATACGAAAGAAATTACAAACAGCACGATTATATACTTTGTTTTATCTTTGATGAACAGCCACTGGCTTAGTATGATACCTGCCGCACAACAGGAGACTCTGAGCAATCCCTGCGTGAACCATATGCATGCGTRCCTGTTCAAACGTAAGCACGATTTTTAGTTATTGTCATTTTCAATACGCATGTACCTAATCTTTTCTTTGAGGCAAGAATGTGCGCACAACAAAATGGCTGGGGGGAGACAGGACAGCGATTTTTCSTAGGTCACCTAGGTGCATGGAAGATATTTTAAAATGAGGACGAGTGCATTTTCATATGAAGGAGGTAAACATTCATTCATTCTGTGCAGGAAACTCGCTCTCAGGTATTTAATTTGCGATAATTCACTTATTTTTGTCAGATGGAAGGCGGTGCATATATAAGAAGATGGCAGATAGAAGGAGGTGGCAGATAGAAGGAGGTGGCAGATAGAAGGAGGTGGCAGATAGAAGGAGGTGGCAGATAGAAGGAGGTGGCAGATGGATCTTGATTTCACTAGTTAACCTAAGCATTGAATCAAGTACAAGTAATGTTGTATGTATGATTGCATGTAAGTAAAACGTTTGCGTGACCACAGGTTCGTGACACTTGAAAATATACGCGATTCATTTCATTAAACATGCTACAAAACATTTGACATTTCTGTCAAATCAATCGATCATATGTGCAGGTAACCCATTGTTTCAGAGAGCTCAGCAAAACACCTCGTGCTCTAGTCTACATCATTAGCATAAGTTGTCAGATTGCTAGGTATAACACCAAAAGATGCCTGTTTACAAACTGCATTACTTTAACTCTCGYGGTCGTGCAGAACCAACTAGGCTCATTTTCGCTGCTGCTGGAGTTCAATACGAAGATATTAGATACACACCTGAACAATGGCACAAGATAAAACAAGGTACAATAATTTAATTTTAGTTCAAATCTGTACATAATCGATACTTTTTGAGTTAACGTTGCTCGTGATTCATAAATCAGAAGAAATAAGGGAACATGCTTTTGTACACCCCAACACGTGTAAGTCGTAAAAAGAAAGAAAAAAGCCRGAATGCATGCATGACTTATAATTTGATTAAAGTCACGAGCATGAAATGGTGTTTTCTCTGCTTTTTCTGTGTGAAGTTAATAGTCCYCTTCACAGAGTTCCCTGCGCCATCTTGAAAGGTAGCCGTGCCGCATCGAAGCGAGACGAACGGTGAACTTGCAATGATAGAGACATGTGAATAAGTGTACAAGGCGTTAAAAAATGGTCTCTATCATTGCAAGCTCACCGTTCGTCTCGCTTCGATGCAAAGGCACGGCTACCTTTCAAGATGGCACAGGGAACTGCGAAGGGGACTATTACAATACGAAGCAGGGGCGGCGGAAGCTGAAAAATTTGGGGGGGGGGGCACTCCAATATTTCACGGTACCTTGAAATGACCCCCCTCCCTGTTTAGCTTGATTACAAACGTGTATGTGTGATATTTCAATCAGTAACATTTTGCGCGCATTAAACCACTTGCAATTGTGCTGAGAGACACAAAAATGATGCAAGTCGTCGCTAGATATATCGTATGTTTTTTAGATACAGAAAATTATGTAATATCAAAATAATAAATAATTGTAATCATAACCAAATCTTATGCGTTTTTTTTTTTGTGTGAGGCATTATATTCTGGGGGGGCCAGGCCCCCCAAAAAAATCTAGTGGGGGGCCCAGTGCCCCCCCGGCCCCCCCGCTTCCGCCGCCCCTGCGAAGGAGGGCGCAGCATTTTTGAACTCGAAGCCTCAAAGCCAGGAACCTATCGTATGTACGGAAAATATATTATTATTTCTGAAGAAATGTATATGGTACCGGGCAGCGCATGCCCGGTGAGCCTCGTTTTCATGTATTTCATATACAGGTTTATTACGTTGCTCATATTAATGGCGCGATAGTTGGTTGATGATTTAGATTTGAGTGCATCTGGCTTACGATCATCCTAGTACGAAATGGCATCCTCGATACTTGATGATGGAGAATACTACAAAAAGAGCTTTGGAGTATTTCTGAAGAAAACTAATAAGGGAGAAAAAGATAAAGAAATCATTAAGCTCTACCTTCCAAATGTTGTAAGCAAGATACTTCCACATCATGATGAATCTCAGTTTAATGTTTTAAGTATTGGATGTGGAGATGGAGAAATGGATCGATACATTGTGGGCGTCATCAAAGAAGAGCTACAAAGGCACGAGAAACACAAAAATACCAAGATATTTACACGTGCGATCGATCCTAACGACCATTATGTTAGTCAATACAAAGCTTACATCGATAGGTCACGCAATGATGACCAATCTTTCTTCAGTGTTTCACAAAAGACATTTGAAGAGTACAAAAAAGAACAAATGTCCAAGACCAAGCAGGCAAACGAGGAAGAAAAGTTCCGCATTGTGCACTTCATACATAGTATCTACTATGTTGATCCAGAGGAGGCTTTGGCCTACTGTTTAGAAAAGGTGTTACACGAGAATGGCCAAGTGGTTTGTGTCGTCGAAGGTTGTGATTTAGTATCAAACGCACTCGTTGAAATGGCGATTCCAGTCAGGCAGGTTAGAAAGCATTCCCCTTACGAGTCATATGCYGAGCAACTCAAACAAATTGCCGAGAAGCGAGGATGGAAAGTGGATCTRCATATGCAGATCTATTCCATGGATATTACTGAGGTCTTTGATGAGAAATCAGAAGAGGGAAACTTGTTACTTGATTTCATGACCAAAGTAAAGAATTTTCGCGCCATAACTGAAAAAAACAAAGTCGAGGAAATACTAAAGTTGATTAAAGAGTTATCGAAAGTCACGGAGAATGGAAAGCGTTTGGGCAAAAGAAATGATGGAATTATGTTCATTTATAAAAACTAGTCAAGAGTATTTTATTTTAGGTTTCATAGCTTGGCTGCTGTAATATATATATATTTTTACAGCTAACCAAACTAATAGAAATTTTTAAGAAATCAAAAGATTGAAACTCTTTAATTTGCAAAACGTATTTCGACAGTGTCTTCTCACAATCGTCAGTTGCCACTAAAACAATTTAGTCAAATCCAACTAGCGGTCTATCATCAATGATGCGTTCTGATTGGATGAGCTACTACTAGACTTTACTCAATGACTAATTGCTAAAAAGCTATATATAAATAATAGAACAAAAGAATAAAAATATAGCTGATAAATAGTAAGCGTTAAGTTAATACCGTAAATCCTCTATTTAGCCCCCCGGGGGGCTTATTTATTTCATGCACGTTTGAGGGAGGGCTTATTGGAGAGGGGGGGCTTAATTGAGAGGGGGGGCTTATTGATTTAGTCTAAATGCAGTATGTAATATGATTGTAACTCAGGATTAAACGGAAGCATTACTATTGACCGTCTCGCATAATCTGTAGTGATGTACATGGCATTTTTATTATTTGATTCACCTGTGTTAGTCTCTCAAGTATAATTTACGATTATTGTGAATAGCAAAACTAAAACACGGTAACATT
>NW_022258848.1:213026-259101 GCF_009602425.1 Actinia tenebrosa | reverse complement strand
AGCCAGGGCAATGCATACAATGTCTGTTGCTCACTATTAACCTACATGTCGCACCATTCAAAGGTACGCGATTGCGTGCTGAATCCACGAAATAACAACCTAGYTTCTGAACTACGAGGTGTGGAACTCGACGAAATCCAACCGGTGTAATGCACATCCGGATGATGCGCTCATACAGCGTAGAATATGCATCACCCTTTCTGGCAACGAGAGGGAATTAAGCGGACATGACATCCTCTTGGCCGGTGCTAAAGGTGTTGGCTTTTAATTTTACGATTTACGCTTAATTTTCTTGAGTTACGCTTAATGAACATCGGACTTTTGTGTTCATCAATGGTAATGGTTGATATTTTTAAGAATTCCTTTGCAAAATTCGTCATGATTATCGAGGTTCATTTCATTAAACACTATGATGAGACAAATGAGGTCCAATAAGGTGTTACTTTTAAACAAAAGCCGTTGTTCCTAAAAGACGATCGTTCAAAATGGTTATCACGATACGTAGAAAATCAAATTTTTAAAAGTTAAAATTCTTTGATTCCTGCGTCTAACTACTAATTCTTAGGCCTTGATTTATGTCCTACCGTTAACCCTATGATATAATCTTAACCGTGTCATTCCTTTTAGGGATGTRCCCAATTGATAGTTTTGAGATCGCACAATGTGATCAGATTGTCGATGCTTTGAGTGACCTCTACGTGAAAATGCTGAAATTTGTTTTTGAAAAGGATCCAGAGAAAAAGGTGGGCTATTTAACATTTTATTCCTACTCCTCTTTTGTTTTGCTGACCAATTTTTTCTCGATTCCAACAAAAGCATTACATCGCAGATTCCATGCATTCTCTGTTTTGTTTACTTACATTTTAAAATGATTGCGCATTAATACTGGGTTGCCTGTGGCCGCCCAGTCTAAAAATCGTATTTTCCTGCGTCAGAAAATGCCAAAATTGCGCAATAGTACCCAGGGGTGTTCACGGCACTACCCAAGAGTCCTTTGCGGACATATAATACAGACAGCCAGTGTAAAGTCTGATTTATATTCAAGTGACAGTTGCCAATCAATGTCTAATTTATCAAAGTGATTGATTGGTGGAGGGGCTGCGAATCACTRTCGGAAATTAATTTCTAAGCATGGCTTTTTTCGTTAGTTGCTGAAATTCAAGGCTCAGTGCAGGATTAGGAATTACTCGGATGTATAAACTGACCAAGAAAGATCAAGATCACGTGAAAAGATCTTTATTTGTCTAACTCAAAATTTTAATTTAGCCTCTCAAAGCAGTATTCTGTACAGAAAGAGTTTAAGATTAATAGCTTTAACTTAATTAAACTAGRAAAAAAAGGCTTCAAATCTTCCTGTGAGTAAACAAATTCCAGGTTTAATTAATAAGTTGGCGACCTTAGTTCCCCATGATAGATCGCCTTCACGGCCTCGTTTCAAGTCATTTTTACTTGCCAGATTCTTACTTGAGATTCAATAGTACTAGCGCTATAAACGATTATAGAAATAAGGTTTATTCGAGTTTTAAGTTTGGTTTGTGTTATTGTATGGATGGACGTTGGATTTTGTTTTAAATAAATGGAACTGCCGATCATTTAATGTTTTGAAATTCTTGACCGGCTGCCGGTCATTTTATAGACACTCCTATATTCCTATATTCCTGTGCTGGATTTCAATTTGACGGGTTGGGGTAGACAGGAATAGGTTACTCAAAAATAGAAAAGCTTCGCTATTCTATATTTTATTCTTCAAAAAGAAAAAAAAATAAATAAATAAAAAAAAAAAAAAAAAAAAAAAAAGGAAAAAAAGCGTGAGTAGGTATAATGTTTAGGTCACCCATCCAAGTGCTAACCCTCCTCTGACGAGCTTGACTCAGTACATTGATCGGCAAACGATTTATCCACTGGACCACGTTTCATGGTGAATCAGCATAACAATAGCCGTGAAAACAATGCACCGWATAGACTAGACTTTTTAACATTAAATTTTCAACCGATTCCGTGCGTGGCAGAGATGCAAGGGATYAGCCGATATGGTCTGGGGGCCGGCTGGTCTCTCCCCTGATGCTTTGGCTAGAACATTTTCTTGCGTAATTCGTGCACCCAAGGGCAGAAGGATTTCATCGCCGTCAAGTCCGAAGTCCATACGACGCCTCAGCTCTGCGGATGTCTCGGGGGTATGGCACAGTTGAATCGTGTTTTTTGATTTTTTTTTTCTTAGTAGGTTCGTATCCACTCTATTCCACATAAGATTTTTCTTTTCTTTTTTTTCATCCATTTTTTATGAGATTTAATTTTCTTCAACAATAAGGTAATCTTTTTAGTGGAAAAGATTCCTAGTCGGTTATACTTATACTGTTTAAGTTCAATCAGAAATTATCAGTCATATAAGCAATATTGATTCGCGCCATTTGAGGTGGTTACCCTAGACACTTGGTTATYGTTCTTGTTATCGTTCTACGGCTTTTGCGCATTTAACAGTACTTTGGAATTTCAACCCGCAGAAATTGACGAAAGAAGAGTTTGACCACACTCATTTGCCAGCCTTCCTCACCAAGATGACAGCTTTGCTGAACAGCAACAATGAAGGCAAGAGCTTCTTTGTTGGTAACAAGGTAAGAAGAGGCGTAGGACGATGTCAGTCTATGTAAAGTTAAAAATATGCACTAATGAACTGACGCTCGAATGGGAATTCTAGATGTATTGAAAGCCTGCACACCAACGGTTCTGAGCTGATCTAAGTCAAGGTATAGATATTTCACCCATCGCTTTGGAATTTAGCGCGTTGGGGTTTGCGGAGAAAAAGGAAGTAAACTGAACTTAATTAGTGCTAATAATGGTAAACAAAAGATTAATGCCGGCTCTTTGGTCCCAACGTGAAGCCGTGTAGCAGGTAACATAAAACAGTTGCGCATGCGTGCGTCCTATTCCTCAAACGTGCCACACAGAATCCAAGAATGGCGACCTTTTACTTTTCGCAMAACTATTTTACAGTAATTGCCACAGCAGTAATGCAAGTAGTTAACCACTTAATTGAACTTACGATTTAACGGTTTCCGTATCGTCAATCCTTTGCCTTGCGAGTTGCAAGTTGAGTTTGAGGGTGTACTATCCAAGACTCATTTCACTTTCTACTTGTTTTCGTTACAGATGTCTTACGCTGATATCTGCATCTTCAATCTGAGCACAATTCTTTGCATGATGRCCGAAAATGCTCTTGATAAATTCCCTGAATTGAAAGAACATTATCAACGAGTTGGCGACATTCCTGGCATCAAGGAATGGATCAAAAAGAGACCCCAAACTCCCATGTGAATGCCCTTCACATGTGGATTTTTATGCCACTTTAGTCTGTTAATTTCTTACCAACAACTAATAAACAAAGTTAAACTAAACCGTCATTTGTAATGGGATGGGATATAATTGTTGGCACAATTACAAGCGCCTTTTAATGTTATGCTGCCTTCGTGCTTGCAACAGGTGTCCCCCAAGGTACTAAGTTGGGTCCCATGGTTCTACATCCACAAACGTATGTACTTCTTGAGGCAAATGAAACGTGTTTAAAATGTCGCTACTACTGACATGGTCAYCAGTTTTTACTGCTCGTGCATTCGTAGTGTGGTTGGATATGCATCACYGGTTTATCATTATGCATTGCCCACATACATCAGTGACATCGAACGGATCCAAAAACGTGCCCTCTAGTCGATAATCTGTGGTCCTGATCTATCCTTCAGTGAAAGACCAACTGCTTCCTGCTTATCGCCCCTGGCCACCCGTCGACATGCCGTATGTGAGAATCTATTTACGAACATCRTTCAGTGGTCCTAGTCACAAGCTGCACTGTCTGCTCCCTGCATTCAACGAGGATCGGAACTCTTTCATTCAATAGTCATTACGTAATTTATAATATACTTTATATCATATTATTAAATTTATTTATTATTAAATTTATTTAGACTACTTATCATTAAAATAATAATWATTATTATTATTGTTATTCGTCCCTCAGAACATTTTGATATTTGGAAGTCCTGAAACACTATTTTCAGCACTGAGACAAATGATTTCTGTAAGAAAGTATCTTTTTAAATTGATCTTCATTTTTTTAGTATCGTAACTTCTCAGACATATGCATATAATTAACGTGTTCACGGAGTAAATTAATTAGTTCAATTAATTAGTCTTTTTTTGCATATAAATTAATGTCCCTTACACACGTGACCTGGGATGCCTTGTCTCCGCCCCCCAACGCGACGCTGAGTCATTCTGCACGAGGACTCCAGCTACTATTAAAGAGYTCAATCTTCTTTGCTAGTATACGTATATTTCACAGCTTTTCCTTGATCCTGAAACTTGCAAAATGCCTTCGTATAAGCTTCATTACTTCAATGCTCGCGGCCGAGCGGAGATAACTCGACTCTGCTTCGCAGCTGCTGGTGTTAAGTACGAAGACATTCGGTACACAAGAGAAGAATGGCTGAAGAAAAAGGAAGGTGGGTTTATAAATTAAAAGACACAAGTAGCTACTCCTATGAGGCTTTGATTTCAGGATTAAAAAATGAAAGAGGGGTTGTATAGGAATATGCAAACCTGTCGATCAGTTAATATAAAAGTTACATAATAATAGCCGATCCGTCGCGATCCGAAAATTGCTCAATTCCGAATCCAAAAACAATATGTCCGTTAAGGATTTAATCTGAAACGCGGACTTTTAAAATTATTTGCAATCCGCCGATCCATAGACCTTTCCACCCCCCCCCCCCCTCTCCTCTGCCTTTAAGGTATCAGTAGTTTGTAGTCTTACAAATCATTCCTGTTTTACAGAGGGTCTTAGTCCAATGGGATACCTCCCAATGCTTGAGGTGGATGGCAAGAAGGTATGCGAGTCCATGGCCATTGCCCGATACGTTGCAAGAGAGCACGGTAATATTTTAGTTATTAGCCTAGCATCATGAATATGCAATTATGTCTTTGTTATACTTATATGTTTACTTACAAATATTCACTAATGTTTTAGCCTCAATTTTCAACATTTTCAGGGGTTGGGGAGCATTCTCCCAGGCCCCCTAGATTAGACCCCCTCCCCCTTCCCCCCAAATCCAAAACTATGCTCTGAAGTCCCTGTTAGAGTGGTCTTTCAAGAGAGGTTTTTATATTTTTTGGGGAGAAGTTTAGGTTGTAGGGAAAAGATTGTTTGGGTTTTTCTGTATGGAAATAATTGCTACAGACATGCAAGAACTAAAACATTTCAAAACACACATGACAACTATCACAAAATTAGGCCATTACATAATTCAGATCATTTTTTGACCTCATTCCTAACTGCATTCTTAACTTTCCATGTAGGCCTTTGCCCATCTGACAGCTTTGAGATTGCACAATGTGATCAGATTTGTGATGCATTTGGAGATCTTTTGGGGAAGCTAGTGAAGTTTCATTATGAAAAAGATGAGGAAAGAAAGGTTTGTATGAAAGACTTCTCATTTTCTTTTTAGGATACCATATACATGAAGTATTTTTTGCTTAGTCACTAGACATTATTATTATTATTATTACTATTATCATTATTATTATTATTTGTTGTTAGTTACTGTACATTATATTTAATTTATTACACCATTCTTGCTTTTTTTCTATAGAAAACTTTTAAGGAAGAGTTTGACAGCACTCATTTGCCAGCTTTCTTGACTAAGATGACAGCTTTGCTGAAGAGCAACAATGAAGGCAAGGGGTTCTTTGTTGGTAACAAGGTAAATAAAGGCATATGTAGCATGACAAGACTTATTTAATAAATTCAGGAATTAGTAGGTTCCAAGTTTTATGATGTAAATAATGAGTCAGGCTTTTCCCCTGCCATTGACCCATAGAGATTGAAGTCATGTTTGAAGTGACACATGAAGAGAGGAATAGTATGGAATTTTCTGTTATGTTGCATGTGCAACTGGTAATTCATTTCTTACAGTGTTGTCTGCAGTGTTGTCTGCTTGAAATCTATCTGAGGTGGCCTGTACTGTATGTGCCCCTAATTATTTATTCTATTATTTTGGGTCATGTTTGATCTTGCTTTTTCTACTTTTTTTCAGTTCTCATATGCTGACATTGTTATTTTGCACTGTTGTGGTATGGCACCGATTCAAAGTGCTGTTGAAAAATTCCCAGAAATAAAGGCACATTATGGTCGCATTGGTGAAATTCCTGGCATCAAGGAATGGATTAAAAACAGGCCAGACACACCAATGTAATGATCAACATGCTGAACAGCTAGCYTAGAAGATTCAATTTAATGATTGTGTAAATTAAGAATAGCTCAGAATGGGGCAGTCACACCCAGGGGGGGTACTCCCTTTGTTCAGGTGGTAGGGGTGATCAGCGCTCCTTTTAGGGTTGAAAATGTTCCCTGTGTGGACCTTTTAGGGGTTCCGGCTCAAAAGTCAATTACGTAACATAACTCCGTACCTTTTGGGGTCATTTATTATGAGTATTATCCACGCTATGCCGCTGTTTACTTTACAATGATGCACTAAATATTTCTTTAATATGATCATTATAATCTTATTATACGCTGTCCTGTCATTTGTTAAACCAGCGTTGATAACCGGGGTTAATAGTAAATTACTGAAATAAAGCTGTACCTTTTAGGGTTTGAAATCAGGTTGGTTTTAAGAGCCTTTTTAATTTATGTGTACCTTTTATGGCCCATTTTAAAAATTGACCACCGACCACCCCTACCACCTGAACAAAGGGAGTACACCCCCCTGGGCTGTCACACCCCAACACTCATGCATAGCTTGCATAGCTTGGCTATGCATAGCTCCTTAAATTAGATACAGGGATGTTTTGAGCATCAAGTGAAGCTCACCGATAGATTAAAAGAGCTTGGTTATGTTACTGTATTGTGTATTAATTATGCAATAAATGTATCTTATTGGTAATTTCATATTGTTTAAACTCTAATATGGCAGCCCACTCCCCTGCCGCCCTTTGGGCATATTAAGTTATGTAGCTGAAAGAACCTGCTGAGTAAATGCTGAATGAGTAAGATAACAGCATCTCAAGATGTGCATATGGGGCCCTCTATAAAACTTTTCCTTGACTGCAAAAGACTTGCTTGGAATCGATAAATATTATATATTAGGGACATTCAGTTAGCTTTTGAAATCTTGACCTCCATCTGCCTCTCTCAAATCCTATTGTATCTCAGACCGTTTTTAGTGTTCATATTATATTTTCTAATCTAAAAGGGAGAAAATCCAGAATACCTAAAGCCCAATAACTCTCTCAGTCTACGATATCACTTTGACAGATGTGCAAAAATGACACTTGGGGTACCTGTGGTATTACCCAGATGATAGGGAGGTCCGGAAAACGCTGAGTCACGCCTTCACTCGCAACTTAAGCGACGCAGGCTAGTAGCGTTATATAACAGTTGATCGTTTACCCCGGATCGGTTTACTCGCAAATAACTCTCTTTGCAAAATGCCCAATTACAAGCTTTATTACTTCAATGCTCGTGGCCGAGCAGAAGCTATTAGACTTTTATTTGCAGCTGCTGGAGTCCAGTTTGAAGATGTGAGGTTTGCAGGTGAAGAATGGGCAAAGAAAAAGCAAGGTTCGTGCAACTGATCAAGAGTAATCCTTTGATGTAATTGATATAATGCGATCTTCTTCGATAATTTGCAATCGATCAAAAACCAAAGAAATATTACCCCCACAGAAAAAACCTGCAAAATTATGCAGGCTGAGTTGAATGTTGAAAAACAAAAAATGTACAGACAGACATAAGTTTCTTTTTTTTCCCCCTGCAGCCATGATTTGAACAGTCAGTCAGCGTTCAATAAATATACGTTTGAATAAAGTAAAACACGCTTAATAGAACCCTCTTTTTCACGAGTCAGTCTGTAATGGTTCTTATCCAGGCGTAGTTTTTCAAAAATTCGGAAATCGAATTCAATCGAAAACAGTCAATCAAATGATCGAGTTCGATTGATTTCGATTCTAAACAATTTCGAGGAAGAGCGAAGGCAATTGAATCTGATTGTTTATGTTCGAAAAATTAAAAAGTTTGACTAAATCAAGCGAACACAATCGAATGCACAACAAAATAGTCAATTTATACTGATATTCAAAGATTTGTACTTTTGGCCATTACATGCAAAGCATCTTTAAAGTAAGCCACTTTGGAATCTGTACATATGGATTTGAAATGAATAAATTCATTTAATTCTTGCCTTGCAGAGGGTCTCAGTCCAATGGGATACCTTCCAATGCTTGAGGTGGATGGCAAGAAGCTATGCGAATCCATGGCCATTGCTCGATATGTTGCAAGAGAGAACGGTAATTATATATATGAACAAACACACTGAAGTGGTTAGGGACTGCAAAAAGGCCTGGAAAGACTGGGTTTGGAAAAGGGTGAGGGGGTGCTCATTGTACCTTTTAGGGTCCAAATCTGCGAGTTGTTGTTACCTCTTATGGTGTCACGAATTCAAAAGGACGACCACAGAGTAATCCTGTACCTCTTAGGTTGTTTGTCAGGTAATGGTAATTAATCTCACTTCTGTCAATTTCCACTCGTACATAATTATTGGTACCTTTTATAGGTAAAATGTTTGGACAAGCATCCCTACAGAAACAGAGGGCCTAGGGCTTTAGTCTCACTAAATATTGCTACTTCTACTAAATTGTCTCCACTTTAAAGGATGCTGTCACAGGCAGCCCAGGCTTGGTGGGTTGTAAAACTGAAAAAGCTGAAACTGAAACAGCTGAAAGACACCATTTTCCAAGGACGGTGGAGGGACCAAGATTGGGAAATATAAGAGACTATAGTATGGGAAAAGGTAAAGTGGGGGGGGGGGGCTTTTTCCCCCCCCCCCCCCCCCCCCCCCCCCATCTCCATAGTCCCTGTTTTTAGTCTAAGGGGAGACTTGGTTAAATGAAAGAGGGTTACACCCCATGATGGCCCCACCCCTTTTCCACAGTATTAACACATTTAACCAATGCTTCCAGGGCTGTGTCCATCTGACAGTTTTGAGATTGCTCTCTGTGATCAGATCACTGATGCATGTGGTGATTGCTTTGGAAAAGTAGTCAAGATATATTTTGAAAAAGATGAAGAAAGAAAGGTATTGATTTATAATCATAACTGMCATGCCCCAGTCTTATAGGAAAGATTACATGCAGTTTGGGACTTGTAGGGCCCCCGAGTCCTTGAGTATGTCAAGACCTGGGTTTTGCACAATAATTACTAAAAATATGGTTTCATTTCACGTTGCCACATCATCCAATTTTGATGAAAATCACCAGAGATTTTGATGCTTAATGTAAAATTTTGACTTCAGTCTTCAGTAACGAGTAAAAATTTGCAGTAATAATTGTATTACATGTTTAAAAGAAAATTATCAAATTTCTCTCTCTAGAAAGCTGCCAAAGAAGAGTTTGACAACACTCAACTGCCTGCCTTCCTGACCAAGATGACAGCTTTGCTGAAGAGCAACAATGACGGCAAGGGGTTCTTTGTTGGTAACAAGGTAAAAATGATTAATGTGCAAGCCTTGTTAACTAATTGGAAGAAAATGCTTTGAATAGACCCAAGTTCCTGAATTTGCTTCAGTGACCAAGAAAAGATGGGTTGGAATTTGTGTTTTATACATTTACTGCATTTTATCAAATCCAACCTCAACTTGGAGACATTATTTCAATAAAGGTTAAAATGCTAGGGTGAGGGTTTGCATTGTGGCCCTTGGTCTTGGATTTCAATGCAAACCGAGCACGTGTTTTAACTAGTTTAAAAAACAACCAAGCCCTATTTTTAATGTTTGATGGAGGGTTTGAATTTCAATGGAAAACCTGTTCTGGGTTTTCAATTCAGCCCCCCTCTCCCCTGTTAGTATTAATGCTGAATTTAAAACCCAGGACAGGTTTTACATCAAAATTCAAACCGGACATCAAACAATAGAAATAGGGTGTGGTTGGTTTTTAACAGTCAATCAAGTGAACTTGAGGTCCAGGCATCCTAAAGACGTCTAGGATTTACAAGTATTCAAATTGTTTTTCAGTTAACCTATGCAGATATCACATTTTTTGATACGTTCCAAAAGTTTGAGGCTGCTGCTACTGAGAAGTACCCTGAGTTAAAGGCTCTTTGTCAACGCATTGGAGACATTCCCGGGATTAAGGAATGGATTAAGAGCAGGCCAGACACTCCAATGTAATGATGGACACACAGCTGTTTATCTCTATAAATGCTACTAGCATTTCTTTTACGAGTATTAAGGCTGTATTAGTCTCATTCTAATGAAATACCCTGTAATATTGTGAAGTAGAATTGTAGCCAGAACCCTTAATAAAACAGCATTTGATGTGTGTTCTCTTGATACATTTTTCCTTTCCTACCCCACTTTCTTTCACATACTAAGCATTCATAAGTTAGAATAAAATGTACCCTGCCTTTTGTCTGCCAACCAACTCATTGCTTTAACTTTTACCGAAATGCCCTGAAAACAACCTCAGAGCTAATCAAAGTAGGAGCACGGCAACCCACAAATTAAGTTGGGAAAAGGTTTAAGGCAAGGAAACTGGAAAACCCAGAGACAAGTGTTTAACATCTTTTACAGTTGAAAAAGTTTGTTGCTTAGAAAACAACCTCAGACCTAGCAATCAAAATAAATGTAGGAGCAAGGCAACTCTTTGACTTAGAAAAAGGTTTTGAGGAGGCAGGAAAACTGGAAAGACCTAGAGAAAAGTGTTAGAATCAAACAATTTGTTGCTCAGCGGAAAATATTTGCATGCAATGCCTGAGAGATTTTCATTCCGTTAACAAAGAATGGTGAGCTTGAAGCTGTTTGATTGTGGCCAAGAATCAAACAAAACTAAAAAAGTTACAATGAATTTGTTTATTTTAAATTGGCAATGTATTCTACAGAAGAACAGATCTACTTGGCTGCAGCCTCCTCTTCTTTGGCATAGGAACTAAGAATCTCCCTCCTCTTCTCTTCAAGACGCTCTTCTCGTCTCTGTTTGGCTGCCTTGTTCTTCATACGACGAGCCTCAGCTTGGTCGCTGTAATAAATGAAAGAGTCATTAGAAATAATGCTTTATGACATCAGAACATCATTTAAGGATGATTTGCAACCATCTCCAGATAGTCAAATAACAAAGACATGAGACATTATATGAAATTACTATACATTATTATTAATAAGTATAGGTTAAAGTAGATGAAATTTAGCAAGGGCCCAGGACCATTATCTCGTACCAAAACAGAGGTGGTCAAACAAACCCTTGCAATCGTCTCTGCACATATAGTCACCGCACCTTAATGAAGATAAGGATTGGCCGGCTTATTATGTGCATTGATTCATATAATACATACATGTATGGTATGGTATGTAGTACATGTCTACTGTTATGAAAGTTCAAATAAACTTTGTTTAGGGTGATAAGTTTAGCAGAGGCAAAGACCTTTTTCAGTCTAGCCAATATTTGTTCCAAAATATAAAGCATTAATTCAAAGTGGCACTTTTTCACACATCAATATTTCTAAAATTCACATTTCACATATGAACTGAATAAACTGCATAAAAATATAAAAGTAGAAATGATAAACCTGGAATTCATGAATCTTGCTTCACATTTTGCTATTTTCACTTATCACACAATTTAGTCGAATCACATGTCACACGTAACCCGTGCCATTCTGTCTAATGATTTTGGAACCAAAGACACCATGAGAAACCATATTTTTCTAAGGGTCTCGTGAGATTTAGTTACAACCATTGATGTTAGGAAATTGGACAATAGACTTCCAGGGCTTAAAATAACGGCTGTTAAGTCACCGATCATGATGACCAGCCATATACCTTAAATAGCTAGGTCATACTTTGTTTCTTGCTCAAAATTACTGGTCAAAATGACCAGCGAGGCAATTTGACCAGCAAGACATTGTCAGGTGTCCATTTGCCTGTACTTCCATCAATCAGAGCATGTTAAGGTACTGAACAATTTACTTGATTAACGACAGTATGTTGCTTGATTTCTCTGTCACCACTGTTGTGTCAACAGACCACCTCCTAGGTATGCTTCAATTGTCACGCACAAAGGTTTCAGTATGAGGCTACGTGCTAAATTAAATTTATTCTTACCGCCTGTCACAAATGACTGAGCATTTAGCACATAGCCTCATACTGAAACCTTTGTGCATGACAAGCGAAGCATATCTCGGAAGTGGGCTATTAGCATGTACCAATTAAAACAGTGGTAAACAAGATCTTTCAGAAGCCAATAGCACTCATGTTGGCAAATTAATACACTACCAATAGGTATTATCGCTATGGTACCTGGGTTTACTATCAATAAAAACTCTCACTTGAAGAGTTAAATAATAATAACAATAATAATAATAATAACTGAAACTTACTTAAGAAGTTTGGAACGTTGCTTCTCAGCCTTCCTCTTGTGGATGTATTCCATCAAGACTCTCTTGTTCTTGAACACATTACCCTTTGCCTTCATGTAGAGAATGTGGTACATGTGGTTATCAATTTTCTTTGCTTCTCTGTACTTACGAAGCAATCGCCTCAACACCCTCATGCGTCTGATCCAGATGGTCTTCTGGGGCATACGAGCATTGGCAGTACCCTTCCTCTTACCATGACCACTATGACGTCCCTTTCTTCTTGCTTCGTCAGCAATGCGTACTCGGGCACGACTGTGGATGATTTGTGGTTTCTTGATGATCAGACCATCTTTTATGAGTTTGCGAATGTTTTGACCTGGACAGAATTAAAGATTCAGTATGTGTATACCTTTCTCAAAAATATTCATGAAAATGTCAATAGTGGCAAACTATAAGTAGTTAGTAAAGCCATCTAAAAAGCCAATGTGTGCTTTGTATTCCAAATAAACAAACAGCTATTTTTTGTTCTTGTATGCTTCTTGTGAATACAGTAGGTCTACATAATGAAAATACTCTTTTACACACTAAAGACCCTAGCTGAAATGGGCAATAGACATAGTCCCATTTCATACCTTCTTTAACAAAGTATTTCTTGTTTATCATTAATCCTCAAAAAGATGCAATGCTTTGGGTGTGCCTTGATCAAAGAGTCTCATTCTCAAGGCAAATGGCCTACATTGTGAAAATATTGTCTGAAAACAGTCTACAATGCTAGTTTAGTTCTATTTGAGTCATACAGGAAGAGGTGATAACAAAAATTTATCTGAATTTATAGATTTTTAATTCTTTCATCTCTTTATAAGTAAAGACAAAGGACTCTACTATCATGATTCCATATATCCAGTCCATTGAGATCTGGATAAACAGATTGCTTATGATAATGGTAATTTTATGTTAAATGTAATTTCATTTTTGTCCTTTGTCAAAGAAAAAGAGAAAAACTTACGAGAGTTGGCATTGGCAATCTCATTGCTCTCRTTAGGGTCCAGCCAGATCTTCTTTTTACCACACTTGAGCAAGCTGGATGCCAGCCGCTTTTGAAGTCTTAATGTACTGAAATATGAGGACATGACACACATGAATATCAAAATCTGCTAAGAAAGTGTGTAATATGCTGAAAGATGGTCAAAGGCCTGGGGGATGCACTCTTGCCCATTTAGGGTAGGGATGTGCCGCTGAGCCCTCTGAACCCTGCCCCTGTTCCAGAGTAAAAATCGCTAAAATTCATACCCTGTTCCAGAGCAAGATTGCTGAAAACCCTGTTCCAGAGAGGAGAGAGCATGATTTCATATACCCTTTTCCAGAGCGAGCGTGATTTTATATACCGTTCCAGAGTAGAATCGCTGAAAACAATACCCTGTTTGGCGGCACGTACCCGTATAGCGAATTAGGGGAGTACCCCCCCCCCCCCGGGGTCAAAGGTATGCATCTCTCATCTGAATAATATAAGAGAGCATCTCTACCCAATTTATACTTATTCGATCCCAGCAACAACTTTAAATAGAGTTATATATAGAGTTTCGTATGTTAGTCTTTCTTTTATGTGTTAAGGTGACTAATGTGCCATCTTGACATAACTTTATCTGATACTGAAATCTCTGGTAACATATTGGATCTAATGTATATTTGAGATTAAAGGTGATCATGAAAGGGTGACACTTCATACTGATGATAAGAATACTGGAGAAAAAATTCAGCTACGCCTTTTGATATAAATCCAATGTGACATGATCATATAAACTGAGCTTGTATAAGACTCATTTCATCATTCCAGGTATAGATCTTAGAGGCATAAGCTTAGATACTACATACAAGCTATATAACATAAGCTTATTTTGAAAAAGGGATTTTTAACATTATCTTAAAAAAAGGAAAAAATCTACAAATAAAGAGCCGTAACTAGAACTTCTATCCTATAAACATCAATATACATATATAATTTTCAACAAAAAGTGCACCAAATAATAAGGCAAAAAAATCCTCCAAGCCAAATCATCTTCCTCACGTGGCTTTAGGATTTACTCCAAAATTACACAAAAAATGCTTCTTTTGTGATTTTTTAAATCGTGAGGCGGTTAACCATGCTACGTATTATCTAACTTAGCAGTTTTTGTATTCTAAAAACTTAATTAAAGAGGTAAAATCTAATATTTTGTAGCTCTATATTTCTAGTTGTCTCACCTCATAATGGCGGCGACTGAAAGAAAGAACGTGGTGGTGCAATGCTGCCTATAGGGGGGTCATTACATTATGATTAGGGTACCAACCATTGAAACCTTTTTGAGCCCGATATGTTTCAATCAGCGGAATTTCAAATTAATAATTGAGAAAGCTTTCGTTAGATACAGCGGATGTACCCATTGATATTGAAAATTCTTGCGGCACGTGTTGTATTTTATAAAGATTTTACTACATATTTGCTGTATTTGATCCATAATGCCGAAATCTAAGAGAAATAAGATTGGTAAGTGATTGTCGTGGCTTCTTATCGGCTCTTAGTTAAGATCTGGGTTTATGATTGTCCATCTTTGTATGTG
The DNA here is from genome assembly GCF_009602425.1 of Actinia tenebrosa. Next base: position 244,110 of record NW_022258848.1, on the reverse strand, counting down.
ATTGTTTACCGGTTTCGACATCATTTCAAAATTTTAAACTCCAATTTCCAAAGAGAATAAGAACTTCTTATTGTTTATATTCTAAAAATTAGTTCCCTTTCTTTATTGTATTTGCAGTTTCTTTGACGAGGACAAAAAAGAAAGGCCTGGAGACCAAATCAGGCTTGGTTAAAGAGGTAAACAAATATCTGTATTTCATTCTTGAAATATGTCAATACTTCCACATGTACAGTGGAGAGGGGATTTGATATGAAATCCCCAACCCACCCTCCCTTAGTACCAAACGCATTCCAATCCAATGGAAAGTTCGTCATTTTACTGTTGATCCTCTCAATGACATTGGATTGCAGACCAACTTCTCTCTCCCTCCAGGGGTGACCTTGGAATGATAAAGACACATGAATAATTGTCCAAGGTGTTAAGAAAGATTTCTATAATGCATAGTTCCAGAAATTATCCATACCCCCTCCCCTCGGATGAATTTTTTTAAGGATCCCCCTATCCCCAGAAATTCCAATTTTTTTCCATACAAACTCTGCAATTTTGTTCTTTCTTTGCCCCCCCCCCCCCCCCCACCCCTCAAAAATTCCAAATTCCTGTGTGTGTGGGGGAGGAGGGGGAGGGAGGGGGAGGGTATGGATAATTACTCGAACTACACAATTTCAAAGTCACGGCTGTTCTTGCTTTGATGCATAGGCACAGTTACCTTTCAAGATGGCATAGTAAAGGTATGCAGTTTGTCAATTAGATCTAGTACAATTTGGTCTTATTTTTCCAGGTCCAAGATTGTATAGATGAATACAAAGACATTTATGTGTTTTCTGTGGAGAATATGAGAAATAGTAAGCTGAAGGATGTAAGAGAAGAATGGAAGCATAGTAGGTATGTGGGTCATACATAATTATCCTTTTAGAGATGTAAACTGCTGACTAGCTCAGTTGAGCATTGGTTTGTGAGAGCTTTGATCTATTTTGTGGGAGGTCATGGTTCTAGCCTTGGCCAGATGATTATATAATACTGATTACTACTGGTAAAATTCAGTTGCGATATGATAACTGCATGGATATGGTCACGAAATATTGTATTCCAACACATATTTCTTTGTTTTTTAAAAGGTTTTTCTTTGGTAAAAATAAAGTTATGATCATTGCTCTTGGTAAGACACCTGAAGATGAATACAGAGAAAATCTACATGAACTAAGCAAGGTATTTTTCTAAAAATTCTCTGCTCTTCTCTATTACTGTTATCAATGCATGAGTAATCAGTATATTGTGAACATTAAATGAAGCCTAGTTTTGTACTTTTTCCCCTACTGTTATTTCAGAGGCTAAAGGGTCAGTGTGGTCTGTTATTCACAAATCAGTCCAAAGAAGATGTCGTAAGGTATGTGAGCTAGAAGAATATAAATCAATACATATATAATATAGTTATAAGCTTCTGCCTCTGGATACAAAGAGTAAGCAATGCCTAGCCATATCACAAAAAAGAAAAACAGGAAACTTTTCTTTTGGCATTACAGTACCAACTAAACTATATTTGACGAAATTAGAGCTGAACGTTCAAATTAATCAATATTTTTTCAGCTGGTTCAAAGATTACAGTATTATGGATTTTGCACGTTCTGGAAATAAAGCAGTCTATGACTTTACCATAAATGCAGGTTTGTACAGCTTTATTAAACTCTAGTAATTTTAAAATTTTTATCTTAAATTATAGTTAGCATGTGGTTCTTCAGAATATCAGGGCTGTTGCCAGAACTTCAGAAATTAAGAGGGGAGGGGTGGGGGGCTGTATCCTTCACTCTTTATGGTTATAAGTAATGTTAAAAAGTGGGAGATATAAATGTAGGGAAATTAAAGGGGGTTTGTTTGCATCCCATAACCACCCCTGGCAACAGGACTGCAAATATCATCCCCCCTGGAATCACACCATTCATTTCATTACTAGAATATGGATGTAAGAATATAAATAATAATGCACATGGTATAACCTAGAAATCTTTACCAACAGGGCCGTTAGATCAGTTTCCCCATTCTATGGAGCCAAATTTAAGACAGCTTGGTCTACCAACATCTCTTCAAAAAGGTAATAGAAAGTGGCCTACTTTCATTCATCACATCCCTCAAAAAAATATGAATAAACTGTTGGCCTACTTTCATTCATCACGTCCTTCAAAAAAAAAATGAGTAAACTGTTGGACAGTTGTGCCAGTTTCAAGATCATTTTGTAATAAAAAGTAGAATCAACTTGTCCAAATACAGCATCACAAACCTAAAAGCTTACGAATCTTAAAAAGTTAGTCATAATATTTCCACATTTTTAAAAGTCTTAATATTGTTATTGCTGCAGGTGTTGTAACTCTTTTGAATGACTATAATGTGTGTAAGGAAGGTGATGTGTTAACCCCAGAACAAGCAAGAATATTGGTAAGATATTCTTTAGAAGCTGTAGTTATATAATTTAAAGTTTAAATGGCTTATCTAGTAGTCCATAGATACTCTTCCTATCGAGAATTTTGAGCATACACTGTATTGAAAATACAGACAATATCATGATACAGCTGTATGTCTGGAGGATTCTGTATGGAAATGAAAATCTTGAAAATGTTGCAGGGTATACAAGCAAGACCCATTAGAAACTTGCATATTAGTTACAGTACATGACATCTGTGTTAGAGGAATACCCACATGTATCTAGCTACTTAAATGCAAAACAATCCTCAAACTCTGAAATGTCAATAACACACAAATCAGATAACAAGAAATACCTGCACATTTTCCAACATGTAATCTATATTTTAAGTATAAATTACATTTAAAAGATCCTTTTTTTGATGACTAATTATTAATAATAATAATAACTCTATTAATAATCACTTTGTAAACTGAAACTTGAAAGATGTGATAATACAAGAAGAAATGTACTGTCTTGTAATTACACATTCACCATTTGCTTGCAGAATGAACTCCTTCAACCAAATAAATTTGGAAATTGAAAGCTGTTGTCACTTGTTTTAAAAATGTTTTAATCAAACTTTTCTGCTCATATTTTTTCAAATCAGCAAGTAACCATTGTAATGTTTGTTTCAATCATCTTTTGATAGAAATTATTTGGCAACCCAATGGCAGAATTCCACATCAGTCTTACATGTCGTTGGAGTAATAATGGAAAGTTTGAAGAGCTGACTTGAATCCATACTACTTAAATAAGATTGAAAGCTGTGGCAGAAAACCAATGGACTCCATTAGTAGACAGATCAGCTTACACTAGTTTCACACAAAGACACAGGTACTCATCATAAATGTAATAATATGGAGCAAAGGCTTTTATGTGTAAATTGCATGTAAAACCTTGTGTCATTTTATGTAAATAAATATTTAAAATTTATTTCAACACTTTTTTTTCAAATTCTCTGTTTTTCAGAGTTCATCTCTCATGCGAGTAGACGTGTTGTATTTGACTAAATTTGTTTGTTGGTTCTTTCCTGTGCTTTGAGGGTTGTTTGGCTTTCCTCCCTCTGCAAAAATCAAATTCTATATTTTAGTTTGATCTACAGTGTTAAAACTTGCCTGGATGAAAATAATTACTCTGTGTGAATCTAGTTACCATCAAATTGCRTCAAGTAAGATTTGATCTTGTCTAGAGTATTCCTGTGTTCTTGTTAAAGTTGGAGTGGATCCATTGTTTGGACATAATGTTTTCCCTTTACAGACGACGTGTCATTTTCTTGAGAATAAGGTTCTTTGTTTGAGGTGTATCCATATTATTGTGTCTTCGCCTAAAAAATCGAAAATTTTATCAATGCCCAGGCACGGCTAGCTCACAAATCCAATTAGAATTTAGCCAAGTAGTTCTTTTTCTGGGAGTAAAACCACAGAAAAATCCTCCAATCACAGAAAAGACCCTACAAACTCGGCTCTTGTTTGATGCTGAGTCAAGGAATCGAACCTGAGACCCTAGAGGTGAGAGAGGAGTTTACTACTGCCTATCTTGGTATTGGTTCTGTCAATCTTTTCACATGCACGACCATTAAACAAAGAAATGGTACAAAACAGAATAACACATGGTCCTCCAACTTCTTAACAACCAATCAACAGTACTCCTTAAATAGCTTTATTTAAATATCCATATGAATGGGAACTTTATAAATCTAAACTTATTCACACCTTTTAAAAGTTAACAAACCATACATGTAACAGACCATTTGTAAAATCTGATAACTAATATATATTGCAAGTCTTACTTTTCTATCTTTTCTACAAACTAAATATCGACTGTGTACATTGGGTTTTGGGATGCCTATGTATTAATGTTAGAGTGTAATTGAGTTTTGTCTGTTGCATAAAGTGCTGCACATAAATTGTGTTTCGCAAGATGCACATCTGGATCCAATTGTACGAAGGGTGGATTGTGCTATCCCATGGATAAATCTTATCCAGTGGATAAATTTATTGGATAATAGTATCCCTTTATCCACTGGATAAGTATTATCCAGATAGAGCTATCCATCCTTCGTACAACTGGGCCCTGTTGTAAAGTTTATTTGGCATTTAAAATAAATGGTTATTCAAATTCTTTTTCAGTAAATCTTTTGATCTTTTGATCCTGTGTGTTGCCCAGCGTTAATGAATTAATACTTTCTGTAAAATAAGATAAAAATCGTTTTTAAATTCAAACTTCTTTCCCTTCAAAAGCAGCAATCAGACTCATAATCTTTTGTCTTCCTATCGCTGTTTGTCTGTCCTCATCTTCGTCCGTCCTGTTTTCTGTAAARTCTTCTTCAGGTTGTACTTTCTCAGGCATTATGGTTCTCTGTTTCGGTTCTGGTCGCTGTTCTTGGGGACGCCCCTCGCCGCCACGCCCTTGTTCCCTACCAATTATTCCTTGACTTCTTGGTTTGGGCTCTGGCTTTGTGTCAGCCTCGCTTTCTATAGCGTCGTTCCCAGTCGCGCTCTTCAAGTCTGCATTCTTATTCTGCGCTCGCTTAGGTCGAGGTGGTCGCGTACCTGGTTTTCCAACACTGAATGACGCCTGCTCAAGTTGCTTTATAATATCGCTTGGTCTTCTAGAAACGGGCTCATCATCGTCAGAGTCCCTATCAATTTTTTGGTAGGATCTTTCTGGTTGGTTAGCCTGTAGAATATCTGGGTTATCGCGTTCAAATTGCTGTTGTTTCTTGTAGCTCTCGGTTTTGTGCCTTTCTGTGGGGCTGCGTTTCTTTTTCTCGTTTTCTTCTGACAAACGTACGAAATCTTTCACTAAGTGTCCTTGGTCTTGTAAAGGCTTGCGTGATGATGATGGCTCGGGTGATTCTAAAGACTCTCTGGAGCTGTCCTCAAGTGCAATATCGACCTGGATTTCTGAAAAACCTTTCTCTCGGGCCTTTTGCTCGCCTTTGCTCGGGACCCATTTAGAATCGGGTATTGAGAAATCATCTTGTTCTTTAAAATCAAAACCAGATTCGCTTGTGAATGTATCTATAGGCTCAACCTTGTTTTCAGCAACAGGGACAATCTTCGAATCTTTCTCCAACTGAACGACTTCTTTTTCCTTATCGTTGTCTTCAGTCAAGCCAGTCTCCTTGCCGTCGTCGTATTTCTTATCGTTGATCAAGATAAGAACCGGTTTATCCATTTCAATTGCTGTATCATCAAACAAATCCGTCGCACTTTCAGCTTCAAAACTTGAATTGCTCTCCTCATCCCAATTTGGAATATCAAACGGTGTTGAATAGTTATCAGTGACGTCACGAGGTGAATTACTGTCAAATACACCTGGCTCTTCGTTTACAAAATCATAGCTATTCCTTCCTATATTGTTTGCAGAACTCCTTTTTGTATCCTTTCCGTCGTTATTGGTTTGCTTTTCTTTACTGTTACTGAAGGGATCAAAGTCCAATAGGAACTGGTTCTGGCTTTGGATTGCTTCGGACACTTCTGTGACGTCAGTAGCGCTCGTTACATCTGACGCGGTCTCAAACCCGCTAAAGTCTAATAAATGCTCTGACGGTGGCGCTATGACTACACTAGCTCTATCAACATTTGACTCTTGAAATAATGCATCATTACGTGTTTTCGATGTATATGTTGGTTGTATGATATCAAAACTGTCGTTTTGTCGGGGCGAACTCGTGCCATCAGGCCTGGTCTGATCAAGCAAGAATTTATGCAGAAATGGGTCTTGCTTCTCTGCTTCATTGATCTCTGAGATCAACTCGTTCAGGTTACCAATGCTGTGGTCAAACGAAACGTCTTCATTGGCTTCTTGGTCTCTGCTTGGGGTTTCCGAGAAGCTTTCGTTTGGTTGTTTTGAGGCGGTGGGCTCTAGGTTTCCAATCCTCTGATTTTTAGAGTTCGTCGGCAGATCAAAGCTGAATACAGGAGAAGTTGGAGTCTGAGGAGTGTTTGAGCTCATTGCTTTTATACTTTTTTCGCTCCCTTTGGAGTCAAAGTCACTTCCTCTGTCCAGGCTCCCATCGGTCGAATCCACGGACCTCTTTCGGGAAGTGCCACGGTTTTTAACCAAGAAATCGTCTACGCTACCACTTAATTCAGAATCACCTGAATCAGATCTCCTAATCCCGTATTTATTGTTCATCCCGCTTACATCGTAATAACCCGATCTTTTCGCTGAGTATGGAAGGGTTGGCCTGGTTTTGATGCAGTCTATCTCATGTCGCCTAATTTCCTTTGAGAGCTCGTTTTCCAAGTCAGTCACTTTAGTCTGTGCTTTGGTCAGTTTATCATCCAGTGTTTTGATCCTGCCATCCGCTGAGTTCAGCCCGATAGATGGCGCGCTACTTTTCCGTGAAAATAATGGATCTACCTCCAGAACACTTACAAAGTTCGGCTCAATTTGCATTCCATTTCCTTCCATTTCTGCTAGCCTCTTTCTTGCATTTTCCAGATCTTTTTGTAGCCTCTCATTTTCATTCAGTACCTTGTCATTAGCGTTTTTTGTCTCTTGGAGTTTCTTGCTTGTGCTTGCTAGATGTTTCTCTGCTTCTTCTAGTTCTTCTTGATTAGCGTTATTGACTCCTTCTTTTCTTGCCAAGTCCTTCTTCAACCGCTGCAATTCATCCTTAGCATCGTCGAGATCGAACGTTAACTTTGCTATCTCGGCTTCTTTCTGGGCCAAACTATTCTTATATCCTTCACTTAACTGCTTCTGCTTTTCTAACATCTTTTCGAGGTTTGTATTGTCCTCTTTGAGACTCTTCAGCATCCGTGCATCTTCCTCATGCTGGGTCTGTAGTCGTGCAAGCGATTCTGTTGACTCTTTCAAGTCGTCCTCCATGTCTAGAACCGTGGCTCGTTTTTGATCCAGTAACTTTTCCAGTTCTTCAATCTGTTCCTTTTGCGACTCGATATCCACTTCCAGATCAATGATCTTCTTTGAAGATTCAAGGAAATCTTTTTTGAGTTTCTCCTTTTCATTTAGATGTGCATTTTGTTCAAACTCTGTCTCAGACAAGCTACTCTTTAACAGCCCCAGCTCTTGTACTGCACCATCTCTTTCCATTTTCTTTGCTGCTAACTCATCTTCTAAAGCATCCACCCTCTTTTTTTCTTTATCAAGTTTCTTTTTAAGATCCTTTACTTTGTATTCCAAGTCATCTCTCTCGGCTTCTAACTCTTCATTATATTGTCTAAGATCAGCAAGTCTCTTGTCGTTGTTTTTCTGTCTTTCTGAGTATTCAGTGTCTTGAGTTTCCAAGTCATTTAGTCGGTTCGTTGCTTCTAGTAGTTTTCGCTGAAGTATCTTTTGTTGTTCCTCAGCTTTCGAGTGATCTTCCTCCAATGCCGCGATCGTGCTTTCCATTTTTGTTTGTTTATTTTCCAAGTAATTTATATCTTCCTTGCTCTTCTGCAACTCGCTGTTTAACTCTTTAACCTTTTTCTCAGCAGACTTAGTTCGTTTCTCTGCTTCCATTAGCTCGTTCTGTGCAGTGTCATCTCTTTTTTGCAGCTCTGATATCTTCCTGTCTGCCTTGTTTAGCTTTTCTTTCAAAAGTGTATTTTCAGTTTCTTTTTTTCCAAACGCTTTCTCCAAGTCAGAGATGCTTTTCTGCGCTGCTTGCCACTGATTTTCAGCATTCTCTTTATCTTCTTGCAGCTTATGTACAAATTTATCAACTTCATTTTGTTCTTTATTTGACTGATCAACTGTTTTTCTCAGTTCATCACTCTCGTCTTTCAGTTCCTCATTCTCCTCTTGGAGCTCTTTTATTTTCTCTCGCATCTTCTCAACGTTCTTTTCATCATTATTGATTATATTTTGTAGTTCATCATTTTCACTTTTCAAATGTTCAACTATTTTGTCCTTAGCTTCGAGGTCTTTGACAAGTTCTTTTTTAAAGTCGTACAATCTTTCGTTTTTATTTGTCAAATCAATGCATTCTTCTTTGATTTTCAGCAACTCGCCTTTCAAATCTGAACTCATCACTTCATAATTATCCCAAGAAGACTTCAAATCTTCACATTTTTGCTCAGAATTATCTAAATCTTCTATTAGATTCTTGATTTCTCGATTCTTCTGTTTTAACATTTCGCTCATTTCAAATTCCAAGTCTTCTTTCTCGTCTTGAAGTTTTCTCTGCTCACCTTTCGTTTCTTTTATAGCACGCTTCGCCTCTTCCCATTTTTGCGCAATCTCATCTTTTTCATTATGCAGTTCTTTCATTTTCTTTCCCAACTTTGATTTTTCCTTTTCAAGAGATTGTATATGCTCCTCTAAGTTTCTTTTTGCTCTTAGGAGTTCCCTGCGTTCATTTCCTGATTGCGTTTCTTCATGTTGAAGTTCTTTTATTTCGTTCTCCAAATTCTTTATTTTGGTCTTTGCCTGGCCTAGTTCAGACAGGATATTAGCCTCGTCCTCTTTTGCTCTCTCCACCATCTCTTCGAGTGCCTTTTTGCTAACAGCACCTTTGTTTTCTAACTCAGCGCATTTCTTTTGAGCATTTCTTAATTCCTTTTCATTCTCTGCAGCATTTGCTTTCAGCTTTTCCACTTGAGATTTAAGATCGTTGCATGTCTTATTCGTGGCTTTTAACTCTTTTTGTAGCTCACAGATCTTGGCTTCTTTGGCTGTAGTCTCTTGGCGTAAGTTCTTCTTTAGCTCTTCCTTCCCTCCCTTTGCATCCTCGTATTCTTTCTGTTTCTTCTTCATCAGTTCACGAGTTTTTTCCAACTCATCTTTCAACCCCTTATTCTCATTACTTAAATCTTTAAGCTGAACCTGATAACTTTCAATCTCATTTTTCAAGTTTTCATTTTCTTTAATTATCTCACTGCTCGCGATGTTATTATTGGGTGCATTTTGCAGCTCTGATTCTGAGGTCCTTACAAGAAGCCCACTAAAGTCCAAAAGCTCTCCATTTACTCCTGCTTCCAAGGATTGAACCTGCTCTTGTTGAAATAAGCCAATTGCTGGCTCGTTCGCTCGTGCATCAAGCTCCCAGGGGTCCATCACCGGCGATGACTCGAGAGCATCGAGTTGATCGAGTAACAACACTTCTTGATTTTGAGTCTTATCTTTTTGAACTTTCCCATATTTCAGCGCTTCCTCCAGAGACCTCTCCTTTTCCCTCAACCTTGAGTTTTCATCCTGCAGGTCAGACACCTCAAGCTTAACATCATCCAAAGCTTTCATTAAATCATTTTCTTTTCCTTCAAACTCTTCCTTCAAGACTGTTTCCCTTTCTTTCATTTGTTGGCACTGTACTTGCAAGTCTGCAAGTCTTTCCTCCTTGTCACTCAAAATATCATTCATCTCAGCTTCTTGCTCTTTTAGCTTGACGTTTTCTTCCATTAATTCAGATACCCTTTGCTGCAATTTTGTCTCCTTATACCTTTCATTTGGTCTTCCATCTTCTTCATTTCTCGATTCTTCTGCAGAATGGCGGCTATTGCCTGCGACGTCACGGTCTCTCCAACGTGTCTGTCCAACGGTCTCACAGAAACCACTGTCTGGTGTAGATGGTTCAACGCAAGGGAATGACGTCGCATCTTTATTTAAACTTCTCACTGGCATTTTTCCAGTTTTTAATAATTCTTTTTCTTGTTCAGCCAGGAGTTTTCCCATCTTGATGCTTTCTATTTCTCGATTCTTCCGTAGAATTTCATCCGTGAGAGCATCATTTTGATTGTGCAGTTCCACTAATTCCTCTTGGAGCTCTTTGATTCGCTCATCTTTCCTCATAATCATCGTTTCATTGCCATCTAATCTCACTTTTTGAATAGAAATTTGTTCACGCGAACTTTCAATAGCATTTTCTAATTCATTTAATTCTGACCTGCTTGAACTCAAGGCATCATTTAGTCGTGAAACTTCACCATTTAATTCTCTGTTCTCACTTTCCAATTCTTCAGGATCTACACGATTATTTCCCAGGTTCCCTGAATCTCTTGCAAGCCGAAGTTCCTTCTCAAGCCGAATTATCTTTTCCCGTGCAGCAACGGCCTCATTCTGCAGCTCTTTTTTCCTCTTTTCGGTTGATTCGTAAAGTCCACGAACCTGAACCAGCTCTTTTTTAGTTGCATAAAGTTCTCGTTCAGCGTGTGTAAGTTTTTCTACGTTTGCTAACACATCTTGACTCAGCGCTGCCTCTCTCCTCTCTGCATCTTGGCATTTACGTTGTAATTTCCTTATTTCATCTTCCAAGTCTGATATCTTATTCTTTAAACGAGCTATCGTAGAATGGCTTGCCTTTGTGGTGCTTTCCGTAGAAAGTCTGTCGATATCTCTATCAGCATTCTCTCTCTGCAAGCGTTCATTTTCTCGTTTCATTCTTTGAGCCTCGTTTTTTGCAGCAGTTAAATCTCTCTTTAGCGTCTCGAGTGTCATAGCCATGTCTTGGTTATCTTTCTTCATCGAATTAATGAACTTTTCTTTATCGCCTAATTTATCTTTATAGGTATTGCATTTATGTCGAAGTTGGGAAATCTCAGGTTCACAGTTTGGAAAATTTCTATCGCCGTCATTAGCACTTGGATTTACTTGTAGTATATAGTTATTCAATTCATCTCTTTCCTCCAAAGCTTCAGCCAATTTCCCTCGTAAGGCCAGGAATTGTTCATTTTTAAACTGAATTTCTTGCTGCAAGCTTGTTTTCTCTTTTTCTGCATTCAAGCGACTCGCATTTACTTTCAAAACTTCATCTTGCATCGACTGCATATCACTTTGCAGACCCTTATTTTCTGCTTTTAATCGTTTGATAAGCATATCCTTGGATGCCAAATCCTTGTCATACGAATGGCACAGCTTCTGCTGCAAATCAACCTTTCTTTCCAACCTCGAAGAATCAAGATTCTCTTGCTGTCTCAAAAGTCCTCGAAGTAAAGCATTTTCCTGCATTAGTTTCTCACTAACGTCAGATTTTTCGCTAGAATATCCCGAGTTTTGCGAACTTGGAGCAAAGTTTAAACTATCCGATAGAGAGTCCATCGAGGAATCAAACCCGTTTAAGAAGCTCGAGTTTTCCAATGCGTATCTCTCATTTTCGGTCCTCAGTCGCTCTACCTCCTGTTCGAGCTGTCGCTTCGATTTTTTCAAATCTTGTATAATAGTATCCTTCTCTGCCGCTTCCTGTGTCTGCTCATGACACATTTGTTGATGTCGAAGCAATTGTTGTTGCATGATATTAAAGCTATTAATTAAATCCTCTTTCTGCCGTTCAACTTGCTCAAAATAAGATAGTAATGAGGCCTTCAAATCATCTTCCAGTTGCGACACTTGATAGCCTAGTGCTTGAACTAAATTATCTCTCGCTGCAGTAGAAATTCGCAATGGATAATGTTGCCTGCTCCCAGACGGCGATGTTACGTCGTCTGAACGCGAACTGCTTCGCGTATCTCCGACTGGAAAGTAGTTACTTGAGTTTACTGATGTGTTAGGATCTTGTGATGAATTACCTTTCCATTCGGCATTAACTTCGCCGTTTCTCTCAGGCGAGTCACTGATCTGCCTCAGCCTGTTCAGAGTCTTTTTGGCCTCGCTTAACTGTTCTTGGATAAGCTCTCTTTCCGTTACACTCTTTGGTCTCGCCATTGTGGGAAATTGTCGATGAGTTTAAGAATTATAATCTAATTTAAGTGAATTTCAATCTCAGTCACAAAACATGAATATAAACTGCTCAATATATCACAGCAACGACGTCAGTTAATCCAACTTTCTCCATTCACAGATGAAATATCTTTCTATTTTTCTTGATTAAACATATGAAGTAAAGATTACAATAGAAAAGGCGAATGTTTTCTTCAAAATGCGAGCATCAATCCGTAGTATCTTCAGGTCGGTCTGCGTGAATCTAGCGAATTGCCCAGCAAGCCACCAGTTCTTGAATAATTTGAAGTACGTTTTCTGCTACAAGCAACAAGACCAGAAACTGAAACTTCCGTTAAAAGCGTTATTTTGGCTGGCAATTCCCCTTATTGTAATGTACTTTTTCGCTTGGCGAAGAGAAGTCGTTGCTGTTACGAGTGAATAAAGATGAATAACAAAGCCAACACATGGTATTCGGAATAATCTCACCACAAAATATTCCCCCCTAGCACCTGTAGAAAGGCATTATTCAAACAAGTCGCTTTATTGATTGTAATTCCCGTTTCCTGATTGGTTCCTGTTTTTGGCGGCAAGACAGGTGCTACTCTGACTCGACGTTTCCTTAGTAACGGCTCCGGTTTTCCTCTAACGTAATGGGCATTTCAATAATAAGGAATCATTTAATGTTTGAAGAGCGTGTTTGAGGGATGCTGGCACGAGCCAAAATAGAACTGAGTATTGAAACATACTTCTAATTTTTGAGATTCTAATATCGAAATTTCATTCCTTTTTTTGTGTATTGTATTTGAATTTTTGATGTTTCAGAAGAGATGCATTTAGAAAGAACAAGATTTCTTAGCGAGAAATCCCGTGTTTTTAAGTAATTGATTAACAAATTTATCTGCCAAAACCGAGTCCTAAAACAATATTTGTGTATTTCTGACATAACCAATTTGCTCCAAAACGACAGCATTGGCACCACTTTTATCATTTCCTTTTTATCTCTTTCTTTCGCGACACTTTGGTCGTTTCATTGATTAAACTGAACTCCATGGACTCTCTAACAATTATATCTCTCGTATTACGAACCACCTCTAATATATTATTCTAAGCCTGTCTAGAAACACGATAAGATTGACATGCATTTGCACGTAGTGAGCTAAAAACAAACTTAAAGCGCTTGATAATTTTCCCAAACCCATAATATCAAGTTTCTTTGAGGTATCGTTTAACATGTAAAGACCATTGTTTTTCTTTCTATATGTACTTATGGAAATATGTTTCTGCCATGTCAGTTTCTTTATTTATTTTATTTGTATTGTGTACTGAATGCTTTGGTGTACCAATAACTTCAATAATCCGTGAGTCATGTTTTTCAAATAAGAATGGGAATACATGTTTTGAATGCTAAGATTATTCCAAAGTTATGTCATTGTCAATAAAAATAACATTCACAAAGGCTGAATTACATGCATCTGTCAACTATTCATGTTTTAACGAAAGTGAGTTACTCTTTACTCTATTCACAAACCGAGATGTTTATTATTAACACAATTCAATTGATGTCTGAGTTCCAAATCGACCATTTCAAACTAAGCTTAACATCTTTGTGAGATGAAAAACGTAATCAGTGTCTGCATAACTATTTACTCTAAATAAGGTGTGGTCAATGAGTGCGCTTCAGCTGGAGTGAAATGTCCTGTCAAACTAGCTGTGAACGAGTGCGATAGTCGCGCAGGAAATGAAAATAAATGAATAGTTATTGAATATAGTCCAAGATGTTTAAACTGAAACACGAAACTGATAAACAATGAAATATCGAAGGCCTTGGTCAAGCGCTGTCTATAAACAGCTTTCTTTGTCGGAGTTAAACATTTTTGTCTGCATATAAATTTCTTTTCTCTGAGGCAAGAAAAAATAATAAATTGTACTCAAGTTACTAAGAATCTATTCGCTTAACCATCTGGATAAGTTCCCGAATTGAGCGCAAAAGACATCTAAATCTGGAGTTTGTTTTGCTCAACATTACAGGTGATTCGTGGTTTTATGCACAAAGCTTTTTTTTCCGTAGTCATACTATTCAAAGTGTACACAATTGCGTCGTAGTGTTTACAAAAGCTTTCTATTCTATTGGGTCAAACGGTCCAATTAAATAGGCCCCTCGCTATGCTTTGTGGGAGAAAAGAAAAAGTGCTTATATTAATTAAAGTACAACAAAGGTGTTTTTGAAACTCAAACAGAATTTTTGAAACAGTATTTGCAGAAGGTAAAAAAACCCGGGTGCTTATTCGTTTGGAATTGAAAGAAATCTCATGCGTTAGCGATAAATCAATTATATCTTGAAAACCAAAAACATTGCTGTTAAAAAACTGTTAACGCAAATAAACGCAACAAAAGTATTGAAGAATAAGATGAAAACGCCGCCTAAAAACCAAATACTAAAAATACTATAATAAAAGAAAATCTTAACAAACTCCACTCACATGTCATTGTGATGTTCAGTTTAGGATCCAAACCCAATACCCTCAGAGCCGCGAGAGGCGAATGTATTACCGCTACGCATGCGCAACCCTTGATTCGACGTGGCCTAAAAAACCCCTTAAAAGTCCATACTTTCAAATTACTGAAAGGTTAAATATAACACGCTTTATTTAAGACTTCTTTACAGGGTATAAATACAGTATAATTAGTTTAATTACAGTATAATACACTATTTTCAATTATGCATATTAACTATAAATCTAACAATTAATATCAAATACTTAATTGAATATTAATTAATAAATATTTGTATAAGGAAGTTTCATAGAAATATTTTGATGTAAGTTGAGATTTTAAAATCAAATGGTATACAAAAACCAAACGTGCACAGCTCCGCTTCGGGATGTTTTTAACGGTGATCTTAACATAAGAATTTCTACTTCAGCGGTAAAAACTTTTAAAAAAGTCTATGAATTCAATTTTCTGTTAGACAATGAAAGAAGAACTGCCTAACGATGATAGGGTTTTTGAGGCCGCACCAATTAGCGACACCTAGTAAGTTTATGGCGGAACTGGAAAAGATATACATTGCCTGCGGAATAATCCTTCCTGCTCAGGATTTTCTAGAAAATGTCAAGTTGAAATAGCATCTCTAACATAGAAGATTGATATTTGTTTCTCAGTAACCACCTTGACGCAAAATCCTCAAAATCACCCTTTCATGTAGAATAAAGGAAGCGTGAACCGAATAAATTACTTACTACATGTACAAAACTAATTTACAGTGGATTTAAATTATGAAATTCATTGAATTTGCCTACAGCTATGTGGTCTTATTGGTCGATCTAATATTATTGGCAATCTTACTACTTAATCTATAAACATATAAAAGCTATAAAAGCTCCTAAAGTCTTACTATATATTGCGTAATAATTACATAACTTTATCCTCAATAAAAATCCCCGGCAATATCCTTATCAAATATTAATAAAAATCCGCAATGATAGGAATTCTAGCAACGAACTCGTCAGGAATGTCTCAATCATATTATCAAAATACTTTAAGATACTCTAAGTGAATTTTCTTGTTTATAAATAATATAACGTCGAGGACGGTAAAACGATGTTGTACGTTGGATGGTTTCTATACGCATGCGCATTCCTTTGTACACAGCCTCACTCACCCCTCCCCTCGACTTCCAGCTAATTAGCTTATGCGCAATCCTTCCATCCAATGCTTAATGGCTTGGATCATAATATAGTGCTATGTCGCGGCCATTTTCTTGCGTATCTATCTAAAATTAATTCTATAAAATCCTAATGAAATCTGCGGTGCATCGCCGACAAGCACCAGTATAAATCCGTTAAAAACTCATACACGATTAGTATTTCCATCTTCTCCTTGGTGAGCTTTCGATATCAGTGACTTCATACTCGCCATCTTCATCTTCTTCCAGCGTGACAGCTATGGGTACATAGGTTTGGACACTTGGTACTTTGATGGTCGTCACGGCTCGTGGGGATTCAATTTCTTTACCTTCCACCTCGATCTCTAGTTTGCTCGTCTCCAGTGGTTCAGCTATTATAAACTCTTTAGGTTGGAATGGTGTATCTTTTGCTTTACCGTACCTTCTGCCACCATAACCCTGTGGTTCAGAGTGGGATGTTTTACTACTATACGGGGGCTCAGGAGTTGCCTCATAAGCAATGGCTTCTATTACATCTTCGTAGTCATTGGATGGACTATTGAAGTCCATGACTCTCGTCTTTCTGTCATAACTACGTGGTATCACATTGTTGTTCGTGTCTCTCTTAATCTCATAATCACTCGGTTGTACACTGACGTTAATGACCCTCGCTTCGTAATCACGTGATTCAGTGTACACGCAGCCATCGAGTCTTGTTGTCTCATAGTCACGTGGCTGTACATCAATATCCATAACAGTGGTTTGCCTAGCACGAGGTTGTATGTCCAAGGTAAGAGACGTGGTTTTTCTCACCTCTTCCACTTCCATATAATCTCTCTTCTCAGTCACTTCAACTAAGCTACACCTCTCTTTCAATTCCTTATACGCCGTATGGCTAAGCACCAAGTCATTCTGCAGACTTTCAATTTCGTTCTCCAAGCTTTCAACCCTATGTTCCAGTCTGTGAATCTCAGATATCTTCAGTCGTAGCTCTGATGTGCTAGCGTGCTGCAGCTCCTTCTGCGCGTTTTCGTATTGTTCTTTCTGTATTTGTACATTTGTTGACTCTTTCTCGATTATCTGCATATTCTCACGGACAACCCTCAACTCGTACTCATACTTGTGCTTTTCTTGTACAGCCTTAGTCTTCTCCGTTTCCAACAACTTTATGTCCTTGTCTTTACTACGAAGCTTTGACTTACAATCCTCAAGTTCGTATTGCAGTGTTTGTTTAGTTTTGGTGAAGTCATCCTGCTCTGATCTGAATCTCCGCTGTTCTTGGTCCAGTTGCGAGTACTTGTCTTTCAATACTGATAGTTCTTCGTCTTTACTACGAAGCTTTGACTTACAACTCTCAAGTTCGTATTCCAGTGTTTGTTTAGTTCTGGTAAAGTCATCCTGCTCTGATCTGAATCTCCGCTGTTCTTGGTCCAGTTGCGAGTACTTGTCTTTCAACACTGATAGTTCTTCGTCTTTACTTCGAAGCTTTGACTTACAACTCTCAAGTTCGTATTGCAGTGTTTGCTTAGTTTTGGTGAAGTCATCCTGCTCTGATCTGAATCTCCACTGTTCTTGGTCCAGTTGCGAGTACTTGTCTTTCAATACTGATAGTTCTTCGTCTTTACTTCGAAGCTTTGACTTACAACTCTCAAGTTCGTATTCCAGTGTTTGTTTAGTTCTGGTAAAGTCATCCTGCTCTGATCTGAATCTCCACTGTTCTTGGACCAGTTGCGAGTACTTGTCTTTCAATACTGATAGTTCCAGGACACAATCATCCTTTTCACGACGAAGCCTTTGATTTTCTTCATTGATCTGGTTGTTTTTCTCAGTCATCATATCAAGCTCGTTCTTTAGAGACCTATACTTCTCATTCCTGGCCTGGTTATCATCCTTTGCAGTACTGATATCGTCCAAAAGTCTCTGTTTCTCGCGCTCCATTTTTTGTTTTTCATTTTCTTTTTCTCTCAACAAACGATTAATTCGTTCAATTTCTCTATTAGCGTTCCTCAGCTCTTCTTCAAGACGTCGGTTCTCTCTCTTAGCCTCGCTGTTTTCTCTCCTTGCCTCCTTCGCATCCGCCTTCAATTTCTCACGCTCTTCTTCCCATAGGCTTGTCTCTTCCTCAACGTCATCCATCTTGTTTCTGAAATATTCCACTTCCCCTTTAGCTAGTATTAGCTGTTCGTCAAGTTCTGTTTTCTCTAGTAAGAGATTATCCATTTCGAGTCTTAGTTTGTCAATTTCATCGTCGTACTGTTTACTTTCCCATTCTCGCGTCAGTTCTTCTAGTTTCAGATTTTTTTCTTCGAGTTCTTCAGTCAGACTTTGGATTCTGTTGTCAGCGTAGTCGGCTTTCCTTCTGAGTGTACGCTCCTCTTCCTGACTCTCGTAATACATGGATTCCATCTTGGAGTATTTGCGCTGTATTTCGATAATTTCATTCTGCAAAACTGTCTCTTTCTCTTCCCTTCTCTCGTAGCTCTTCTCGGATTCTGTTATTCTCTTCCTCAACGTCGTCAATTCATTCTCCAGAGATCTCTTCTCAGTTTGCACAGTTCTGTTCTTAGTACTTAATTCCATGAGTTCATTTTTCAGTTTAGTTTTTTCACTATCACTGACTTTGTACAAACGCTCAAACTTTTCAACTTCTTGTTTGAGTTTTCTAATTTCAAAATCGTTTTCATTCTTCGATTCCTTCTTGAGAGCTTCGTTCTGTCGTTTCAGTCCCTGAAGCAGTAGCTCGGTTTCGGAGAGCCTCTTTTGGGCAACTTGTAGCTCATGATGTAGCAATCCATTATTACTTTCAACGTCATTTTTGTCGTCCTTTATCTTGCACAAGTAATTGTGTGTCGAAATAGATTCATTTCGTATCCTTTCGTTCTCTTTCTCACTTGCTTCTAACTTCTCTTCAAGCTGGCTTATCTGATTCGTTAGGTTGTCGAAATCATTCTTGAACTTCTCATTCTCAAGTGTAGTATCTTCATTGATCTTGTCTTTGTTCAGATTTTCGTTCTTCAAAGTCTCGACCTCGTAAACTAGAGATGACTTTTGTTTTCTTAACTCTTCGATTTGTTCTGTCTTTTCCGTCAGTCCTCTTCTAAATTGCTCACATTGCATGTCTAGTTCTTGAACCTTTCGTCTCATGTTGTTCACGTCATCTCGATCAGCATCTTTTGCGTTCTTTAGTTCCTCCAGATACGAAGAAAGGCTATCTCTTTCTTTATTTGCGCCATCAAGCTCAAATTCCAGTGTCGAAATCCTAGATCTCAGCGCTGCAGTTTCATTAGGTTTGTCTTTGGTGTCAGCGTTGCCTGTTTTATCTGTATTGTCAATACCATCTCCTAGCATCACCGCTTCAACAGGTGCAGAAATAAAATCTTGGGATTGGACCAATTTTCCTTGAAGGCTTCGTATTTTTTCGTTAGCGTCTTCGAGCTGTGATTCCAAGTCGTGGATTTTTCGTTGGGCATCAAGTACTTCGTTGCGCAGATCAGAATTCTCCTTCTCTGAATTTGCGAACTCGGAACGAAGGTTATCAAGAATTTCGCGTGAAGACTGCAGCTCGTATTCCATCGTTGAGGCCTTCTTGTGGTTCTCAAGGTTCTCACTCTCAAGCTCTTCCTCTCTTGCTTTGCTTCGAGCCACCGTTGCATCAAGAAACTTCACCTTGTCTTCAGCAAACGAAAGGTCTTTTTGCAGATCATTCATTTTTGCCTGGCTGAACTCGTAGTCAGCTTCTAGTTGTGCATGTCTTCGTTCCAACTCGTTAGTCTTTTCTTGATATTTTTCTTTCTCAGAATTAACGTCCTTGCTCGATTGCTCCAAATTCTCCAGCTTTTTTTTAACATATTCTAACTCATAAGTTACCTTGGTGTTTTCAGCGCGTAGATTTTGATTCTTATCACGACAATCATCCACCTCTTCTAAAGTCGAACTAAGTTGATCTTCAAGCTGGCCCTTTTCTATGGTAAGATCTTCATAAGCTGTTTTCAAGGATTCCAGTTCTTCAGTCAATGTTTCTAATACATTCCTCAAATTATCTTTTTCTTCTGTCACAGTGTTGAGCTGAGCAACGACTTCATTATTTTCCGTTGCTTCTACCAACTCCGCGTTCAATGTTTCTTTTTCCTGTTGCATCGTATCTAAAAGGTACTTCGATTCTTTGTAATTTGTCTCAGCAACCGTCTTTTCTTCCAGTAACTGTTCGTTTTGGTTTTTCAGCGTCTCATTAAGAGATTTCAGATCATTAACTTGTTGTTGAATGTCACTGAAATCAGACTTCAAGTCATCATTTAACCTCTTCATTTCCTCTAGGTCCAGCTTGGTGGTCGTGAGAGCATTTCTGGTGTCTTTGAAGTCATTCTCAATGACCGACTTTTCTACTTCAAATGCATCAATTAACAGTTGTTTTTCATTGCTTTCTGTTTTGTAAATTTCGACGTCGTGCTTCAGTGTCACAAGCTGTCTTTGACTCTGGGTGCTATCAAGCTTAAGGTTTTCTAGCTTGCTTTTTGTGTCTTCAAGCTGGCTCTCTAGATTTGTTTTTTCCTTCAGGGCCTTCTGCAAGTCACTTTGTAAAGTGATACATTTGCTCTTGGCATTGTTAAGATCCTGTTGTTGCTGGGTCTTTAGTGCGTGAGAGGCATTCAAAGCCATTTCAAACTCGGTAGCCTTCTTGGTTGCGTCCAACAGTTCCTTTTGCAATCGAGGTTGTTTTTCTTGCAGACTTGTCAAAGCTTGCTCAAGGTCTGCAGCATTTTGTTCAACCTTTATCAACTCATCAGAGAGGCGCTTGTTCTTTTCTTTATTTGTCTCATCGAAGGCTTCTAGTCTGACCACCTTGTTGCGTGCTGCTGTTAATTCTTGATCCAGACTTGACACCTTCTTCGAAGTGTCCAGCATATCATTCTGCTGATTTTTAACTCTTTCATTTAAGCACGCTACACTCTGTTCCAGATCTGTTGTTTTTCTTTCCAGCCCATTTATTTTGGTTTGCATCAAGTTCTTGGTTCTAAAGCATTCACTATGCTCCAGCTCAAGTTTGATGTATTTCTTTTCCAGCTCCTTGTTATTTCTGTCTTTGGTATCATATTGCTTCTTTAGGTCCTCATGTGAAGACTGAAGACTTGAGAGCTCGTTCTTGATGTCCAACAAGTCACCATTAGTGTTTTTCTTCTCTTTATTAAGTTTATCCATGTTGTTCTGAAGATCATTTAATTGACGTTGCTGTTGTTGGTTCTCCGTCTCGAGTCTTGCCTTGTCCCGTTGCAAGCTATCGCAAGCCGCCTGCAGCTCATTCTTCTCACTTTTCAGATCATTATAATTTCTCTTAAGATTGTCTTTTTCTTTAGAAAGGCTTTCATTCCTTGATTGAACATGGGATATTTGTTGATTGGCAAAAGCAAGTTCTTGTCGCAGATTATTGCTTTCATTTAGGGATTCTTGATAACTTGCTTTGATTTCTCCAACCTTTTCTCTGCAGCTCATGATATCCTGCTTCAAGATTCTACCTTCTTCTAGACACATCTTGTAAGTTTGCTCCAAGTCAGACAATCTTTGATCCTTTTCATCCAACTCTGAATGAGCCCTTGACAGTTTCCCCTCTACATCAGCTAGTTTACCCTCTTCGTCCTCGTACAATTTGTTCGTGTTTTCGAGTTCTTTTTCCATTTCCTCGTTTTGAAGTTGAACGGTCGCCAAAAGCTCCTCTGTTCTTTCAAGATCACGTTTCAACCTTGTAAATTCTGAGTTCTTCTCAGCTAACTCACGCTCCAAGCGATTCACCTCGTCTCTGCTATGAGAAGCTTTTGCTTTCAGGTCTTGTTTCTCATTCTTTACATCTGCTAGCTCTTTCACAGTTCTTTTTAATTCGTCTTCAAGTCGGTTCAATTTTGCTTGTCCCTCTATAAGCTCTTTCTGAATTTCTTCGTTTTCTTGTTTGGTCGTTTCGTGTCGAAGTTCAAAGTCAGCGCATTGCTTCATGGAATCAAACAGATCTTTCTCCATTGCCTCTTTTGCTTTCTTTAGTGTTTCCAGACTTAATTGCGCATTCGTAAGTTGACTCTGAACATCCCAGACCGTGTTCTCAAGGTTATCTTTCTCGTCTGTTAACGATTCTATGATTTCTTTTTTACTCTCAAGCTCTTTCATCTGGGAATCATTTTGGACTTCAAGTTCTTTCACTTTACGCTCCATTGGTAACACTTCATTGTCGTACTTGTTTGCCTTGACTGAAACTTCTTCGTAACGTTTTTCAATCCCTAGCTTATCTTTTTCCAGTTTCTCGACATGCGTTTCAAGCTTGAACATCTTATTTTTACTTTCAGTAATTTCGCACCTCAAATTCTCAAGCTCAGTAGCGTCTTCATCATGACTTCGACGCGTGGAATCAAACTCCATTCGAACAATTTCCAGCTCTTTCTCTGTTTCGGTATTCTTATCCAACAAGAACTGATAACTCGTCTCAAGCTTTGTTAACTGTGCTTTGATGATAACTTGTTCTTGTCTAAGTGTCATTTCTTTCTCTTGACTTTCGAGTAGTTTGTCTTCAGTTTTCAAGATACGTTCATGCAATGACGTAATCTCCTCTTCGTACCTCTTCCCAGATGCCTTGCTCATTTCATAGGTACTTTCTAGCTCAGTAAGTTTGTTCAAAGCAGAATTGAGCGCATTTTCAAGTTCCTCTCTCTTAGCCCTCAGGGACTCAAGCTCTTGGTCTTTTCTTTTTAGAGCCAGTTTCATTTCATTGACGTCACTTTGCAAGATTTCTCTCGTTTCTTTTAATTGTGATATCGTTGCATCACGATCTTCGAGTGCTTCTTGTAAAATTTCGCACTGTCCTTCAGCTTCGGTAACATTCCTCTGCAATGCAACAACTTCGTTCTTGAAGTTCATCGCTGTCGTTCTGTACTCTTCTAGACCTTGGTTCAGCCTTTCTTTCTCAAACAGGCAGTCCTCCAGTTGTATTTTAAGGGATTGAAGTTCATTTTCGTGTACTTTCAACTCATCCATGACCTTTTCCTTTAAATGCTTTTCTTTCTCCAGCTTATTTTCAAGCTCTGATATCTTTTTGCTCAGGGTTAATTTCTCACGTTGAACGGCGCTTTGTTCTTGTTGAAGTCTCTCGCACTCCTCCTTACTGATAGAAAGGGTTTGTTTCATCGCTTCAAGCTGCCCTTCAAGGAAACTCTTTCGAGACTTCAGCTGTTTGAACTTCTCATCCTTGTCTTCGAGATCCTTCTTTGTAGATTCAAGATGAATCTTAAGATCCATAATGGCTTTTTCAAGCTCGTTGATGGTGCTTTTGCCGCTATCATTTTCTGATGTAGCCAGCTGCAGCTCCTCTTTAGTGGTATTCTTCTCACTAATTTCATATTCCAATCGAAGCTCCAAATCTGCAATTTTGTTCTTTGTAATAACAACTTCTTGCCTTAAACTTTTTCTCTCCAAATCACACTTCTCGTACGTCGCTTCTAGTTCCACTATCTTCCTTTCTAGGACTGTAACCTCTTTTCTCGTGTGGGTCTGCTGCTGAACAAATACCTCATGTTCAGTATCTAGCTCATTCATCTTGAAGGTACAATTTCGTAACTCCTCTCTAAGTTCAGTCTCAGCTTGATAAGATTTCTTGTACTTTTTCTCAAGCTCATTGCATTTAGTTTCTTTTAGTTTCAGCTGGGAAGTCAAAGAGTGGTGCTCCTTTTCTAGACTCATTACAGTTTCTTCTAGATTTGTTATAGTAAGTTTGGACGTCTTGACTTTGTCCAAGAGCTCGTATTTTTTCGTGTCGGTGTCCTTGAAGGTTTCTCGTGCTTCCATAACTTCTTCTTTGAGACTGGACAATTCTGTTTCAAACTTGATGTTGGTTTCACGCAGCGTCGCAATAATTTCTTCTCTCTTTTGAACATCTCTTGCGAGTTTCTCTGAGGTATTCTTATAGTCTTCCAGTAGCTTTTGAGCACGGGTCTTATCTTCAGTCTCCTTTACCAGCTTGATCAAAGCATCATCTAAGTCAGTCTTCAGTTGGCTGCGGTCTCTTTGTAGCGCCCTTATCTCGGTCTCCACAACCGTTTGGTCTCTAACTTTGAAAGTCGTCTGCTCTTCGAGCTTGGTATGGATTTCTGTAAGCTCAACAACCTGTTGTTTGAAATCTTCGATTCTTGATTCATATTCAAAAATCTTGTTCTCCTGTTCCGTTTTCTCGTTCTTTAAAGCGTCGCAGGACAACTGCAGATTCATTTTTTCTTTCTTTAAAACTTCCATTTCTTTTTCCATATCGCTGATCGTTTCCTGATGCTCTTCGATCAATTTGGTCTTCTTCTCGATGGCCCTTTTAAGAGACTCGGCCATTCCTTGCTGTTCCAAAAGCTGGCTACCAGTTTTCAATCCCTCTTCTTTCAACTGGATGATCCTGTCTTTAGATATATCAAGCTGGTCTTTGATTTCTCTCTTTTGTCTCGTTAACGTCTCGACTGTTGCCTCTAACTTGGAAACTTGGTTTCTTACTTCAATTATTTCGTCTTCCAGAAGTTCTTTATGCTGTCGTAGGTTCGCGTTGTCGTCATCAAGATTATCCAGTTTTCTTTCAAGATCAAATGATTGCTGCTCTTGTGACTTTTGGTCAGTGTTTGTCCTGTCTTGCTGCAGAGCAAGTGCAACGTTTCTCTCTTCGGCATCTCTGAGGTCACTTCTTGCTTCTTCAAGTTCATCCGATACAGTTTGGTAGTCAGCTTCTAGGCTGTCCGCTCTTCTCTTAGCCGCAGCAAGTTCAGTTTCAAGCTTGGAAATGTTATCTTTACATACTTGCAACTCCTTTTCTACGTTCTCCAACTTTTCTTCTGTTCTCTTGGCACTTGTCTCTAAGGTGGCTAGTTTCTTGCGAGTACTCTGCATATCTGTCTCAAGTTGTTCTTTCTTCTTCTGGGTTGCTTCATGAAGAGGTTTCAACTTGATAAGTTCCTCAGTAGTGTCTCGTATTTTTTCTTGGAGGCGTTTCTTATCACTCTCAAGATCGTGATGGTTTTGCTTCAATGAGTCAAGCTGGGCGTTTAAGAACTCGTTCTCTGAACTCAGTGCTGCAATCTTAGTCTTACATTCTTCCACAACATTCTCTTGCAGTTTATAAGTACCGGTCACATTTGAACAAGACGTTTCATATTCTTGTGCCCGCGCTTTAATGATACGTAATTCCTCGACAATTTTTCTGTTAGAGTTTTCAGTTTCTTGTGCTTTTGTTTCAAATATCTCTTTCTCCTTCTTGGTTTGTTCGAGGAGCATGATAAGCTTCATCTCCTTTTGCTCCAATACTGAAACCTGTCTCTGCGCATCCAGCTTTTCCTGTTCACAAATGTGGTAGCTTGCTTGGAGTTCAGAAATCTGCTTGTAGAACAACTGAACCTCTTCCTCGAGGCGTATCTTTTCTTCTTCACTGATGTGAAGAGCAACATCAAGTTCTTGTATCTTCTGCTGTGTATGCAGCAGTTCTTCTTGCAAGGCTTGTTTATCAAGTTCAATCAGCTCGTTTTGCGTCTGTTGCTGATGAAGAGCATCATCGGTTTGACTCAAAGTAGACTCCAGAATCGAGCATTTGTGTCTGAGATCTTCTAAGGTACTTTCTTTGGTGCCCGTATTTTTCTTTAGATTGTCCAGATTGCGTTGGTAGTTAGATAATTCTCTCTGTAAAGAGGAAAGGTCGTCTTTGGTTTTCGCAAGCTTGGCTTTCGACTCATCAAGCTGCTCCTTGTACTGCGTCTTTTGTTTCTGCGCGTTACTAAGCTGCTGTTCGAGCTTTGAAACTCGGCCCTTTGTGGAATCCAACTCCCTTTCTAAATCATCATATTCCTCTTCGTTCTTTTGCAAAGAAGTTTTGAGTTCTGCGATCTTCCTCTCTGCATGCTGCAGCTGTTGTTTCAAGTCATCTTTTTCTCGTTCACTGAAGTCAAACGATGACTCCAACTCCGTCATACTCTGTTGAGTCACTTCAAGTTGGTACTCAAGATCTTCAAAGTTGCCAGAATGGTGTCCATAAACTGCTTCATGCTCAGTGACGCTGCTTCTTAAAGCAAACACTTCTTCTTCCAGCTCGGTTATAGTCTTCCTCGCATTATTAAGGTGTGCCTCTAATTCTTTTATCCTGCCTTGTGCTTTGCCATAGGAAGTTTCTATCTCGTTTAACTTGCATGTCACACCATGAAGCTCTCTTTGAGTGTCTTCTTTCTCGCGTTTTAATTGGTCAAAGCTGTGCTCAAGTTCAGCCAATCGTTCTTTAGCGTTGGTCAGGTCGTTCTCGAGATCATCCTTGCGTTGCTTTGATGCACCATCCTTCATCTCAGTAGCTGCAAGTTGGTTCTTTAGAAGTTCAATTTTTCGCTCTAGAGACTGTTTCTCCGCTTCCAGCTTTTCGAGTCCGTGAGTCTTTGACATCAATTCATTGCGGTAGATATCACACCTCTTTTGATGCTCAATAAATTCTTTCTGCAATGAACAGTAATCAACTTTGTTTCTTTTTAGTTCGGTTTTGACATCCTCGAGTTGATCCCTGAGGGAATCCCTCTGCTTCACGATGTTCTGTACCTGGGATTCCAGCTTTATTATCTTCATTTGACTCGAATGGACCTCTTGATCAAATTTCTTTTGATTATAATTGAAGTCTCCCTCCACATTATTGAATCTTTGCTCAGCAGTTTTCAGTTCTCTCAGCATATTTTCTTGTTCTTCTTGTAGAATCTTGTACGCATTTTCCCATTCATTTATCTTTTCTTGTGCAGACTGCAGCTCTTGCTCAACATTTGTTTTCTCTTCCTTATAAGTCTGGACAGCGGAACAAGATGCCGTGAGTTCTATTTTAATGATTTCGAGTTCTCTCGTCACTGTATTCTTTTCAGACTGAAGTTTCTCGATGAGGTTTGAATTGGAGCGGACACCTTTTTGCTGCGCTTCTGAATCCCTCTGTCGTTCATCTAGGAGCTCTCTTAGTTTATATGCTTCGTCTATATTTATTTTCAAGTTCTCACGCGTTTCTTCTAACTGCTGCTGAAGCTGTGTCTTCTGTCTTTGGAGATTTTCAACCTGGTTCTCCAGTTTGAAGATTTTCTGTCTGTCAACTTCTTTTGCAGTTTCATTCTCATTCTTTGTAATTCTGTAAAGGCTTTCTAGTTCGAATAGTTTCTTTCTTGCATCTAGAATCTCTTTCGAGAGCTCCTCTTTCATTTCTTCAGACGATTCAAAGGCACTCTGGATCTTTACCTTGTTGTCATTGTGTTCTTTAAGCTCGTACTCCAACTTAGAGATGTAATCTTTATTTATTGCCGTCTCTCGCTGTAATTTATGCTCCCGTTCCTTCAGCTTCTCGAAGCTCTTTTCTAACTCTTTATTCCTGCTTTGTATCGAAAGCAACTCTTTCTGTAACTGCATATTTTTCTGCCTCAGTGATTCGCGGTCGTTGTCATAGTCATGCGCCTTTTGACGAAGTTCTGAGAGATCAGCTTTTAAGATGGCCAACTCGCGATGTTTGCGATCCTCCCTGGGACTTGCAGCCAGTGTTGTCCTGTTCACGTCATCAAGTTCTGTTCTAAGGCCAATGCTTTCTTTTTTTAGCTGTTCAATTAAGTGTACTTTGACCTTAAGGTCTTTGGTCAAGTAAGAAATTTGTCTATTTTTTTCATCCAATTGCCTTTCCACCAGCCTGTGATCTTGTTTGTTTCCTTGACTTTCTCTTAACCGATTGTTCAGATCTTCTTCTGTCCTTTTTGCGCAGCTCAACTGACTCTCGAGGTGATCCACACGTGCTTTTAGGGATATAACTTCACTGTTATTGGCCGCATTTCGATCGCATTTAACATTGGTTTTGTTTGCTTCATAGCTGGAGATGGTGCGCTGCAATTCAATCATTTCTTGCTGCAGCCTTTCTTTATCCTGTTGGATTTTCTCACACATGTCTTTCCATTGAGTATTATTCTCTTTCATCACGACCAACTCGTGTTGAAGCTTTTCTCTCTCACTGCGCAAGCGCGTGACGCTATCTTCAGCTTCCGACGCTCTCTGTTTCTTACTCGTCAGCTCATAAACAATCTTTTCCTTCTCTCTTTGGCACGCTCTAAGGTCACTGTTAATGATTTCAAAGTCGTGTTTTAATTTCTGGACCTCTTGTTCTAGGTTGACCTTTTCATTTCTTAGCTCATTAACCGTGCGTTCCTTACGGTCGACTTCAGAATAAAGTGAATCGTACTTTTGTTGATACTCCTGCCAGTAGGTCTCCATTTTTCTGCTATCTCCCGATGATTGCCAAAGCCTGCTATTAGCGTCTTCTAGTCTAGCAGAAATATCTCCCTTTTCTTTGGTGACGCGCTGTAACTGTTGCTCCGTATTGCTTAGTGTGTTCTTGATGCTACTCAGCTCGCGTTGGATCTCACTTTTTTCTTGTTTGATTCTTTCTAACTTTGCTTCGGCTTCACTGACTTTCTTGTGTGAAAGAAGAACTTCCTCTTGCATCTGTAGCTGCTGCTGTTGGCTGCTGTCAAACGCACTTTTCAGATGGGAATTTTTCATGGTCGCAGGCATGAGTTGTTGCTGCAGTTGTATCTTTTCCTTTTGGCAGCTTTCATACATAGCTTCCAGTTTGGAACACTTGTTTCGCAGCACTAAAATCTCGTTTTCCAACCCCATATGTCTTTGCTGATTGGACGCATCACTTGACTTTAACTTTGAAAACGTTTGTTGGTAGTTCTTTACTTCTCTTTGTAGTGCATCTTTGGTCTGACAGCATTGTTGGTAAGCCGATTCTAACTCACTTATCCGTCTTTCAGCACTGACCAAACTTCGACTTAGGTTTTCTCTTTCTCTATCGAAGCCAGACTCCAAATTTCTTGTGTTCATTAGTTGGCCTTTCATTTTCTCTAGCTCTTCTTCGCTCCATACAAGTCTTTCACGAAGCTGCGCGATCAAACTATCCTTTGCTTTATTCTCTTTGGCGTACGTCTCCGCCTGGAATGACTGATCACGTAAGCTCATCTTCAGCTTCGAAAGCTCCTCTTTCTCCATCGCACTGGACGAACTAAACTGCTCTATCCTGGCCCGCATTAGCTCTCTCTGTCGCTTCTCATTCACCAAATCAGATTCCATTCTATCAATTTGATTTCTGGAGGACTTCAACTCATGTTCAAATGTACTTTTTTCCTGTTGATAACGCTGGTTTTGGTTTTGGCAGGAGACCAAGTCACGCTTTAGTGATTCTACTTCGCTCTCAAGTGACGCCTTTGCGGTCTTCAACCTTTGAATCAACGTATCCTTTGCCTCCATGTCTGTTTTGTGCAACTCTTGGTGTTTCTGATATTCTAATAACTGCCTCTGCATTGTCTTAAATTCTTGGATGAGCTGCTCCCTTTCTGTCTGAAGTTGGTATTTCTGCGATAAGACGGCTTTGCGTAACCTTTCCTCTACTTCTGTCATTTTGTTCCCCAAGTCCTGTATCGTCGATTCGTCCACTTTATGCGCTTCAGTCGCGCTTCTCCCGTAAGACCTATGCGAGTGATGTCCACTTCTAGAGTTCTTATATCCCCCGTTAGTATCCATGTTTCTTATCATTTCTTCGTAATGAGCCGCTGTCTGTATCAACTCCTGAAGGCTCTCCCTTTCTTTCCTCACCCCTTCCATCCTTACTTCCAGTTCTTCTCTTGACCTTGGAGTATCAGAACTCGGGCTGCCGGTCGCACGAAACTCTGCCACTGCAGTTTGTGATATCTCTAATTGCTGGTCAAGCCATTCCTTGTCGATACTCATGGCGGACAAATCGGCCTCCACCGATTTGAGCCGGTCAAGGACACAACGTTTATCTCTTTGCGAGACCTCAAGCGATTCCTGCAGGTTACTGATTTCTTTTTGCACCTTGCGAATTGTCGCGTCCTTTGCCTCGATTGTCCCTCGTGCGCATGCGTAATTGTGGTGTAGCTGTTCAATGGTCTGTTGTGAGTTAACTAACTCTTGTTTCAATTGTTTGATAGCAATTCCCTTTCCATGTAAATCCCCTCGTAAATCCAAAATTTCTTGCTCAAGCCGGAAGCGTTCTCCTTCTCCAGGATTCACTTGAACATGGTTGTTAGCTCGTAACTCTTCTCTGAGTTGTTGGATTATAGATTTGTGGCTGTCAACCGCAGCCTTAAGCTCCATGTTCTCTATCTCCAATGAGGGCTGCCTCAGCTTATCACGATGCTTTCTTTCATCCATTCTTGAAGTCATATCCAGTGTCTTCTATCTCTTCATGTGCGCGAATTCCTTCATAGTAGAAAAAAAACAACTATCATTTATTTTAGCTTTTATAGGCAAGAGGAAAATTTATAAGTTTTCTGATAATTGAATTTTGCGGTTTTGCCACCAAAAGGAAAGCAACCCATGCCTGAATAGTTTGTTTAACATGTCCAACGATTTTTAGCTTTATTTTGATCTAATTTTATCCCACATTGACCATGACGCTAACATTGTTTACAAGCCAAGTTGATTCTTAGGCTTGGATGTTACTAGAAATAAAATATTTTAGGATATAAAATTTCACTGTCTGGACTTTGGATATTTTTCTTGCATAGTATCTTTGCTAATTTTAAAATCAGTTTATATAAATATGATAAAAAACAATAGTACAACTGAAATTTTATTTTCCTTTTTCCCCCTCCTTAGTTCCATCACTTGGTTATGATTCCTATCTTTTCCATTCCATTCTTTTACTCTCATTTTCTTTTCTTTTTCTCTTCTTCTTGTTTGATATCTTTTTTCTTTCTTTCTTTATTCCAATCGCTTCCTTTTCATTCCATTTTACTTTACTTTTCTTCAAATTCTACATTTTTTTCACTTTCCTTTTCAGTGTTTCTTTTATTTTATTTTATTTTTTTCGTTTTCTTTATTAGATAAAATATTTTGTAAAATAAATAAAAAAGTAATTTTACAGTGATTGAAAAAATAACATCTTTTTAACTGGTGACTCTGTTATTTCTTTTAAACATAACATTTATAATTAATCAACCTGCTATGCGATTAGAAACATTTCACAGTTTCAAATAATCAATCAATCAAATAAAAGCACAAAAAGAATTAAAAAAAAAAAAATTCATTTAGTTCATTTCGGTATCAAATTCTCTGAGTAATAGTCAATGGTCAGACAGCTCTTTTTTTTTAATGGTGGAATTGACGAGCAAGAGAATCAAGTTTATATTATACAACTTATTGTTATCAAAAAAATTTCCCCTCAGAAAAACCTCCATTTTCGACCACCTTGTTTTCAATTTCTTGTGAGAATCTTAACAAATTTTAGAAATTTGGACTGTTTTAAAGATTAAGAGAGAATTCTTTTCGTATTCAAGCAGTGAGCGCCAAAAACTATTTTCTTG